>OX457038.1:27603466-28068466 GCA_949752735.1 Lumbricus terrestris | reverse complement strand
CCTACCAAACCAATTCTCACCCTGGTCGCAACAGATCCTCACCATAAAAGTCTCTACGGCAGAGTTGTTTGAAGCTGAGTCTGTTCTATCTGGATCTGTTTAGCAACAGATCTCCCTGCTTGCGAAACTCTTAGAATAATTATCCCGCGAAGAAAAAAGATATGCCATTTGTTAAACAGTAATTACTTAGCTTCGGCTATGAAACATTGAAACTATTTTAAAAAGCTGAATTCCTAAATGAACAGATTGCTTCAAATTCACAGAGCAGGCAATTGTCAGAAATTACAGCCCTGGTACAGCTCAGGGATTGCTGCTGCCAGGAGGCCTGGCAGCCGACTTGAAGTCTATTGGCGATGCTCCAATTGGGCTAACCTTTCCGTGCATTTACTTAAATTCAGGCATCGTGTCCGTAAATCTCTGTCAGCAGTCAAGTTATACACACTTGTCTCGTCTGGTCTCTGAAGAGCCTTTAACCACATTTAGCGGTCATGGCAAAACTCGTACAATGCGTCAAATACAATACATTACCTATTTTACTGTCATGGCACGCTTCCCTTCTCGCTGGGTCCTTCATCAATTAATTATTTATTAATTAAGTGCATTTATATAGCGCCTCTTCAAGGGGCTACTCAGAGGCGCTCCCAACCTCAGCGCGGCCAAATAAATGTCTTAGGATGAGAGAGAAAAGCCTGAGAAGGATTTTTACAAAGAGAGCGGAGGGTCAGAGGAAGACCATTCCAGGTTGAGGGTCATATGCCACCGAGAAAGCACGGTTCTGCCTAGTGGAAATACGAGCAAAACGGACTGAGAGCAGACTTTGTTCAGTCGAACGAAGGGAGCGGAAATGACAAGCACTATAGGAGTAGGGCTACAGAGCTCACAAAGATAAGCAGGAGAAATGCCTAGCATGCAGCGCCAGACTGAGTAGATATCCTATACTCAATTCGCTGCTTGAGTGGGAGCCAGTGGAGAACATCACGCATATAGCTGGAGATGTGGCTGAATTTGGGTATGCGGCCAATAAGGCGGGCTGCAGAGCGCAGGACGCGATCAAGGCAACTCAGACGGGCAATTTGTAGGCCAGCATAGAGAGAGCAGCAGTAGTCTGGTCTGGTGGTAACAAAATAATGGACAATGGTTGCGGCTGCAGTAGGAGTAAGCGAACGAGCAACAGTGCGTAGTTGACGCAGTTGATAATAACAGGCACGGCTGAGTGAGTGAATTCTTTTCTTACCAGGTTTTAAACTACATGTATTAGAATCGCCACATAGATCCTAATTTTTTTCTCATCTCCTGGCAAACAATTGCGTCCCACAACTTGTACCTACCTTCCTTTCCAATTCGCCCAGAACAAAAATACCATCTACTGCATCAACGTACCTTAACCATCACAACAAACTTAAACTGCAGGTCCAATGATTTTCTTGGACCCATCTGCTGCCTTTGATGCTGTTGATCATGGCGCAATTGTTCACCGCCTCGAACACTGACTGGGTCCACATTCGCATTTTTCTTACATTAAGTCATGTACTCAATCAATTCAGACAATGAACATTGAACACACGTCTGCGTCCGATGTATTGAATTGCGGCGTACCACTCTTCGACCCGCTCCTGAGCCTCCTGTTTACATTATCTGCCACTTTTCCGACGCCCTACTTAGCACCAACTCTCCTGTCCACCACTTGCATGGTGACGATATGCAGCCATTCCTTTCTTTTGATAGTTCACAACTACCGGCAATCCTACACTTCACTGGTACACATGTACATGTACAATGTAATGTACATGTATAAATTGTATATGTACAATGTACATTGTACAATGTACATGTATACCATGCTCATCCTGTAGGAGTATTCTTTGGTCGTCTGTGCATAATTATACTCTCTACTTGACACCCAACTAATCATCGTTCTTCTGGTTTTCATTACCTCCACGAGTAAAGCCCGTTCTAATCTAAATAATTTCACAACTACCGGCAATCCTACACTTCACTGGTACACATGTACAATGTACATGTATACCATGCTCATCCTGTAGGAGTATTCTTTGGTCGTCTGTGCATATATAGCCTACGTGTACTCTCTACTTGACAGCCAACAAATCATCGTTCCTCTGGTTTTCATTACCTCTATGAGTAAAGCCCGTTCTAATCTAAATAATTTCGCGGTCCGGTTACAATTTGAGATGCCTTTAGCTTCTTTGAAGCAGAACTTTTCAATGAGTAATTCGTTCTATCCATCTGTTGATGCTGTCAAACGAAGTAGCGCAGTCTGGTCAGAGGCAAACAGTATTTTCCGGGCAACACGTTTGGTACCCGACGGCTAGTTTTCTTCTAAAACAACACATCGTCTTATCTAAACTCTGCAGCGTTTACATCAGTGTCTTTAAGTCATTAAGTCATTAAGCCACTAAGTAAATAAGTCACTAAGTCATTAGTGTCATTAAGTCATTAAGTCATGCTACGTACATGTAATGCCATAAAACATTTTTATATCATAAATGAAGGAACAGACTATTATAATTATGCTTAGTCAAATTTATACGAAAACCGAAATGGGAGGGGTGGTAATAATTCAACTCCGAGGGAGTCTTTGGCTGGAGGAGACTTAGTATCGTGACACCGGCCACGCACACCAACCTGATCCGATCCGACTCGAAACCGATTCCATACTTCCAGTCGGATCTGATCGGGTCTGTGAACAGCGCGCTGCCGTCTTTGCTTCTAATTGTAAACAAAACGACGTTCTTTCATTGCCCGAGTATCGGCGAGTAAGCCAATCGCCTAACATGATTTCAACAGCAGCTCTTACGAGATAAAGAAAAACCTTGCTGGAACAAAAAGCCGGAGGAAGAGAGTACAAGGTTTAAGAAGATGGACGGTAGACTGAGATTAATTAGGTGATGGAATAGTTGGGTTCTCGGGGCGGCTGCAGTGGGGGGGGGGGTTGGACGGTCCGCTCGAGATGTGTTTAGATGATCGAGGGAGCTTTGAACTTGAAGAATTACTATTATAGCCCAGAGTGCAGTTTCCTTTGTCTAAGATGTCAGGGTGTAGCTTGTAAACGTATTCCGAATTAACCAGAAACGAGCAGGAAATTCGATGCACAATTTGTCTACGGCAATATCAAAGCTCTTTTCCGGGAAGATCAGACAGTTTGTACCATCCGAAAACGTTTGGCCACCCAGAAGACGCTTGTATCAACGTTTCTGGGTGACCAGAATACAACAAACGGCGAAACTCGGGATAGGCACCGTACCATTAACACAGAATGACCCACTTGAAGCACTATATATACGGGGTCACCAGATGGACTGTGTAAGTCGAGCGTTGACCATCCCCCTCTGGTTATTGCTAAGAGTAGACCTTGGGGGGGGGGGGAAGACCATCGAGCGTTTGATGTTGCTTATAAATGAGAAAATGAAGATCATCGTGTGTTCTGGTTTTTATGTTGAAATTAAGTGACGTTAGATGTGACTTGGTAGCAGTCGTGATATTGGATGCGCAATATAATAGTGTCTATAACAGGTCTATAGTGGCTGGTGTGCTGGGCTGTTCGCTTGAGAGGTTGTGCATTTTAAACCATACATCTGCTAGAGCAGAAAACTAGTCTCGCCATCTCTATTCTATTATCTACTCTCCTTATCCATATAAACTATTATGAGTAGACTGACCTACACTCCCGGTTGGAGGATGAGGCGGTGAGCGAGAGTATACTATACCGGCCACCCGTCCTCATATGCCGAGGTTAAGAAGCTGAAGTCGCTAGATGTCAGCGCTGTATGAAGCAACTCAGTCATATATGCTTGTCTCTGTTTATCCGTTGTAGGGCAACGAGTTGTACTTTGAGAAGGTGACGGAATCGGACACTGGGATCTACACATGCTACCTGGACAACTTCGTACAACCTGTTGTCTCATACAAATTCTCACTGATGGTTGAAGGTAAGTCACTTCTGATCTCATCCAACCTATGACTCGTCTACGCGTAAATGTGTGACGCGCGTCTGTATGTATACGTGTGTGTATGTATGCGTGTGTGTATGTATGTATGTGCGTGCATGCATGCATGTTTGTATGGATGTATACGCCATGTCTCTGCACAATATGCTTCTGCAGAGACCTCTGGTGAATGACGGTGACAAACAACGAGACAGCAATCATCGCAATTCTAAATTCTAAATTCTTAAGGCGCTATACTCTAAGGCTAACACGCTGGGCATCAGTTTATTCACGAGCACTGCGTCGAATCAGAGATGATTGTGGAACATTTTCACAAATGTGATGACGTGAAATATAGACTAAATCCTCAAGAGAAAGGACACGATAAGTGGGTATATATAGATAGAATGTCATCGAAACGCTAAGACTGAAGTGGACGAGGATGTGGTTCTAATAAACATAAGTGAAAGAGCGACCAAGTGGTGAATTGTACATGTATAGCCCTGAGGGGAAAGGTAGAAGGACATGAACGAGAGTACTGGCCGGAGACCGTCAGAGATGGTTAGAGATGCCTGGAGAGCGGAGATGTAGGCCCCCTAGGTGAAAAAGGCAGCAAGACCTGGTGATGGACAGAGACGATTGCGACGTTACTCAATACATTAGGAGCCTCTCGGGCCTTGCCTTGGTACAGCTCAACCGAATGAACTTCGTTCTAGTAATATTACTTAGAGTTGACGGAGAAGGAATCAAGTGCCGAACAAGTGGCGCTCCCAGCGATTGAGATACGGACGTTACCCGAATGCATTTATCTCGTCCGAGTTATCGTGATCCGTTCTCTGTTGTTTTCGGGATCAATTAAGTTTTCTGCCACTCATGCGTTTCCTGTTTATTTCGTCCTACAGGGTAATGAGATTGCAACATAGTATTACATAACATAACAGAGGGCTTAAAGTGGCTCGGTCTGTTTTATAAGCATTGCATCAAGATGAATAGAAAATTGCAAGTGTATTTGCAGCGATAAGAAGCGACGCAAATCTTCTGAAGCTGTGTAATGATAGACAGCAAGTCTGGCGACTAAAAGAACGGAGAAATGGTTCGAGTCAGTCTCTCTCTGTCTCGCCGTTTCTTAGCCTTCATGTGATATCGTGTATGGTGCAATCAGTTGCTTGGTTAAAATTGCAGACAATCCGTGGTACGTTGACGGTTCCAAGATGCGCTTTGACAGTTCCCACTGGTACCCGCAGGACAGTCCCGATCCGAAGCCAGCGCGTGGCAAGTCTTACCTTCTGCTGTGCGAGACGAGAGGATCGCCGAAGCCATTGCCACACATCACGTGGTACAGAGACGGAAAACTACTTCGCAATAACAGACACTTCTACATCATCGTTAGTATATATATTCTTTGTTGGCTCATCACGGCTTTCAAATATTCAGTCGCCCATTTTCAATTCGAACATTGGATTAGAGTCATTAGACCTTCACTTCAATCCGCATTCGTCAATGCGTGAAATTATAAACGAGTTAGTCGATACAGTAGGCCACCAATTTACCCAAACCATTCATTCATTCACTCGTCCATTCATTAATTCATTCACTCGTCCATTAATTAATTAATTAATTCATTCATTCATTCATTCATTCGTAAACTTTTATAGTAAATGAATAATTGAAACCATACGAAATTTGTATATTTAGTGTACGATACACTGTTTACAGCATGTCAAATTCTTCAAATTAAATTAATATTAATATAGCCTATATATATATATATATATATATATATATATATATATATATATATTGGTGGGCGCGGTCAGTGTTACCACTGAGGTTTCTGAAATAAACCCAGATTTCCTTCCGAAAAAACCCAGAAAAACCCAGACTATTCATATAAGCTATTTTGGACCCCCTTTGTTCAAACCTAGTTTTTTCCCCGCTTGTTCGCATGAGGATTAACTACATGTTCGTCAAAAGAGTGGAATAAAATGCAATTAAAACTTAAAATATCAAGTTTGTCAAAGTTGTCGGAGACTCGGGATCCATACTGACAATAAGCTTAAATGCTTAATCGATATATCCGTGCGCGCATGCGCAGCGGGTCGAGTCTACCAGAATCGTAAGCACATAACACACGTAGCTTAAGTTTACAAAGTTTTAAAGTTGTCCGAGGTTTCCAGCCAAATTTTCTTAATACGCCAACAATCCTACGTTTTAGCCACCTAGAAAATTAATACTCTGCAACAACTTGGCTATTATACCACTAGAGGATTGACCTGACCTACAGTGTATAACTGTATATGCATGTTATAGATGTAATACGGCTTTACAAGGACCTGACCTATTTGAAATGTCAAAATGGTTTATTTCTGTGCAGAACTATTATTCAGCTTATAAATTATTTGTGAATTGACAACGTGGGATCTTGATTGTGGAGTTAAAATTAAAATTAGTGGAAAAAAGTATGTATCAAAACCATTTTACATTGAATTTCACAGAATAATCATGTGTTTTAAGTACAAAATGTCAACTCACCAAAATAAACCCAGATCTTGCCAAAAAAAACCAGAAACCCAGACGAAGGCCAAAAAACCCAGATCTAGTGGAAAAAACCCAGCTGTGGCATCACTGGGCGCGGTGGTGTAGTGGTGGCGTCGTTGCCTTGAAGCCAGAAGGTTCGAGGTACGAATCCACCTCGCCGTGTAAGGACCTTGGGCAAGTCCTTTACTCACAATTGCTCAGCGCTTTGGCGTGAAACTCCGATGCAGTGTCCGCTCTGCATTCGTGAGCGCCTCTGAGTAGAGAGAGCTTGAAGGGACGCTATAACAAGTGCACATACAAACACAACGACCAGTTAAAACGATGATGATGATGATGATGATGGTGATGGTGATGGAGATGGTGATGGTGATGGTGATGGTGATGGTGGTGGTGGTGGTGGTGATGGTGATGGTGGTGGTGGTGGTGATGATGGTGATGATGATGATGATGATGATGGTGATGATGGTGATGATGGTGATGATGGTGATGATGATGATGATGATGATGATGGTGATGGTGATGGTGGTGGTGGTGGTGGTGGTGGTGGTGGTGGTGATGGTGATGGTGATGGTGGTGGTGGTGATGATGGTGATGATGATGATGATGATGATGGTGGTGATGGTGATGATGGTGATGATGATGATGATGATGATGATGGTGATGATGGTGATGATGGTGATGATGGTGATGATGATGATGATGATGATGGTGATGGTGATGGTGGTGGTGGTGGTGGTGGTGGTGGTGGTGGTGGTGATGGTGATGGTGATGGTGGTGGTGGTGATGATGGTGATGATGATGATGATGATGATGATGGTGATGGTGATGATGGTGATGATGGTGATGATGGTGATGATGATGATGATGGTGATGGTGGTGATGGTGATGATGATGATGATGATGATGATGATGATGATGATGATGGTGATGATGATGGTGATGATGGTGATGATGATGATGATGATGATGATGACGATGACGATGGCGATGGCGATGACGACGACGACGATGATGATGATGGTAGTCATAAACTCATAATTGCTTAAACATAATATAGGTTTGATCATTGATTTAAATGCCTCCAGAGATTGCGAGATGTTGAGATCCAAGATCCATCATAACTACATTCTAAGAAACGGTAATAAAATTCAACCACCGGAAGCAGATCAGTTCTCACATCCGATTTCAGCGACCTATGAAATATATCGCCTACTCAATGATTCTGCGAAAAAAACTCAAACAGAGATATAATTTATAGCAACCGAGAGATCGCAGTTTGCCAATGAGTGATCTACATGTACCTAAAAAATAATGGTAAACATAAAATCCCTTACTTATGACCTATATATGACGTCGGTACTTTAACAACGGCCATTATCTCTATTGTCTCTATTGTCTCTATTGTCTCTATTGTCTATTCGCTTGACCAGGAAGACAGTCCTGAGTGGAGACCGAGCTACACGTCCTCGACCCTCGTCATCATGAGATTCATGACGGACTTCCAGGGCAATTACACGTGCGTCGCGTCTAATGCTTTCCGAATGAAGAAACAAACGTTCAGCTTAACCAGTAAGCCAATGTTAATTTATATAAACCAGTGTTATATATATAAACCAATGCTATTACATTAAAGCCAATGTTATTATATATAATCCAATGTTAATCTATATAAGCCAATGTTATATATATAAGCCAATGTTATTACATTAAAGCCAATGTTATTATAATTATATGCCAATGTTAATTTATATAAGCCAATGTTATTACATTAAAGTCAATGTTATTACATTAAAGCCAATGTTAATCTACATAAGCCAATGTTATATTATACCACACGTTGTCTGGATAGACTAGTTCAGCTTTAGTTAACAGGCTTACTAAATTGTGTGAATGTTGTGTCACTTTTTCTGTGACACAGCAAATCCACAAAATTTTAATGGCTGATGGAGATTATGAAGCGATGATGCGAGCAGACGTTTATGTATTTATTGCTTGACTTCAATCAATGTGTAACTTCGGATCATATATAATAACATAATTATTATCTGCCATTCACAGTCGCTGGATGTAACGGTCACCGACCAACTTCATCATAACAATAAACAGATCAGAGCTGACAAACACTTGATTGTATTATATAAGATATATAGTTATATACCATACACCTAATAGATAATCCCGGACAGGAAATGCATCCGGTCGTAAACGAGATTTTACGATTCACCTCTATAGAAAGGCAATTTACGGTCGCCGTCTTCCGATTGTAAACTCGTGCTAAGAAAACGATGAACATAATTTTATTATGTTGTCGAATGTCGAACGTGATTATGTCAATCTGCAGTTAAAAGACTAAAACACATAATCCTACTTTATTATGATCCTTATAATTATTATATAAACTGCTCAAACCGGTTCGCGCGCGCCCAGAAAACCCAGGGTGCGCTCCCTCCACACAGTTTCACTTGCGCCCTGTAAACAGTGTGCATTGCATTTACGTGCAAACTGCTTAGTAAAACAAGGTAGCATACACTCCGAGCTCTGTCTCGAAAATTATGCCGAGATATAATACATGACGCCACGTTATAATAATAATACCGTATCATAATATTATATTATCGCGTAAATAAACGGTATTAGGCCTACATGAAATAACAGGTGCACTGGTGTATGATATCCATGCCCTTGGCTATATACGTTCGTAGTTTCAATGACGTCATGCACTGAGGACATGCTTTACCAATCACGCAGTTGTCACATAAACGTTCAGCAACACTAACCACAGCAGTCCAGATAGTTTCTTCAATTAATTATAGACTGCAACTGTAAATTGATAGGCCTACATTCGCTCCCCTTCCAATGCTCAGAGGTTCACGCACGACCTCCTAGGTAGAACATCAACGGCGCTGAGCAATCGTGAGTCCTTAGACTTGTTCATGGTCCTTGAATGCACAGTGTAGCCTATCTGCCTCGGACGAGGTTAGAACCCGTGGGCTTCGCGCTACATGCAGGTCAACCGCTCTGACCAGCCTGCCACGCTGTCCAATTTCTTTTCCATTTATTGATTCTTAAGGACAATCCTTGGTTAGTGTATGAGGTCAGTCCTTGTTCCGGATCGTTTTAGAGCAACTAGTTTCTCTTTGCAAAATGCCTCCCTGCGCATTTTTATATTCCTTTCCTTTCTATCCGACTATTTTGCATATTACGTGGATATACTTTCCAAACATATCAGAATTTCGTGATCTACTTGAAATCGTCACCATGTTTGGTTTTCTCGTGCCAGCCTCGGCTGATGCGTACAGATGCTAGTGTAGATATAAAACAAAGATAATTAGTTACTCTTGGCTCTTGCTAATTAACACTATATAGCAAACGCTAATAGTTCACAATATGATTTAATCTTTCGGAACAATATAGTTATTTCTTCCATGCAATCTCTGCAGTGCAGGCAATTTGAATTTGTTCTGAGTATAGAGTATAATTTGCCAACTTTTCATACTAAGGCTATTCTCTTTCTATAGCTGTGCTCTATAGATAGAAAAATACAGGCAAATCATCATCATCCCGCTAGCTGGTGTTCACCTGTTTACACCTGCCTTGTTACGCTTGATTAGCTGAACCTGATGACAAGACAACAACAACCACAACAGCAGCAGCAACGGTTCCACCGAAGGGTTCATCAAACGCCGTCAGAGGAGTAGGAGGAAAGGGTGCCCTCAACAACGTCATATCCGTCGGCGTTCCAAAGAAGGTGAAACCGGAAGAGAAGACGAACGTGAAGGCCCTGGAAGAGCGGAAGACCCACCAGCTGAATCCTTCGAGGTCGACCAATGCGACGCCGTCACCAAAGAGTGGCGGTGCCAAGGGGAGCCCCCGACCGAAGACTCAGAGTCCTCGAGGAGGTGCTGGTCCAAACGACGACGAGGACATGGCCACTGGCGAAAGCGGAAATGGAAATACGAGAAACGCTTACGAAGACTGAGACGAGATCTCGTATGCACTCTAGAACGGCGCAAACCTTGAATATATATATGTGTGTATAGTACAGTTATTGTTGTAATTGTTTTTGTTTTGTTGTTTCGCCAAAGCCATTGTTGCTTTAATAGCGCTAATATTATTGTAACGTTTAATTAATTATTTGATGACAATTATTCAGACTGAACTGCAGTACAAGCAGACAATGTAAGATGATGTTGCCTAAACATGATGATGACGTCATAATTATGAGACTTATACACTTATATTTAATCTATAAATGGAATGACGTCAGGTGGAAGATGATCTCATGTGACGTAGACAAAACGAGATTATGATGACGTTAGAAGATACAAAGAGACAACAAGAGATTCGCGAAAATATCAGCGAAATCTGATGACGTCATTCAATGAACAGTGACATCAGCCGATGATTAATTATGATCTTTTAAGTGAATGATTAAATTACAGAGTTACACGACATTATGACGTGTTAAGCGCGTCAGGTGTTATATTGCTTTTATTTCTTATTGACAATTGCTCGAGACGTGCAGCGCAAAGACTCGCTGCTTTTGAAGAACGCGACGTTAAGCGAAAGTCGCTGATTGCATTACAATGTCCGCATTTATATATCCACGTTTTAGATCCTAATTACAATACGTCTACTATAATATTTAGATATAAATTGGTACCTGAAGGACGCGTAGCTTTTTTATTTCGAAATACGCCTAATTTTACACTGAATTACAATCTATGCTAAATTATATTTGCTCTAGCGGTAACAGACAACAGTCAACAGTTCAAATGTTGTAATGCAAGACTCAAAGGATGCTCTACTGTCAGTGACGTTTTTTGAATCCACATTGCACCCCGTAGGTCTGCACCAGAGGTAACCCGTGACATACATTGTAATTCAGACCCGTACCACAAAGTGTGTTTCGAACATGGTTGCATGGATAGAGGTGACATAGACAATGCGCAGAAAATCTCCGCCAACAATAACGAGACCATTCATGAGATCTTCGGTCCAGGCCTCACGACTGTCAAGGATGTCAAAAATTTCATACCCAGGATCCTCGTTAAAAGCCTGTCTAAAGACACATAAACCCATGCAGTTAGTAACAGTATATACCTAACGAACAGCTAACCATGTACCGGTATATTATAAGAATCACCATACGGTCCATACCATGAAACGGCTGTTTTTAAGGAATTTTTATAACTGCACATCCTCTTCTCTCCTTTCTCATCCTCCATGGTGAAATACTCCCAATCGGATGACAATGACCTTTTTACTAGCTTTAACTGCACGGAACGTGACGGAAGTGCTTCTACAACTGCACGAATCCATTTAGAACTGCACATTTTGTGTAGAACTGCACGTTAAAAAAGCCCTGCCATAAAACTCTTCAAACACTCTTATTGCTTGTAGTTTGCTATGCAAGGGGCTGCGGTTTATCAGCCCGATTATCAATGATAATAAACGAAGATATATGAGTGGCATTGAGTGCATACGAGAATTGCTGATCAATAGCATTATGACACTTTTTAATCGGTAACACACAAATGCAATCACGCATTGTGTTCGATGTTTTATTGCCTGAGACACTTCACATGTTCATGCTAGAATAGAACACGTCAACTTAAAGAAACCCACTTCACATGAATTGCAGTTTCTCGACAACTGAGTCATAGGCTTATAATTATAAATAGGCATATAATTGTAAACAGGCCTATAATTATACATAGGCCTATAATTATAATAGACATATAATTACAAATAGGTTCATAAATTTATAATTAAAAATAGGCCTACAGTTAGAAATAGGCCAATAATAATAAATTATAAATAGGCCTATGCACGATCAGGGTGGACGGACGCACGCATGGTGCACAAAGCAATAGACCTATAGGACCTACACGAAAGCAAAACATTGACCCATGGCATCTTGTTGCCTATACTCCTATATGCGACGTTATAGAAGTCTCATGCCTATATATAGTTCACCTTGTCACCTTGTGCCGTCGATTCTTTGAACCTTAGCCACCGCCATGGTCAACCTTCTCCACGTATATATAGTTAGTCAGTTATATTGTTGTAGTTCTAGACATCAAAGTTTAAATATTTCAGGAGTTCTGAACTTCTGAGGCCGTAGATTAGGAAACGAATGCATGAAACATGCGTGTTTCAGTACCGGTAAGCGCACTGCAATGTGTAAGACGTAGCCTACGTGATCGTGCGCTTAACTTTCCCCGACTGTATACAGGGTACCACCGAATAATTGATGTTTTATTTAAATAATAAATTAAAAAAAGTTCGGTCTGTGATGGTTGATTTTATTGCGCTACGCTATTAGACCGGACGTTCGTTTTAATCGAGCGACATGGTTCAGAATGCGATAGTCCAGATTTTGACTAATTTGTGCATTAGAGAAACAGTAGGCTACACAATACACATGTGACTTATAACCTCGCTGAATAAAAACGGAACTGTAGCTGTAAAGTTATGCAATAATAGGCCTACCTATTTATAGGTCTGTGTGCATTAAAAGGCTTTTAAAAGTCACATAACTTATATTCTTGTAGGCCATATAATTTAAATTCTTAGGCTATAATTGGATTAACTTAAATTAATCTTATTATTGCCTATATATAGGCTACTGACTATGAATGCATTGGCCTACAAAATGTCATGTTGAGTGGAGTCAAGGTTTGAGATGCAGGGATGCCACTCAGAATTTTAAAAAAGATCAGAGATTACGATTACGGTTTGCGTTAGTATATCAAAACATATGTAGCGCATGTTTGCTACACCTGGACACCACAACCACAACACTGCTCTCTGTGATTATCTGACTGTGAATTTGTTGGGATCTGATCAAGCAGATGGTGGTAACTTAGCGTCCAAAGCGATCACACGCAACAATCGAATAATTTATACATCCCAAGCTATACACATGGCAATTTGGATGAAGTTTCGCACGCCTCTGACTTAGCCATAAGGCCACCTGCTTTGTTGAGTATTAGAAAACATTCAGTTTATATTTAGCGGCAAGCCCTGCATTCCATGCTGTGCTATCGAGTTAACGGAAGGTATTATGATCATTATTACCAATCAGACATTTATATGGCGCTAATATAAACCGATTCGCCAAGAAGGCACCACCGCCAGACCAGAACAGATAACCCATATATAGGAGCTACGCTGTGACTGGAAGCCAGTGCAGCGTGTCATGCATTTAAGCTGATCCAGAGACATATTTCGATACGCGCCTTCTTAGAGATGATCAGCATGATGGAGAACCCTGTTGAGGAGGCGATTAGAAGAGGGGGAAATCGACCGGGATCGAGTAACAGTAGCCAGTAGTTCAATCTGATAAAGGTAACAAGGTATGAACGAAGACGGAAAGGCACGCAGGCGTTGAACCAAAGTTGGTAGATGTGACTTTGGAGTTAGAACTCAACGATGACCAGGCGCTCAAAGGAGAGGCACAAGAGGACAGGAATTTCAGAGTCAGACACACGTATGCAAGACTTAAAACTTCAAGACCAAGACCATTAGGTTCCATGACCATTGAGTTCCAAGACCATGCATTGAGTTCCAAGACCATTGAGTTCCAAGACCATTGAGTTCCAACACCATTGAGTTTCAAGACCGATACCACCAAGAAAGTGTTAACAGCACATTTGGAAATTGATCAAAATGTAACATTGACCTAAATCCCGAAAAGTTTTCTCTCTCAACTGTTCCTGACTACCAAAGACAAGTCAGTCGGCATCCTGAATAGTATATCGCAAGCCCAAACCATGTATAGCGAAAACACAGTGTCGAGCAGCACAAAACTGAAGTCGAGATGTCCGTCAATTCGTTCGTTAAAGTAAAACGGTTGTCACGCAGTAAAAGTATCATAAACAAACCAAAAGAAATACCTAAAGGTGATGACATGTATGAGAGTCTCTTGAATATGCTGAGTGACGTGATGCGCTATGGACTTGAGATGGATCATGACAAGACAAGCTGCAGCGATTCAGATACCAAATGTGTCAAATCGTAGCTGATAGCTGGAGCTCTATGATATTATGGACTAGCCTAGTATTATTATACAGACTGTAAATTAACTCAATTATAGCTTCTCTTCACATCGAGTACACTCTTAGCACTTCTCTTTTAAGTCGGACGAGAGTTTAGAAAAAAGATTTATTGCACTTGTAAACGCTGAAAAAGAATCACACAATGTAGAATTATTACAACACGTAGTCTATATACGCCTAACCTTGAAAGGGGTCACAATAATACAATTGGCTATGATACACATAGACTGAAGTTGATCTCAGCCTACGCTTAAGACGCCGTATCGGTGCCTCTAGGGCGTGTAGGCTACATGTATAAAGGTACATTGCGATTATTATGGGTCAACCAGCGCCACGGGTACTAGATACTATAGATAGTATCTGATTAATGCATTATGCCTGAGGCATAACTTGATATTCCCACAGATACAATCCAGAATAGATGCACATGCACCACAGAATACACGTCTTGTATAGCCTATATTCATGAATTGTACAACAATGTACATTTTAGCCTATACTATACATGTATGCGTAGGCTTATATACATACATATATGTATGATGTTATACATACATATATATATACGCACAAACGTGTAATTGTGCCAGTACACACACGGCTTCTGAATTGCGACACTGAACCGTGACTGCGTATACGGTGCAGTTGACACAGTCATGTTTGCGTGCAAGTATAACGTTGCTCAAGTGTATATTATGCTTTATGTACATCCTTCTGGCATAGATCTACATTTAGCAGTGGTGGCACCCCATGCCGCATATAATCATAACAGTTTATACGCGTCGTCGTCGTCTTAAAATGGGTTATGAACTTATGAACATACATGGATACTACTAGAACGTAACTGCCCGTCTACATAAAACCCAGCGGTCAACCTGTGTATATAGGAAATGAATCGAGACACTGGACCACAGTCGACCGGTTTCAGACCGTACTACCGTTGTCGCTGAGACTGGTTCCAATTGATGTCAACAGCTCTCTGTACAGCTTCAACCGTGAATTACCCCGTTGTGAGGTAAGAATAATTAATTACCTTTGGACAACCCTCTGTGCCTTGGACGTAATAAATAAATTTCGTTTACCTGCAGATACGATCTTCACCTCCTCCTCCTCCACGCATCTGTGACTATAGGACGTCGTCGTCGTTCGCGCAGTTTATTTATAGTATATTTAATGCATTGTTTAGAACTTTAGAAGCGACCTTTGCACTTGTCGAGAGAGATTTAGTGCTGCGGCGATAGTGTGAAAGAAGAAGCTAGATGTTTGTTTGTGTGTGTGTGTGTGTGTGTGTGTGTGTGTGTGTGTGTGTGTGTGTGTGTGTGTGTGTGTGCGTGTGTGCAAGGTCAAAGTCGCTAGCGAGGATTATCCAACGCACTATAACAGTATAAGCAAAAGTGGAACTGTTAACGCTGTTAATTGTTAACATCTGACTGACAGTCTACGATCAGCTGACCGGTGTCGTCCGTTCAGTCTACGACGAAATGATCACAGCATCCTAAGTCTTTTGGTCGTTGAAAGGAAGGTGGTATAAAAGGAAACTGGTATACAAGGATTAAAGTGGTAAGTCTGTACTGTTTCCATCGACCAATTGAGTTATAGTTGTTTGTACTGAATTATTGTAGGCCAATGTTACGTCGTGTCGTGTGTTGTGCTAAATCACTCTGTTGTCTTCGTGATATTGGCATCTAACAACGCTCTTACTTGTTACATGTTTAACGACACTGCATAATCAAAGATGATTAGTGTCGCCCTCCTCCTTTATCCAGGCTTGGGACTGGCACTAGCAGAGATCAACCAGTGGCGGAGTTATCTAACAACGCCTATTGCCTCTGGTATAAATAGAAGAGCAATATCAACCAGATGTGAGTTACAGCAATCAAGGCACTTAGAGACCAGTGCGCTTGCCAGAGCTATAGTCGAAGGCCATCGAGATACGTCACCTAATTAGGCTACTCTGCCTATGTCGGGAATGTAGGTCTACATATAATATAAAATGCATATATAATGACGACTCACAAACACCGTAAACATAGGAGATGAGACGCAAGACAACGCTTATGAGTTATATGAGCAGCATCAGTCAACTTAGTAGCCTACATCTGTCGCCCGATTTCAATGATTCCAGTCATTTAAATATCTTCATATGTTGCACTCAGGTGTATGCTATAAAAGTAATAGCGAAAATTCAGTCTTCGATGTGTTAAGGAGAAGTTCAAAGGTAACCACCCATGACTGCACTTCTGCCTCAGAGTCAACCAAGAGTGGAAAGATGGTGGTGGTCAACAGCTGAGTCACATGTCAAGTGAAATGTAGATTCGGGTAGAGTCAGCACCACATGATTGAAACTGGGTGACGAATTTATTAACCCGGCTGATGCTGTTATTGTAGCCTACAAATACACACATTTTCTACATAATGTATACAATGTATAATATATAATTAATTTATATCTAGATGCTGTTATTGTAGCCTACATATACACACATTTTCTACATAATGTATACAATGTATAATATATAATTAATTTATATATAGATGCTGTTATTGTAGCCTACATATACACATTTTCTACATAATGTATACAATGTATAATACATAATTAATTTATATATGTGCAAGTGTACATAGGCTATAGGCCTGCGGCCGTTGTCTTGAAACTCAACATTGTAGGTCGTTGATTATTTAGACGGCATCTGCAAGACGTCATGTATATATATATATATAATGCATATAATATTTATAGTATATATGATATATATATATATATATCATTATAAATTATAATGTACATTTCTGACACGCAGACTTATTGTCGTGCAGTGTTCCAAGTGTGCGATTTATAATATAAACAAAACTGACCGAGTACAAGACCGAGTACGCTGAGGAACTCCGTCACTGGTTGCACTCTGCCAGTGCCAGGGCTTGTTTAACGTGCAGTTGTACACAAAATGTGCAGTTGTAGAAGCACTTCTGTACAGTTAAAACTAGTAAAAAAAGGTATTTTTCCTCCGATTGGAAGAAATTTACCATGGATGATGGATGGGAAAGGAAAGGATGAGTTGTGCAGTTCTAAAAATTCCTTAAAAACAGCCCTGGCCAGTGCCAGTCCCAGGCCTGGATAAAGGAGGAGGTCGACACTAATCATCTTTCTTATGGCACTGCAGTGTCGTTTAATAGCAGCAAGTGACTGAGTAACACCAAGTGCTACTCACAACATACGGAACTTTAAAGAGTAGAAGATCTGTGGAAAGACAGCATTCCAGCTTAAAGGACTGCCTGCATACCTGTGGCTTATTGTGCTGTAAAAATTGCCTGGTTAGTTAACCGGGGTCATGTCTACTTGGCCGTTTAAGCATCGTATATGCATTTGAACTTTGAACTGGTCTATAACCTAGGTCATTTATCTGAATTGAACGACGCTTTTGAGGAAGAGGTGGCCGCCGAGATATATGCCTTTTGTCATCGTCAAATATTTACTTAGAGAATCGTGGTTAATCCAGCCTTCGTGTCCCAATGCCCTCCGTGTCCTGTTCTGACCGGTTTGAGCAATAGAGAATAGCGATCTGTCTCAACAGAGAAATGCGCTCTCAAGAGCAATGAATGTAAGGTATGCAGTCAATAACTTCTTCAAGGGTAGGGTAGGCTATATACAAGGTAGGCTTTGATAATTGTACACTTTCATCGTCGTCGTCGTCGTCGTCTTTGTCGTCTTCGTCGTCGTCGAAATGATTATCCGATCCGTCAAGACTCGACAAACTAAGTCTTGTAGGGAAAGCCGGTAATGATTGTCTTGGAGCTCTTCTTGGTCCTTCATCTGTCTTCATGTCACAACGTGGACAACAGTTCGGTTTAAGTGCTTTAATGTGGATATAGCCTAGTAATTATAAATGTCACATGCAGCAACATCAGTTTTAAAACATTTACTCTATTTGGATAATTCTGCGCAGCTGTCGTCTTCTTCGTTCAAGGTAATTTGTTTAGGGAAGGCCTTTGACAGCATTGCAGGGCTTTGACGTTTTCCTTTTGTTGTTGATTTGTCTGGAGTGCTTGTTGTCTTCATATTAAGTTATCGTTTCGTCTCAGCCAGAAGAGTTTGGCGGCTTTGGCCGACATCTTTCTAGTCTCCGTTGATGTCAATTTCTTACCTCTATAAGTCTCATAGCGGGTTCTTTGGTCAAACCGTTGCTTCTACTAGATATATCTACATTAGTAAGAATGTTCAATACTATAGCCTATAATTATATCACAACACATCCGATTCGTTATACACACAATTTGTTTACACACAATTTGATCTCACAAAATAATATTAATTTATCAGGATAGGAAAACATCTCTAAAATTATTATGCACATAAACTGCATTTGTGTGATGTTGCGGAAGTGACGTGCTATCTAAACTGGAGAAACTTTTACTGTTTTGGTCGAAGAACAGGAAATCTTTTCTCCTATAGACTAGATAATCTAACCGTCGCTGACCTCACAAATGATTCCTACCACTTCTCTCCGCGGACAATTGATCCGCATGATGCTCTCTGTGCACGTGCTGTGTCGACTCCTGAGTTCTGGACATTTCGCTGATTCTCTTCTGAAGTCACATCCATCACATCCCTCGCAGTCTCAGTCCATCTTCATCTTGTGAAGCCACACTGGTTCAGCAGCACTCGACTCTGGCCTATAGTCTCGACATCCGAGGTTGGATTTTTCGCGGGATCCGTTATACTTGATTCCGGCTGAAGGGTTCGATCTTCTTGTGGAAGGCTTCTTTCGAGATGTTGGTGCATTCATTCTGCTACTATCCCACTATGTTCTGCCTGATTTTCACAATCATTTCCTTGCTTTCGATGCATGTAATGGAATTTTTCTTCGTTATACCTCTGGTCTACTTAAATACAGTCAAGGAGGTGGCTATCTACCAGCTCCATGACTGGGCTGCCAGCGTGATTTGGACGAGTTGCATGACTAACCTGCCGAAACCACTACATGACTCGGGCCAGAGCGTGTGCCAGCTTGTCAGTTCTTGTGTCAGTGTATCAATCCGAGGGTCAGCAATACTCAGCATGTGGGGACTCGTTCTGGGCGGTCTGCATCATGTTAGGTTTCTTACTTCGCCAGCCGATGCGACTATGCCAGAAGTGCATTGATAAAACTAAGAGAGATGAGTCGGTACGCGTCCTTCCAACCTCCCATATTAAGGGGGGGGAGGGGGGAAATCTCTCGACTTCTAGGGAGTATTTGTTTCACTCCGGCGTCTTTCTCTGCAACCTTGCAACTTTTAATTTCCCTTCATCTTCATCCATCAAATCGTTTCGATATTCTCAGTATTTGGCTGCGTCCATGTTTTCTAATGGCTGTTCTCATGCAACATATAAGTCCAATCTGGTCTTGGCTGTTCTCATGCACTATGTCCAATCTGGTCTATCGGGTGCTGATGTAGAGGACCTCCTCACAACCTGAGGGCTGACTATAGAATCAGTCCCCTTATGCTTCGTTGACTGGTCGCCGAAACCAAAATATGGAGCTAGAGGAGTAGTATACTAAGTGATGATTGGTGGACAATCTGTTTGGAAGTGAGGCAGAAACGTTTCAAGTTCAGCCTTATTGCCGCTCCATGCGTAAGAGAAGAAGCTTTTGATGGTTGCACGAAATCCGATTGTCGGCAGTGTTTTGCATTTCTGGTACCTCGTTCCCATGTCACAATAGACGTCACTTTGGTGGGTTTTGGAGGCTCTGTGTGACCGGGAATTCTTCTTGAAGGAGTGTGAGAGAACGGGCAACGCTATAGAATTAAATGGCTATTCTGCGTTGAGAGCGCCTCTGTAATATTCGTTAAATAAATCAATGGGCACGGTATTATCACTATACCGACTGTATCGTAGAGCAAATATACTGTACGTTTCTTACAGTATTGTTTGTAAGCAGGGCTCAAAGTGTGGCAGAACGGTCATGGACGCATCCAAGCACTTATTTTCAGATCTCTATATATTATGCCGTCCTGCCACTTATTTGGCCAGCACACCTGATAAGGTGAGGGGCGTCCAGGCACTTGTTTTTTTACACTTTAAGCACCGTTTGTAAATCTTACGGACATAGACAGTAGGCTTGCAAACGCATCAACTAAATTGAAGTATCCGCACCTATATCTATCTATCATTCTATCTTCTTGGTGCTTTGCTTTTACTCAACTCCACCCTCTTCTCTCCACATAAACTGGAGGGTGTCAAACTTCTTCTTCTTCGTCTTCGTGTCATTGGTCTCCCGCGTCTTAATGGGATAAGAATACGCACAATAGAATTTCTATCTACCGAAGGATGCACGTGCTATTGCTAAGCTTCCTCATTTCCACATTTTTAACATCGCATTTTTACAGTCAACGATAGTTGTAACTTGTACGGATCGAAATTCTTTTCATACTGACGACTCAACCATAACCATAACAATGACCATCAATCATCATCATCACCACCACCACCACCTTCTGAATAAGCCATGCAGATGTGTGTGCGTGTGGTTGTGCATCACCATCATCATCATCGTCATCATCATCATCATCATCATCATCATCATCATCGTCATCGTCATCGTCATCGTCATCGTCATCGTCATCGTCATCACCATCACCATCACCATCACCATCACCATCACCATCACCATCACCATCACCATCATCATCATCATCACCACCATCACCATCACCATCATCATCATCATCATCATCATCATCATCATCATCATCATCATCATCATCATCATCATCATCATCATCACCATCATAATCATCATCATCATCATCATCATCATCATCATCATCATCATCATCATCAATCATCATCATCATCATCATCATCATCATCATCACCACCATGACCATAGCCATGACCACACCACCACCTCGACCACCACCACCATTAATCTGACCATCACCATCACCATCACCACCACCACCACCATCACCACCACCATCACCATCACCACCATCACCACCACCATCACCACCACCACCACCATCACCACCACCACCATCACCACCACCATCACCACCACCATCACCACCACCATCATCATCATCACAGTCCATTCTATGTACAATAATTGTAGGCCTATTTAAATTTAGCTATATTAGAGTGTAGGCTTAATACTTGTACGCGAAGTGTCGCATCACGAGTGACTGCAAATGTCTTTATTAGAAATCTGTTCAATGGGCCAATTCTAAAATTTCTTCGGATGACGCTAATAAATCGTCCAGTCATCTTCATCAAAGAATCATTTCGAAATTTATGTTCCGACTCGTCACAAAAGATACGCTTGCTTTAACTCATGACCGAACAATAATAATAATGGGCCAACTCACCGTCGCCTGCTCCATTGTGGGTCAACAGCCTGCGTATGATATTATCTCTCATCGCGCGTAGGGCTTATAGGCCTATAGGGACATGGGTGGGGCCTGTATGTTTATCTAAATTATAATTATCCATTTGCCCCTCTGTTAAACGGGGTTATTGTGCTTTGGCCCTCGTGTGTATGTGACCGAACCAGCCGCAGCCGGTCTAGTTGCCCTGAATCTTGTTTACCCGGCCGGTTGTCGGTTGTGAGTGTTGTGGGAACTTTCCATTAACTTTAGCCCCACTGACTTAAGCCTCAAGCATTTCACGACTTCAGCGTATACAGCGTATTTTACCTCCGTACTATTTAATCAGCTGAGCTCAACCGTGCTATGGATGGGGTCGTCTCCATGTTAGGATACGGTTATGGACAGCATGGAGGAGACCTGCGGATTCAGTTGGCAAGCCTTGGTCGGTTCTGACTGGTTCTGTGCGCAACCGGATATGCATAAAAGTGAAGTAGTTCGCCGACAGGATGTCATTATCCTTACCATTCGTCATAGCTGCAGGTGCCCCGAGTTGTGCCCTGAGGGTCATATATAAATGCACGAGGATTTCCGATGTCTCTCGCAGTTTTACCTTGCAGCTGTGTAGGATTAATTAGAATTAGAAGACGGGGTCTGATTACGACTTAGGCCTGTTGTTCTTTTGCAATGATCGCCAGAAGCTTTCAACGAAGGCAATCGGAATCTCAATAACTGCAGCTATAATTTCGTATGCAAGAACTGATAGGTTCTCATAGGTTCGTGAAGAATGTATAGCAAATATAGCAAAGGAATCGAAAATGGGATCGTTACGTTGCGAGGAGTTGATGAAGAAGTGAACGGCGACGATTGGCCGAAAAACCATTCGTCCCAATGTCTCTGCATCGGTCACGGATTCCCCTCGAAGAAGGAAGCGGATGTAAAGTGTTTCCTGCATGCAGACGAATTCAACAAGAATCTGAATGAGTAGGTTAAAAGTTAACACATGTTTCATTTGTGTCTGTAATAATTATAAGACGGGCGCGTGAAGTAGACCCTACGTGGCAGCAGCAAATAGCATGCGGTGTGTGGTGAGAATATATAAGGCCTGCTGTTTACTCTGACTATATTTCACGAAGGTCTAACAATGAATGTGACAAAGTCGCCGGAAACAGCTTTTTAAAAACACCCGACAAAGCCAAAAGCAGCGTATAAATGCCCTGAAAAGGCAAGAGGCCTATAGCTGCATTGTCAGCGTAGGCTTGTGGCTATTAGGTTTCAGAACTTGCTTCTTTTCTTTCCCAGACTCGCTCGTTTTGCAAGCAGACAGAAAGTGCTTAGGCCTATAACCTTTCATTCGACGAAAGCGTGAAAAAAATGCTCGACTTCAAATATCGCGCTATAGTAATAATAGGCTAATCTAAAAATAAACGTCAACGCCCACAGAACGAAAGAGAATAAATACATAGAGAAGAGATTCTCGCGCGAGTGTGAACGTGATTTGTAAATAAATGCGGGCTCGCACGTCGTATCGCCTTCTGAATAAGTTTACATAGTAGATCGCCATGAGGATTAACCGATTTCGATCCATACCATTCTTGCTGTATGTCAGCAGCAAGCGGGTCAGGCGGTGAGTCGGCGTTCGTCATCAGTTCAAATCTCAAGAATGAATTATTACAGTAAACAACGGCAATTAGTAGGCTATTATTATTATTATTATTATTTTTATTATTATTATTATTATTATTATTATTATTATTATTATTATTATTATTATTGTTATTGTTATTGTTATTGTTATTGTAACTATTACTATTACTATTGCTATTATTATTATTATTGTTATTTTTTTGCCCTGAGGTAGCCTATAGACTTATGATCCCTCAGGGACTTACACCCTAATTACTAAGATAAAAACATCTGGAACGGCACCTATAGTCGTCGTTATTGTTATTGTTATTGTTATTATTAGTCTATTGTCATCGGCCGACTTTAAGTTGGCTGCTTTAGCGCCAAATAGGTCGCTACATGTGGCCTGGATTTTATGGAAATTTTATACGTAGCCTATAATAATTATCAGTCGCTTTACGACCAACCTCCAAATGAGGTCTTTGTCTCTGTGTCTGTATCGTTCTCTGTGTGTGTCTGTGTGGCCGTGTACG
The DNA here is from genome assembly GCA_949752735.1 of Lumbricus terrestris. NCBI lineage: Eukaryota > Metazoa > Annelida > Clitellata > Crassiclitellata > Lumbricidae > Lumbricus > Lumbricus terrestris. The sequence continues at coordinate 28,044,415 of OX457038.1, read as the reverse complement.
TCTGTCTGTTGTACGAAACAACCTTGTACCGCTACATGGTGTATATAATTATATATAGATCTATACGCTTTTCAGTGTCAACGCCACATGGTATATTCGCTGTAGAGGCTAATGCATGACGCTTTATAATTATGTACAAAGGTCTGTCTGGTGTACGACGTACATACGCTGCACACGTACCCGCACAATTTTCATACATAAACAAGAACTCATGTAGACCTGTGTATTATATACAGTTCTGTTTGTATTAGAAGAAGCCATTGATGAAAATGTTTTTGTACAGAAGAGTAACGAAAATCGGGCTGCTCAATGTTCCATCTGACTACTCTAATATTCAGTTTATTTTACAGGACTAATCGTAAGTAAACGTATTACATTAACTGAACTCTGCATGGTCTTGTTGCAACGATTTCAGTTACCATAATAAACCGGTAACCGGTGTTAAAATCTCCGCCAGGGCAAGCATATAATTATGTTCGCGATTTCAGCTTCATCTGCGCCCCTAGCCAAGCTATAGCCAGCTGGACTATAATGAGTACGTCTACCACATACTGTCAGTGGAAAGTTCAGACTAAGAAAATGTAGCTAGCACTTCATATATGTATATCATTGCCCAATGGATTCCATGATTGCAATACTTACAGTGGCCTCTATAGTCTTTAGAGCCTTTTTAAATCCTTACGTTTGATTGGAATTTTCCGATAGGGATTCGACGACAATTATAGTCCGAAGTGAAGTCTAAACTTGCGAATAATTAATGTAAGGCCTGGAATAGAAACCTCTGCTTTCACTTCCTCTTTACATCATAACAACCGACAGATTTTAATTGACAACACGAAAAAACATATCGTATCTGTACAGTATCGTATATGAGGATTTGTAAAGCGTCTCTTATACAGTAGGCCTATTAGCTATTCCCTCCCTATGGAATGGGCTTCCGTCATCAGTTCGCTCTGTCATCCTCTCTGGTATCTTTCTTCGTCTTTCTCTCGTCTAAAAACTTGCCTTTTCTCTCGAGGTTGAACGCACTGGGAGCGCTTCTGAAAGGCTCTTGCTGCGAGAAGCGCTTTATAAATTAATGGTCATATACAATACAATACAATACAATACAATACAATAGAGGCGCTCTCAGTGTGATAGCTCGTAGGCTATATATGGATTTTGCTGCATAGAGAATTCTGCGATCAGCTAAACATAAGGAGGCAGCAATAGTTAAGAGACTTAATGCGTTAGCCTGGCGCTTAATAAATCTTCTTATTTATTTACTATGTAATTTCTAAATTCAGTACGCTTACTAAACGTATTAATTTCATTATTTAGTGTACGCACTGTGTGCACTCTGCCTATCACGTGGAAGCGGAAGTGGTCATGTGAATATAGGAACCTAATTAATTGTGGGGGGAGGGGGAGCGCCACCCAATGAGTGAAGAGGAATTTCTTCTTCCTGTAGAAATCAAATTCTGGCATTAGACATGAATTGTCACGAACTGTGGAGACCACTCATTCGCTCATTCGTTCATTCATTCGTTCGTTCACTCATTCACTCATTCGTTCATTCATTCGTTCATTCGTTCGTTCTTTCATTCATTCATTCGTTCGTTCATTCATTCATTCATTCGTTCGTTCATTCACTCATTCACTCACTCACTCACTCACTCACTCACTCACTCATTCATTCATTCATTCATTCATTCATTCATTCATTCATTCATTCATTCGTTCATTCATCCTAGAGGTATCTACTCAAGGCGCCTCTGCCAAGTTCTGGCTTCATAGCCTACGTCATCCTTGCACAACCATGCAGAATGACATAATATGGCCGATGTCGATGTCGGAGTGGAAGGCTGTTCCAAGTATAACCAGCTCTACCAGTGAAAGGAAGTTGTTGCGACTGGAACAGCGGCTCCTCATCTCTGGTCGTTGAGAGAGCGATGCCAGCTAAACACGAAACAGGACAACACAGGACACGCAGTGAGAGTGGGGGCTGCACGACGTAAAAGGCATTCATCACCACTGGCCCCAGATCCGATATAATATATGAATATGCACTAAACGAGGTTGATGGAAGAATATCACATGACATGGACGAATAATGGAAGAGAAAACGAAAGAGAAGAAGACGAGGAGTGGTGATGGCGGAAGAGGAAGAAGAATAGGAGGAGGAGGAGGAGGAGTAGGAAGAGGAGGAGGAGGAGGAGGAGTAAGGACGTGTAGATATCGACGAGGAACTTCTGCTTCCGTTATCGGATATCATATCAGATATCGATGGCATAAATAAAACATAATAAAATTATGATGTCGTTTCTGTTTCAGCTTTAAATTTATTGAAAGTCTGTCATTTGATTTGCCTTTATCTGCGACACACAGCATTTTGATAATTAGCTGTGTTTGCTGTTTAATTAACTTATGTCCTGCATTCTCGTGTGGATATATAAATGTACGTTTGGATATATAAATGCACTGTACAAACATATATATATATATATATATAATTTCACGATGTCTACTCCGAGGGTTCGCGTTTATGGCATAAGTTTCTAATATAACAAATTAGCATCGCTAGAGACATCCATTGCGTTTGCATCATACCACGTATACAGGCTATTATACCGGAGAGATGGTTGAATGGTAAGACGCTGATACGAAGATCAGAAGGACGTGGGTTCGATATCGAATAGCCGCATAAGGAGTTTGGCCTCAGCCCTCAACTCCACAGGGGACGACTTAAAATGAGCAATAAGACAGATGGACGCCCTGCAGGCTGCCAGAAAGTTAGATTCGACTGCAGGTAAATCGTGTTATAATCTGTTACTACTACACGAGCCTATTGTTGTCAGTCTGAACGGATAACGAATATCAGTATCGTGTATAGGGCCTACACTTAAAATAATTATTATGGATGGTAGCACCGTTGCCTATACGTTGTGTGAATGTGTGCGTGTCAGTGCAAATAAATAATGTGTCTTCAATCTTATTGATCTGTTTTATTCAGACATTATTGATCGTTTTATTCTTCTGCATGCCGTCGTTGTCGTCTTCTTTGCAGTGAGTCCGAGATGCGTTTCACGGTTCAGCGCTACGACTCCCCTCCTCCTCCTCCTCCGAAGGGGGACTCTTCCATCGACCGCCCGTCCTCCCAGTCGTCGTCCTGCTCCACCGGAGGAGGAGGAGGGAAAGACGACGAGTCCTCTCGAAACGGAGGCGGCGTATGTCGCACCCGATCGGTCGACTCCAGCTCCATCAGTCAGATGGGCGAATCACTTGGACCGGTCTTCGAGGGGGGAGACAACGACGACGATACACACCACAGCACCATCCACGAGGACGACGACGACGACGATAAGGACAGCGGTAGGGGCGGGGGTGGGAGCGGGGTTGGGGGCGGTGCGGGTGACGGTGACAGCGGCGGTGGCAACGACGACGATGAGTCGAAACCGCTCAAGTCGTCTGAGACGGACACAGAGAAGATCGCGCAGATCGGTCAGTCGTTTCACGATAGAAAGACTCGACGACTCGTTCACAAGGACGGTTCGTGCAACGTGTCGAGCGGTAACATAACGAAACGAAAACAGAAGTTCCTCGTCGACATCTTCACGACTCTCGTCGACATGAAATGGCGCTACAACCTCCTGCTGTTCGCCGGCGCCTTCGTCCTCAGCTGGATCGGCTTCGCCATCGCCTGGTTCGTTCTGGCCGTCGCGCACGGCGACGACGTCAATCGTGACGTCGACGGGTGGTCGCCGTGCGTCCAGAACGTACACGACTTCACGACGTCCGTGTTATTCTCCGTCGAAACACAGCATACGATCGGTTACGGGTATCGGGTGATCGAGCCGACGTGTCCCGCGGCGGTCATCATCCTCATGATGCAGTCGTGCATCGGTGTCTTCATCCAGTCGCTGATGACGGGACTCATCTTCGCTAAACTGTCTCGGCCGAAGAGACGATCGCAGACGATGATGTTCAGTAGAAATGCGGTCATCAGCAAACAGGACGGACAATACTGTCTGCTCTTTCGCGTGGGAGACATGCGAAAGTCGCACTTCGTCGGCACTTCCATCAGAGCCATACTCGTCGGCGATAAGTATGTATACCCAGTTGCTTCAGTACACCAATGATATTATTATCAAGGAGAACTATTCTAAACTGTGTGTGCAATGTGATTCGTATAAGGTTTCCAAATAAGTATCCATCCGGTTTAAGTATACTCAACATACTAGGGATAATAATTAGATAATTGTGTGCAGTGTGATTCATAAGTAATTGTAATTGTAACATAGCTTCATCGGTATCAAGCTACTTCTAGGATGCTTTACACACATATTGTCAACTGCCAGAGTAAATGCAGAGAGCTTGAAAGCAAGTGCAGTTTTAACCGTTTTCATAAGGTGTCAGATATAAGAATCTATCTTGGTCTTTATTTAGTCAGCAATTAGTTGAAATGTAATTTTACTTAGAAAACGATGCAACAACAAAGACAACTAAATCAACTGAGGGTTTAAGTATTAAGTCCATTTTCATAATATTAAATATTCGGTCCGAAGACTGTCCTTTGGTTTTGCCTCTCGAGTATAAGTTGAAGACCATTATCGCCATTTTGAAATAGACTTAAATTTCTCGACTTATAGTCGAGTATATATATGGAAAACCCAGAGACACAGGTAAACCAGCTTCAGCTATTATTATTATTAAGCTCGGGTATCATTGACCTTGCCTCAAATTCACACACACACACACACACACGCACGGCACTCGCAGTCGCACACACATATAATCCATATCAAACATAGCTCAGTCACAAACTAATCGGTTCTGCAAAAGCACACACAAATCAACCTCGATCATTAAAGTACGTGGATCATAACATGGATTCCGAAAATTGGAACAACAAAGTGCTATCACAGGCAAGATCTGATAAATACTGATCGAGATTACCGAGCTGGAATATTTATAGGGACTAATGATCCGATCGTCTGAAAAAACACAACAGCCAAAAATCTAGAATATTGATCAGGGGATATCAATCTGGTATAACCATCTCGAATATATTGATGAGGACTATCCATATATATATATATACACAGAACATCATCGATCCCGTGTAATATCGATTTTGTACATCAACACGGAATATATATTGATCCGGACCATCAAGCTCCTATTAGCCACGAGATGCAGATCAGCTGCTTGATCATTGATAAATCAGCCCCCACCTCGCCCCCCCACCACACCCCCACATAATTTACGAACTGTTTCGGGGAGGAAACGACCAGCGACGGTGCGTTACCGGTCGACCGGAAACGGACCAGAAGATATTTCATTAGTTCATCCGGTCAACGCAAGAGTGGCATGTCACCCCGCTATCTGTCGACTATTTACGACCCACGCAACGGCTCACGGAAAAATCAATGCTCCGCTTCATTCATAAAAGATGGCGTTCGCTCGCTCGCTCCCGGTCCTCCTCCTCGCAGAGACCAACGATGGCCGATCGACCGACCGACCGACGAGCCGGAGCCATTGGCCTGAGACTCGTTAAGTACCGTGTACGGACGCATTTGTGTACGATATGTGTATGCATATGCGTGTATACCGGTGTGCACGCATAAGCGTGGGTGTGTTTGCATGTATGCACACTTTCATTGCCTAGATAGATCACCATTTAAATAAGTATACACCTGTATTTAGAAGACGTCCCTGGATTGCCTTTGAGTAAATATATGACAACCAGGGTCCATTAAGGCTAGTGCAGACCTGGGTGCTGTGATTTCCCGCCAATGGTCCCTCTGACAATCCAGGGGCAACCAGGCACATATTCATAACTGCAGGCCCCTCAAAACCTTCGGGTCCGGGTGCTGCCAGTGACGTAGCTAGGAATTTATGATGGGTGGGGTGTTTATGGCCTGGCCGGATGCTCTTCCTGACGCCAACCCAACAGTATTACAGTAAATAAAAAGGGAATGAAATAGCAAAGTGAATAAAGTAAGAAAAACAATTGCTACTACAAGCAATTGTTTTGTTTTTTCTTATTTAAATGGATAGATAACCTTTAAAAAACTTTTTCCTAAGCCAATGGGGGTTTTAACCCCGATACACCCTTGGCTACGCCAATGGGTGCTGCAGCCTTAGCCCCCCTTTAATGCGGGCCTGACCACAACTAGAGCAGGCTTAAATATGCCTTTTCAGGTGTTGTACCTGGATTGTGTAACTAGAGCCCTACCAACAAACACTCAATCCTTCTGCTCAGTGTTTTTGTCATTCTCATCTTTCAGCTGAGACTTGATTTACCACACACTTCCTGCCTCCCTCCGTCGACCGGCTTCTGGTAATAAACTCACTACCGGTATGTTTTGTTTTCGTGTGCCATTTGCTGATACTTTGCACATTATCCAAGGGTGCTGTCAAAGTTACGAATAATTATTATACCCGCATAAGGACATGTATGGCATTGTAATCATATTATATATATACAGTGTCATACACATAATGCTTAATATACAATTATATATATATATATATATATATATATATATATAGTAAATACATAATACTTATGCAGAATTGTCTTGCAGGTCATGCCCTAGTTTGCCTTCTAAAGGCAGCTGTGTTCTGGTGTCATCCATTGCAGGCCATGGCCGCTTCTGCTCAGCGGACTCAAATTTCCATAAACCCTTCACTGTGGTCGGTCCATCTTTCTGGAATAGGTTGCCTAGCAACCTCTGTTATGAACTACTTGGTCTTTCTTCGCCCCATTTCAGCACTCTTTACGATCGTGGTATGGCGTTGTTATAGGTTAGGTGTGCCTCTGACAAGTCTCTCATTTTGTGGCACCAAACAAATTTATGAACACAATATACTTAATTAAACTATACATATACATTTTACACATACTACTGCTGTGGCATGGCTTTCAGACAGAAGTCATTTCACAATGCTTTGTTCGTCTATTCTATTGCAACATTATCTCTGTTGACGCTTAATCTGTCCCTAAAAATTCGGCTCAAGTTACTTTTCAAGCTCTATGTTAACACGTTCACCGCCTACACGCCATGTTAAATGACTGAATCCGGTACGAGATATCTCGTACTGGGCGGTGAAGGTGTTAAGGCACACCTGTTCAGAGCCGTTGGAAAGTCATGTTCATAATGCTTTAAATGGGTTTAGATTTAGAATAAGCTTTATAAAGTCCAGAGACAAACGTGATGCACCATGTACAAAGTCAAACGAAAATGTATTTACAAGTATTATGCAAATGGTAAAATGGATACATAAAAGTAATTATTCAGGGTCAGGACCTAACTAGATAGTCAGGTGGGATCGCAGGTCACCTTATGAACAGGTGCAGAGATATATAACTACAGTACTTCTGCAACATTCTGGCATAAAACTGGGTACATTAGAATGCACACCTGAGGGCTAAATATTACCCTAATAAGAGGCAGGTGTTACATGAGCAGAGACCTTAAAAGCATCACGCAATGGAAAGTTACAAGTAACTCAGGTAAAGTTCTGTTCAAATGGAGTCAATGGACCACAGATAACATCAACAAAGCATATATACATATATACAATTATACATATATATATATATATATATACATACAAGAACGGTAGGTAAAGTATTAAGGTAATAACTAGATACAAAGGTGGGTGGTAATGGTAATTATGCAAAGCAAGGTAAGATAAGGCAAACATCAATTAATTAGGGCCTTCCTCAAAAACTGAGGCACAGCAGTTGAACGTAACTACATCTCAAGTATAAACATGAAAATAGCAACCCAGCAACAGGTAAAACATGTCCTTAAGGTTTAATACAAGGCTACACAGGCTATAAACTATCAATTTAACATTCAGAACACAAAGAGTTGAAAAGCAATTTAACGTTCACATAAAGCAGAGTTGCAGATCAATCACAACATAGGGCAAAGCCTTTAAATTGGGTTGAACAGCAGCTCTGTATTCTTCATTCTGCTAACATTGTAAAAATCAAGCATTATAACAGCCACATAAATTAAATACCTGTGTACCTACCACTCCTCGTTAATTAGATTTTGCCATGTCTTCTGTTTCCCAGGCATTCTATCGATTTCTGTTCACTCTCAGCCTCACCCCCTTCCATCCAACCCCATCCAGGCAAGCATCTCCTTCTAATCTCAAAATGCACCTGCTTCCTCCTGTTTGTCATTTCCTGTTTCCTTTAAAAAACTCCTAACCCCCACACTTCAACAAAAACAACTTAGATTACGTTGCTTGCGGGGTAACCAGCCAGATGGCTCAACACTGTTTACCAGTTGGGACATCCACGGGCTATATATATCCTCCCCTGGATTAAGATGACCTGGTCAAGGACATAGCATTATCTGCACTACAACTATTTTCTTTTTTTCTATGATGCATGCTCTGAATGAATGAAAGATGAAGTATAAACAATTCGCTCTGACAACACAGCGAATTCTGCCTCCCTCATCTGCAGTTGCAAAGATCGGGTGACACCACCCACCCAGCATACAATTTCAGTAATTAATGTGATATCCAGGGCTGAAAGCGGTTTGGAAAAGTTGCCGGGTCTGACTTTGACCGCAAAAAATCGACCTTCTTTGGGTCAAAATTTTCTGACGACCTTTTTTAGTCGTCGAAATTTCTGATGATCTTTTTGCAGCCCGAAAACCACTACTTTTCGCCATTTCCACCCATTTTCCTCCTCCTTATTTCGTTTCTCACACATTTTTACCTAGTTTAGGCATCATCTGACGACCTTTTTAGTCATTCAAAACCCATTTTTCACTTTATTCTAAGTTCATGTGCTAAACAAGCAACCCAGCTGAGCTCCGGCAACAGCAGGTCACGAAAATCAATCCCGGGTCACAGACCCGGACCGACCCGGCTCACTTTCAGCCCTGGTGATATCATGTATATGACCTCATCTAACATTTGCATAGGATGGCTTGATCACCCACAAAAAGTTGGACTGAAACCAAGAAAACGGTCACAACCTATGTTCTACACTGTGTCATCGATGTCAACAGAAGCCATAATTACCGTAGTCCAACTCTGGTAAACCAAGTAAACCGACTCTTAGTTAAGCCTCGACATACTTTGTCACAATCAGTGCTTAAAGTGTGGAAAAATAAGTGCCTGGACGCCCCTTACCATTGTAAAAGAAGTGCCTGGACGGCAGTGGACGCCCCTTACCTTTTCAGGCTGTGCTGGCCAATAAGTGGCAGGATGGCGTTCATATTTTAAAATGCGTGCATGGACGCCGTCCATGACCGTCCAGCCACACTCTAAGCCCTGGTCACAATGCATTCAAGTCATCATATAGATCTCATAAAGTCCACTGGGCAATGTCAACAAAAATGTCTGCAATGGACTGTCTATGTACAGTAGATTGCCAATTCCAGAAGCCACATGCTCACAATATCATCGCCATGAACGATAGGTTTCAAATCAGCTGGAAATGCATTCCATCACAGCAATTCCCCAAACTTTTCAAGTCTAAAATATAAAATGTAAAAAGGCTGGATCCAGTGGCTAACCAGACCAAGGCAGCATCTCAAGTTCTTCAATATATCACTAAGTCAGTCTCTAAACTGGGTCAGGGTAAGCAATGAGAAGACTGGGACACTACTAAAAACAACTCCAGGGCAACTAAACAAAATCATGAAAATTCTTTTGAAACAAACAGGTCGATCATGAGTAATCATGAATCATTTCACGATGACTAAAAGGACCACTGGTAGGAAATATTTCGGCATAAGAAATCTCAACAGGGTTAATCATGGGGTTAATTAAGGCCTTGCTAATACTTCTTTACCATAGGTTCATCAATCCTTGAGTAAGTTAAAGTGATATAAAGCACATTAACAATGAGTGGCTGACTCTCACAATACTACATGCACGTTTGTGCACACACACACGCACACACATACATACATGCACACCGGCCAGTGTACAAAAACATCAACACACACAAACTACCATCTCCTTTAAAAGAGCTATATAAATTTATTTATTTATTTCAAGCACTTAATACAACACGTAGTCTTGGTTAGTGATTTAACACTTGGGTCATTCCGTCTCAAATCAACAAATTTTTAAAAAGTTTCCCACTCGACCATCTCAGATTTTGATGAAATTTGCACAGAATGTGCATAAATGTATTAGAACATGCTGTGCAAAAGTTGAGAGCAATACTCCCAGTAGTTTTTTTTATACGGAATTTTAAAGACACCTGGGGTGACCCCGTTTATCGCGAATCGAAAATTGCGTCTGAATTTACTGTCATATTCAGGAGGCTATAAGTCGACTATCATTGCAGATAAATAGATGAAATTTTCAGGATACATAGTCATCGTGGTGCTAATCAAGAATATTAAAAGAACTTGATATCTGATGGATAGTTTTTTTCTGGCTACACATTGAAAATCGAAAAAAAAACACCGACCCTTTCTGGCGCAAGTACTTTACTGCTCTACTATGACCAAATGGGTTCATTATCAAAGAAAGTGTGAACCATCTGCTATCATAGTCCACATTGTGTGTACAGAAAAGCAATTAGGTCAGCTTTATCATGTGTACCATTTGCAATATAGCCTTCTGAAAATCAAAGAAACCACTTTTTTGCCTTTTGACGACAATGTTCAAGGCCTTATATGGACATGTGGGACAGGTCATACAGCTATAAAATTAACACCATTGGAAAGAGCAGCTCAAATACTACTAAATACAAGAAGAATTGCTTTTGAGACTCCTGTGGTTCAACAATTACAGCGATTTCCATTATAGTAGTGTTTTAAGCATTCGCGAACTGATACGACGCCAATATCACGAGCTTAGTACTTTACTGCTCTACTATGACCAAATGGGTTCATTATCAAAGAAAGTGTGAACCATCTGCCATCATAGTCCACATTGTGAGCACAGAAAAGCAATTAGGTCAGCTTTATCATGTGTGCTTGTTGCAATATGGCCTTCTGAAAATCAAAGAAACCACTTTTTTGCTTTTTGACGACAATGTTCAAGGCCTGATATGGACATGTGGGACAGGTCATACAGCTATGAAATTAACACCATTGGAAAGAGCAGCTCAAATACTACTAAATACAAGAAGAATTGCTTTTGAGACTCCTGTGGTTCAACAATTACAGCGATTTCCATTATAGTAGTGTTTTAAGCATTCGCGAACTGATACGACGCCGATATCACGAGCTTAGTACTTTACTGCTCTACTATGACCAAATGGGTTCATTATCAAAGAAAGTGTGAACCATCTGCCATCATAGTCCACATTGTGAGCAAAGAAAAGCAATTAGGTCAGCTTTATCATGTGTGCTTGTTGCAATATGGCCTTCTGAAAATCAAAGAAACCACTTTCTTTCCTTTTTACAACAATGTTCATGGCCTGATATGAACATGTGGGACAGGTCATACAGCTATGAAATTAACACCATTGGAAAGAGCAGCTCAAATACTACTAAATACAGGAAGAATTGCTTTTGAGACTTCTGTATTTCAACGAATCGTACGCCATCGTATCAGTTCGCGAATGCTTAGAACACTACTATAATGGAAATAGCTGTAATCATTGAACCACAGGAGTCTCAAAAACAATTCTTCTTATATTTAGTAGTATTTGAGCTGCTCTTTCCAATGGTGTTAATTTCATAGCTGTATGACCTGTCCCACATGTCCATATCAGGCCATGAACATTGTTGTAAAAAGGAAAGAAAGTGGTTTCTTTGATTTTCAGAAGGCCATATTGCAACAAGCACACATGATAAAGCTGACCTAATTGCTTTTCTGTGCTCACAATGTGGACTATGATGGCAGATGGTTCACACTTTCTTTGATAATGAACCCATTTGGTCATAGTAGAGCAGTAAAGTACTAAGCTCGTGATATTGGCGTCGTATCAGTTCGCGAATGCTTAAAACACTACTATAATGGAAATCGCTGTAATTGTTGAACCACAGGAGTCTCAAAAGCAATTCTTCTTGTATTTAGTAGTATTTGAGCTGCTCTTTCCAATGGTGTTAATTTCATAGCTGTATGACCTGTCCCACATGTACATATCAGGCCTTGAACATTGTCGTCAAAAGGCAAAAAAGTGGTATCTTTGATTTTCAGAAGGCTATATTGCAAATGGTACACATGATAAAGCTGACCTAATTGCTTTTCTGTACACACAATGTGGACTATGATAGCAGATGGTTCACACTTTCTTTGATAATGAACCCATTTGGTCATAGTAGAGCAGTAAAGTACTTGCGCAAGAAAGGGTCGGTGTTTTTATTTTTATTTTCAATGTGTAGCCAGAAAAAAACTATCCATCAGATATCAAGTTCTTTTAATATTCTTGATTAGCACCACGATGACTATGTATCCTGAAAATTTCATCTATTTATCTGCAATGATAGTCGACTTATAGCCTCCTGAATATGACAGTAAATTCAGACGCAATTTTCGATTCGCGATAAACGGGGTCACCCCAGGTGTCTTTAAAATTCCGTATAAAAAAAACTACTGGGAATATTGCTATCAACTTTTGCACAGCATGTTCTAATATATTTATGCACATTCTGTGCAAATTTCATCAAAATCTGAGATGGTCGAGTGGGAAGCATTTGTTGAACTGAGGCGGAATGACCCATAGGCATATGCTTCAAGTCTAAGTACCTCCACATACTGACGATTATTATTGTTTAATTATCTGCGCATGCAGTATGTTTCATTTGCCTCAGATGAGCATAGATACAGTACTCCATATTTAGATGCTGACTTGTCGTCTTCAGATTTCCGGTCTTTTCTAAATCGTTTTTTTGGGACCAATGGAGACAACAATTGTTAAGCAGCTTTTACCAATCTCTATAATTATATAGTCGGCTTTATTATTGCAAGCATTTTCCGTGCATCATTAATAACGGGCAACTGCTGCTGCCAATGCCTGCCATGCATCCTGGGCCACATAAAATCTTTTAAGAACTAGTAATCATTGATTACCTCGATCTGAAGGGAGTTCTGCAATTAACCTATAGCACTGCCGCGTATAATTATACAGTTATATACGGCCGTTACAACATAATTATTATAGACCAAAGTGATGGATAGCTGCAACTCAACAACGCCTATACGGGCTCTGATGCTACTCCTTCGATAGTAGGGTAAACTACAGCAGGTGTCATAATTGAGGTCGGTTAGTTCCGCTGGTAGAGTGAGTATCAGACATAGTGTAGTGGCAGGTGTTGCAAAGCGCATCCTGTTATTAGTACGACGAATGTGCTCCAGGCAACATTGAACATTCTCATTAGAACAATGACACACACACACACACACACACACACACACACACACACACACACACACACACACACACACACACACACACACACACACACACACACACACACACACACACACACACACACACAAACACACACACACACACACACACACAAACACACACACACACACACACACACATGTCAACGTAGAACATCCGTTGAACAGTTCATTAAGGCCTACATGGTTTGCATTAAAACCATTACTTTTTATGCTCCTATAAAGACAAGGCCGCCGTGTGTTAATGACCCACATTTGAAGCGTCACAGTATAAATTATGATCATTATTATTACGTGGCTTGTCATATAGTGCTCCAATCTGTACAGTATACAAGCTTTTTCAGAGGCGGATTCCTCGTGGAATGGGACCATGAAGCAGTTATAGGAAGAAGTTGTGGGACCCAGAAGTTGAAGTTACGGACTTACAATATAGGCCTAATTACCGGTAATCCATGCAGTAAGCCTATATGTTTCGGATTCAGAAGTGTAGAGAAGAGAACGAGTGCGAGACTTATGCATCAAATAAAAAAAACTGTGGTATACGAAACTAAGCGTTCGGAGGCTGAAGTAGGCATTTCAATGACGAAGAATCAAAGTTCAAGTACTTTTCGAATTTCATAGTAAACACTGTTTAACCTCGTTCCGAATAAAATTGCACACGTCTGTCTAACCTATTTCTATTTGACGACTGTGCATATTCTCCTATATCCTGCAGGCTCATTGCTAATGAATTCATCCAGTGAGATCTTTATCACTAGCCATACAAATTTGCTGCTAATAGCTTACTATACAAAGTAAATAGAAATGAAGTGATTCGCCACTAATCTACATGTGGTACTGTCAACCCCAAGGAAGGGGACAACGTTATTCATCTTTGTTATGTCATTCTGTCGTTAAACAGAAACTTAGATTAGCAATGATTTATCGCGAACAGGTCTATATAGCCTAATATGCCATAATTTGATACTCAGCCCAGCTATCATTTTAGGAGTTTCAATGTCTTATAGCAGCAGACACCAGTCTGATTTGATGCAAAAAAAACTGTATGCATATAGGCTTGCACAGTTTCTTGCAGTTAATCAGACTATATAGTGCATACTGTTAGTAGGCATCGAATTAAACTGACCGTATAGAACTTTGAAAATGACAAGTAGTGCTTGAGTGCATATAGGAACAGGAATATCCATGTATAGCCAATTATATGTATACGCATATATAGTTTATACATATTGTATATATATACATATATGTATTCTATTCTTACGCAAATGGTGAGACTATAATTTTGGTTAAGATGAACTGAGTTTGACTGCATGCTGTAGTACGTAGGCCTATATGCATATTCGTTTAATGAACAAAAACAGGCTGACAAACGCATTGTATATAACCTGATACATTGAGACAGACAAGAATTAAGCTAACAAGAAATAAAGAGAAAGGGGAATAGATAAAAATTAAACTAAGAGAAAATAAGAGCAAGGGAACTAGAAAGACAACAATTTAAATTAGCATAAAATGGGAGTAAGGGAAGCAATCATGTATACATAGTTATTGGAATTGAATTGAATCGATAGTTATGCTTTATTACGGTATATAATATGTTTGTGAAGAACTCTGGAGACAAAGTTCCAGTAATTTTTGCACGGAAGTTCAAAGTTGTGCATTCGTGTCCTGAGTATTATAGTGTGCTGTGGTTGTTGTTGTCTGAAGGCACACAAAGGAAGGCGAGACAATTCCGTTGTGTCAGTTTCCGTTGGATCTGCAGACGGACACATCGTCCATTGCAGACAACTTCGTCTTCCTCGTCTGGCCGACGACCGTCGTCCATAAGATCACCAAGTCCAGTCCTCTCTGGAACGTCGCCGCTGACACACTGCTCAAGGAACAGTTCGAAATCATCGTCATCCTCGAAGGTACGACAACAGTGTATATCTACCAAAGAAACTTTGTTGGTTTCCCTTTTAAACGGATATTGGTCTTTGAGATTCTCTTTATCTTTTCTACGTCAAGTGCAGAATCATATTAAATGCATTGCCAGCATTAATATTTGCGTTAATTGATTTTATAGTGCCATCATCTGAATTATATATTTTAAAAAATTACTGAGGATTCAGACGTTGATTTACAGGTAGACCTATTTGGAGCCTAGTCCTTCTTATGACTACATAGTAAAGTCTTAATTGCATACCTTGGAGTTGAGGTACGCACCTTGGAGTTGAGGTACGCAATTAAGACTTTACTATGGAGTCATAAGAAGGACTATAGGCTACATGTATGTGTTTAATCCCACAACCACAACGGTGATTCTCATTTCTCATCCTGCATAGCGCTATTTAATGATCGACACAATGCAATAGCAATTTAGGAGTATACACCACAGCGTAACTATATTTCGATCGTTACTGTTACCTTGTAAAATATGTTATAGAAAAAAATGTCAGAATAAATAGCTACGGTAACGCGTTACAAGTGACAAGTAAACGCACACAGATAGCCTAGCATTCTGTTATGCCCGCACTTGCATTCGGTCCATATCTACAGTATATTTCTCTGTCTCTGTATGTCTGTCAGACCGACAGACATGCAGAGACAGAGAAATATACTGTATATACTGTCTGTCTGTCTGTCTCTCTCTCCCTTCTTCTCTCTTTCTCCCGATCTACTTTTCATGTCGTGCGTAAAATACTCGGAAATGGTCAATTTAGCACGCTTCCTCAATCTGTCTAATTGTACTTGAACCGGTATAGTCTACACGTGAAATTCCAGGTGTATTGGAATGAAGTCGTGCGTAGTTTATTTGAGTCAGTCTCTCGAACATTCAAGCTCCACACTCCAG
Source organism: Lumbricus terrestris (assembly GCA_949752735.1). NCBI lineage: Eukaryota > Metazoa > Annelida > Clitellata > Crassiclitellata > Lumbricidae > Lumbricus > Lumbricus terrestris. Next base: position 28,028,244 of record OX457038.1, on the reverse strand, counting down.
ATGAGACATAATTTTATGGTCACTCGACGATGTCAACTGCACACTTTGTCAGAAAACGCACGATTTTAGTTCCTGATTTTCTTCCTGCCTGTCTGCTCGTCTTTGTCCTGGTGTCCAACTTCTGTGTGTCGGCCCGTTTGCCTTCCATTCCGTCTCTCTACAGTTTACTTCTTGATATCTGTTTGTTTGTTCAATTGTCCTTGTTTCTCTTTAGGGACCCACATGTAAGTTACTAAATACCCAAGCTGAGTTGGTGTATATAACCTACGTTTCACCTTTTTAAAGCTATTTGTTACCATTTTTTGTAAATGGTTTGTAAGCGTATAGCTGAAGCTCAACTTTTTAAAAGACGTGCTATGAAAATAATTCTTTATAATGACAATTAGAATTGGATCGCTCATTTTTACCGCGTTTTTTGCCATAATTTCACCGTATAAGCTTACGTCTGCATGTGATTGCTCTTCCTTTTCCTTCTTCCAATTGTTCTGCTTGTTCAGAGGTGAATATGCAAAAAACGGTCGTCGCAAGTGTCGCATTCAGCTGCTGAACATATTTAGTTATATCTTCAAAACTGATTTCACTGCCACATTTAAGCGAACTAATTTAAGTATGCGATGCGAAATGTATTGGAGAGCATGTGCATCGAATAAAATTTGCTCGTGGGTTTGAGATTATTTTGGGGTCAATCGTAGCAGAATCTAAGCTATACACTACGCATTCGCAATTCTGCAAAGAAGTTCACTCGAAATTCACCAAGATCCCGGATGACGAGTAACCAATTGAAGTAAATAAATCAATTGAAGTAGGGGAGAGCGGGGCATAACGGGATACTTAAGGGATTTTTAAGTTTACACCATATAAATAATAAGAAATCAGTGCTTTTTTGTACCCACATTATGCAGGCATATATAACGTACGACATAGACTAGAATAATTTACTTAAGCATCAACTACACAGGAAATACAATTTTTTTACCAACAGGCCCCAAAATCCCGTTATGCCCCACCACCTGAGGTAAAATGGGATACCTATCCCATTATGCCCCATAACATGCAAAATTCTATGCTTTCAAAAAAAGTGCCACTTATGTTTATTATTGCTCATTTTATAATGTTAACAATGATTGAGACGTGAGGGGTACATAGAACCCATGAAATATTACAATATGATAAATATGGGAAAAAATAGCTGTAGAAGCATGAAATGGGGCAAAATGGGATATCTGTATCCCATTATGCCCCAATATACCACAATTGTAAACCCGCCATTTTGAAACAAAACACTGGACTTGTAAAAAATTTATGTGGGAATATGTGACTTTATATATTACCCTACACATGGATTGCATAACCTAACTTTAATATAGCTCCACTGTTTCTAGACAATTTCTGGATTATGGACGTACCTTACTTGGGAGAGCGTGAAAATGAACTTTTCATCATAAAAATTGCAAGACGCTTCGGAATCGAAAATGCTTTCGTCCTTCACCTTCAAAGATGCATTATTTCCGTTTGAATTTTTTTTCGTATTTTTGAAGTAAGTAAGTTCGACAATAATGAAGTTTCCCGTTATGCCCTGCTATCCCATTATGCCCCGCTCTCCCCTAAGCAAGTGAGTAGGCCTATATTTTTGATATAGCCAGATGCCAAGCAGCATTTTGGTGAACAGCTATAGCCTATAATAATGTGACATTCGCATAAAACATAAAAACTTACAAGGCTAAGCAGACTAACCCGATTAATTAGTATGCGTACAACGTGCTTGCTATAAAGGTTTTCCTCATTTGATTCTTGGCGAGTTTTGAGTTTAGACTCGAATAAAAACTGTGGCGGAAAAAACTAGCCCTGAAACACCCCGGCTGCAGAAGCGGCTGCCCTCTCGGTCCGTGGGATGGCCGATTACCGATCGGGCGGGTGCCAGTCCAAATACGTCCGCGTGTCGTCTCAGGAGGGAGACGCGAGTCCGCCTTCGTCGTCTTTCGAAGGTAGTGCAGTGCTTCCGACCGATTCGCCCAGTCCAACAGACACAACGACGATGAAGAAGGAAACACAGTTTATTGAAGCGATCACTACACACTGCTGCACGACCATACGATTCACTTCAACGACTGACTACTTCACTTATCTCTACTGCGTGCTAGCTTACTACTCGCCTCTCGATGACCAACTACACGGAGCAACGGGCTCCCTTATATACCCGAAAAGAGAGAGGGGGAACCAGGGTCCCAAAACATGGGAGGCCGCGGGCTAAACCTCGGGAGGCCGTAGGCTAAGCCTCGGAAGGCCGCGCGCCAAACCTCGGGAGGCCAATTCAGAGAGGCCACTTAAACTCGGGAGGCCAATTCAGAGAGGCCGCGGGCAAATCTCGGGAGGCCGTGGGATAATCTCGGGAGGCCAATTCAGAGAGGCCACTTAAACTCGGAAGGCCAATTCAGAGAGGCCACCCACATCAAAGGCGCTGCCGCGGGAGGCCGAGAGGCAGCCTTCCTACATCAAAGAATACTGCCGCCGAAGGCAGGGAGGCCAATTACAAGAGGCCGACTACATCAAAGGACACCGCCGCGGAGGGAGCGTGGGAGGCTGAGAGGCTGCCTCTCTACATCAAAGAATACTGCCGCCGAAGGCAGGGAGGCCAATTACAAGAGGCCGACTACATCAAAGGACACCGCCGCGGGGGGAGCGTGGGAGGCTGAGAGGCTGCCTCTCTACATCAAATGATACTGCCGCCGAAGGCAGGAAGGCCAATCAAGCGGCTATCACGGGAGGCTGGGAGGCTAATTACGGCGGGAAAACCAAGAGGCCGATCATGGCGGGAAGGCCAGGAGGCCGCCGAGACCACCCAGGGGAAACACGGCTGGCGGAGTGGGGCAAGGGGACCCCAATTTCGCCACAATCCTCCCCCCTCCACGCTAAAAAAATGTCCTCATTTTTCGAACAATAAACGCGGCCAACGGGCCTAAACAGAGTCCATGACGTTCCTAATGAGTCTCTCTACTAATCAACGCGATGGAACAATAACAGTCCTTGTAGTTCCCGACATGACAGTTCGAAATACGCAGTGCACTCAGTGGCAACACGAATACAGAATGAGTCCTCACGGGACAACTTCGAGCAACATCGATTCGGGGCGTTTCTCGACCAAAGCTGAACACGTAACTCTTAACTAACGTAAACAATTAACCATCCGCTTTCTCGCAGCGGGATTAAACGCATGATCGTACACAACGTGTTATACAGTCAGTCCAATAGTCTCACCATCATTGTCCATTGTTCAGTGTTCAAACCTACGGGCCAGCAGTCTTTATTGATAACGGGCAGGTCGGCGTACAGTTCGCTTGGGGCGCCGTTCCGCCTGGTCGGCGTCTTGGGCCATAGTTTCACCGTCCACGTCGCTTGGGCGGGAACGCGAAGGCGGCATATGTCCGCCCGCCTCCTCCGACCCATCCTCATGGCCAGCGGCAGCAGCTGACGTCATCTGCCGCGCGTCGAACAGGTGAGATGAACGGTCGTTCTTCGTCAACAGGCGGTCACGAGGCGGATCCAGGCCTCGTCTCGAACTTCCGAATGGCTGCATTAGGCCCCTCCCCAGGGGGAGTGGACCCAAATTAACCCCCACTAATCCCACCCGTGGTTGTACAACGGGAGTGTGTAAGCGACCAAAAGGCGTACCTCTACCCGGGACACACGTAACCCAATTATCCTGATACACGCTGAATCGTACCGGTAACTTTACTCTTCTAAGCGCTAACCTAAGCGATTTCTCCGTCAGTCGATCGTCTGAGCAAGACTCAAGAGCGCTTACGTCAGTAACCCACCGACTCGCTACAGATTCAATTAGGTCGCCATTTAACCTACTGTCCAATTCCCTATCAATTGCGGTCCTGTGCGGCAAAAGATGGCGTCTCAACGGTTGTCTAACGGGCCGTGTCTCGTCTGTCTCAATTCCATGCATAGCGGCAGTCGTTCTAACTAAGTCTCGGTCGGTCGCGGAAATTACGTCCTGATAATCAAGAAGCAATTTATCCAAACGCTCCCGAATCTCGGAGGGAACCTCCTCCGGCAAATCTGCCATTAGCATATCGCGGGGCGAAATCTCATCGACAGGCGCTACAGTAGTCAAATCCCCATACAGCGTCTTAACCGGGACTTCGCTCTGGCATTTAGGAGGCACTACAACCTCTTCAGCAATTATCACCCTACGGCACCACATAGACCCATTCCCTTTTACGAGGGGTATCCGTTTACGACCTAAAAACAGTGCACCGTTACCAAAGCCAATCCTACAGCGGTGTTCCCGAAGCCAATCCATACCTAGCATGGGCTCAGTAATTTGGTCAGATACCAAAAATACAGTGGAAACCTCAAATCCATCCCGTACCATAATGGGCAAACGGACCTCCCCAAGGACGTTAATGTTAGTGCCATTTGCAGCCATCAGAAAACGAGAGCAAGATTGCAGCGCTAACCCTTCGACGATCGTAGCTGGAATCAGGCTGACTTCCGATCCGGTGTCGATCAGGCACATCTGCTGCCGTCCGTTGATGCTCCCTCGAATGTAGATCGCGTTGCTGCTGGCTCGGTCCGGCAATCTGGAACGCGTCGTATGGTTCACCAGAGGTGCTGGCGCTTCCGTTCCGGTCGTCTCGTCGTCGTTCCGGCGGTCGAAGGGGCGACGTGGCTGGCGGCAGTTCCGGCTAATGTGACCTGTGCGGTTGCAGTTGTAGCAGGTCACGCCCCGTCTCGAGCGCTCCTGGTCTCGGCTGTCGGCGTTGCGGCTTCCGGGGCGACTGTTACGCCCCAGATCGTCGTCGGTTGAAGCTCGGTTCCGCAGCTCCTGGAACTGGCGATCGATCCGTCTCTCCATATCTTCCTGCCAGCGTCGTTGCTCGGCACGCTGAGCCTCCAGGAATCGGTCGAGCGTCGACTGGATCTGAGTACTCACGTCAGACTCCTGAGTACTCCTGACGCGGTTGGAAGGCCTCCGTCGATCATCAGAGCCGTTCGTCCGTTGGTAGGCGTCCAGACGAAGCGCCGTTCTGTAGGCCTCGTCCAGGTTCTTGGGCTCCCGTTCACGTACTTTGAGTGACAGGTCCCTGTCGCTCAACGCCTCAAGGAAAGCATCCTTGGCGATGATCTCCGTGGTCTCGTTAGAAGGCACCGTATACGCCAACACGACAAGGCGACGAATGTCGTGTAGCAGGTCGCTCAGAGTCTCTTCGGAACGCTGGCGTCTGTAATAAAGCTGAGCGCGGAAGCTTTCCGCCTGGCCCTCCGTTCCATACCTCTGTCGAAGACGTTCGACAAGCTCCTCGTAGCCGACGTTCGGTCGGGCACCGAAATCCCACAGTAGCTGCGTGGCGGCTTTCTCCAGGCTGCATCGAAGGTAGTCGACCCGGTCAGCGGCCGTCCATTGGTTGTGGCGGGCGCAGACTTCGAATTGCACCAGGAACGACTCCAGCGATCCCGTGCCGTCAAATTTTCCCGGCTTCATCGGAGGCGGTCGAGTCCACGGCCGTCCTCCAGTAGTCTCCAGCATTCTCAGGGAAGTCTCGCGATCATCAGTCGTCTCACGATAGCTCGTCCTCGTCGGTCTCCGCAGCTCCTCGATCATACGGCTCCGGTCGGTCCGCTGCTCTGCCATTGCACTCTCGTCGGCTAATGGCGTGGAGACGTTCGTTCGTAGGTCGGCGAATCCTCCAGCAGGGTAGGCGACTGTGACTTCCTCGTCTTCTTCCATCGTCGGTCGATCTGCGAATGTCGATCAGAAGCGACCACACAACCCCACTTCTGGTACCAGTGTGGCGGAAAAAACTAGCCCTGAAACACCCCGGCTGCAGAAGCGGCTGCCCTCTCGGTCCGTAGGATGGCCGATTACCGATCGGGCGGGTGCCAGTCCAAATACGTCCGCGTGTCGTCTCAGGAGGGAGACGCGAGTCCGCCTTCGTCGTCTTTCGAAGGTAGTGCAGTGCTTCCGACCGATTCGCCCAGTCCAACAGACACAACGACGATGAAGAAGGAAACACAGTTTATTGAAGCGATCACTACACACTGCTGCACGACCATACGATTCACTTCAACGACTGACTACTTCACTTATCTCTACTGCGTGCTAGCTTACTACTCGCCTCTCGATGACCAACTACACGGAGCAACGGGCTCCCTTATATACCCGAAAAGAGAGAGGGGGAACCAGGGTCCCAAAACATGGGAGGCCGCGGGCTAAACCTCGGGAGGCCGTAGGCTAAGCCTCGGAAGGCCGCGCGCCAAACCTCGGGAGGCCAATTCAGAGAGGCCACTTAAACTCGGGAGGCCAATTCAGAGAGGCCGCGGGCAAATCTCGGGAGGCCGTGGGATAATCTCGGGAGGCCAATTCAGAGAGGCCACTTAAACTCGGAAGGCCAATTCAGAGAGGCCACCCACATCAAAGGCGCTGCCGCGGGAGGCCGAGAGGCAGCCTTCCTACATCAAAGAATACTGCCGCCGAAGGCAGGGAGGCCAATTACAAGAGGCCGACTACATCAAAGGACACCGCCGCGGGGGGAGCGTGGGAGGCTGAGAGGCTGCCTCTCTACATCAAAGAATACTGCCGCCGAAGGCAGGGAGGCCAATTACAAGAGGCCGACTACATCAAAGGACACCGCCGCGGGGGGAGCGTGGGAGGCTGAGAGGCTGCCTCTCTACATCAAATGATACTGCCGCCGAAGGCAGGGAGGCCAATTACAAGAGGCCGACTACATCAAAGGACACCGCCGCGGGGGGAGCGTGGGAGGCTGAGAGGCTGCCTCTCTACATCAAATGATACTGCCGCCGAAGGCAGGAAGGCCAATCAAGCGGCTATCACGGGAGGCTGGGAGGCTAATTACGGCGGGAAAACCAAGAGGCCGATCATGGCGGGAAGGCCAGGAGGCCGCCGAGACCACCCAGGGGAAACACGGCTGGCGGAGTGGGGCAAGGGGACCCTAATTTCGCCAGAAAACACCAATAATTTTTTTTATAGCGCACGCAGCTGAGCAGCAAATTTCAAAACTTCGGACCTGCAGCCCACATGACGCTATTGTAGAGAGTCCAAAGTGTTTATGGTGCATGACTAGAAGTCTAGACATAACGAACGTCAAAGTGCAAATGTGTATGCCTATAGGCCTACAGTACCGTGCGTTGTTTGTTATTCTAAGGAGTAACCTATACAAGTAGGCCTAGGCTAATGAGCAACAGATAGTTTATTTAAATTGGAAACGGTTAGACAGTTTTTAAAATAAATTTTCTGAAGTTGTCGCCCCTAAAACTAAGCATGTATATTGTATACAGATAAGATTTATCGTATTGTTGGCTCTGGTTTGAGGAGCTAATAATAGAGCGCGTCACTCTCATTTGCTAGAAAACGAAATCTAGAAACGCGTGTCTGACGATGTTGAAGCATATAATATAGCAGCCACTTTCTCGCTGGAACTTCTTCGCCGTTTCTGAGATCCGAGATCAACTGTCTGCATGTCTCTTTTCTAAACATCATGCATGTGCCTTTGCGCTTGGAATGATCTAAAGATAATCCTGCATATTGTTTTGGGCACTAATGCTACATTATAGGCCTATGCGTACTAATCGCAATACTGGAGAGGCCGTTCTTTGCTCGGATCTCTAGACTGTGAGGTGTGAGCGCCCTGGAGAGTATCTACGACTTACAGAGGCGCTGTATAACGATCAGGTTCAAGAGAATGAGTGAATAGCCTTTTGTTTCTGTCTCACTTCGTTCTCTTAGGGATCGTTGAGTCGACGGGTATGACGACGCAGGTTCGGACGTCCTACCTTCCGTCGGAGATTCTGTGGGGCCACCACTTAGCGCCACTGATGACCTACCAGAAGGAGAACGGTCAGTACAAGATCGACTACACGCAGTTCCAGCACGCTGTGCCACTCAACACGATGCCATCGTGGAGCGCCAAGCAGCACCACGAACGACGGGGCAGCGACACAGTCCGCGAGACCTCCGCCGACCATTCCACTTCAGCCTACTTCACGACCGTCATCCGGTCCAACACTTCTCACCAGAGCGTGCTCAAGCGCATGCGCAGCAGCATCAGGCGAAGAATACCGTCGCGGGATGCACCGTCACGTTCGTCGGGAAGTTCATCGAGGACGACGACGGCGGGAAAGAAGACGAACGAACCGACCGACGAACAGACGAAGACAGTTGCGGGTGTAGAAGATAAAGGTAATGGTAGCGCGTCGTCTTTGCGATGAGTATGTGTACGAGTCTGCCTCGTTCGAGTCTTTCAAACCCTTCGTTCTTTCACGTATTCATTCCTCTTGCTGCGAGTATCAACACTCGACAAGATAAACTATTCACTTGGAGGAACGACGCTTGCACGACCTTCAGTTGACCTCTGCATGGGCAGTTGACCTTACCCATTGACCTTAGCCTTAATTTGAAGTTTACTTACCTTATTTGACCGTGCTTGACCAAACGACCATTCCTTATCGGGCTGGTACTGATTTAAGATGTTAATCGATCAATTCAAAAATTTAACCTCGATTTTTAATTATAATCGATTAAATTCAATCAATTCTTGTATCTGTTACGTGAAGCGTGAAAACTGTTAATGTTAAAATGCAAGTCACTGAGTCAGCTACAAGGAACTTCGGTCATTCAAGCATACTGAAAGTGATTTTGTCAGCGATGTGTTTGAACCTTGGCAATTGAGCCATGGCAATTGAACCATGGCAATTGAAACATGGCAATTGAACCATGTCAATAGAACCATGGCAATTGAACCATGGCAATCGGACTCTGTCCATTGCAGCGAAAACAGTTTATTTCCACCATCTTCAACTTTCCACCAGTATTTGCCTTAAATTTCAAAACCATTGTTTAATTTTCAGCTCAAACGTTTTACGTTAGTTTCACATTGCTCGGCATATTTTTTACTCCGGAAATCGATCGACAATGTGAAATAAGTTTAAAGAAATTAATCAAACAATCCGAAATTATTCGAAATAATTTTAAAATCCGCAGCCCCATAATTCCCTATTTTACCTGATTCAAGTTTTCCCGAAATGGATCTTTCCATCATTGACCTTGTCTTCCATGTCTAACATTGCCTTAGGCTATATCCCGTTTCCATGTATTATCTTCCACATGCATATCAGATGTATTTGTTCGTAATCATGGCGTCTTCGTCTTCAATCTACCGTTGCTCTTCAGATTCTACTTTGAGCTAAACTTTCACTGATTTTATGGGTATAGGCTCTTAAACTGTTTCGACGAACGTCATGCAAAAGCTGGATTTACAGTGATGTTTAGAATCGAATACCTTCGATTATGGGCTTTCATATTTTTAAAACTTTAATAATGAAATCGATATGTAAAGTAGGATTTTGATTTGAGTCGAAAGAAGAGCGTGTTGCAAGTTCTGTTACAATGGCTCTGTAAGACGTGAGTAAAATCTGTTTGGCTGTGTGAGCACTGTATCTTTTATAGCATTGTGAGAGCACAATTACTGTTTAGATTGTTGTTTTTATTACACACTTTCACTTGCTGACCTTAAAAACTATTCGCAGCCTCAGGTATTTAATCTAACGTTTATGACACTTGCATTGTATACACTCTGAGGCTTAACATGGTCTTTACTACGTGACCATGGATCCTGGATTTCTGTATAAACCTTAGTCCGCTTAGTCCGTTTAGTCCGCTTAGTCCGTTGTTCACAGACGCAATTGTATTACAATTACAGCGGATGCAAACACTAAAGTATGTCTTGAACGCACTGATAATTTCAGTTTAGAAAATGATTGCAGTTTCAGTTTTTATTAATTCAGTGTTGTGTTCGTGATTTCCGTTTGAGTTCACGTTTCAGTTTTTCCTCATAATGTCATGTTTCACGATGTCATTTCACCATACGAGTCTGCAAAAAACGAAGAATGACAGTCCTGCCAATAGCAGGTGCAATTAGTGACATTAAATACATTTACATTGACATGATTAGTGGCGTTCGTGCTCACAAGGCGCAATCCACAATTCCACATGGTTTGTTGTTAACATCTGATCAAACTTTTACTAAACACGAACTCTTATTCGTTTTGCAATCAATCAATACAAAATACTGTCTTCATACTTCGCGTTCATGCTTAAAGCGTCCAGCTAATAATAGCAAAAAGCTATTTCTCATTGAAACATTTTGGTGACATAACTAACCCTAATAGACGACATAAATTTGGATGACCGGAAGTCACCGGATACAGACACACGTAGGCCTAAATGAATGTAGTCTATACATCTGTGTGTGTGTGTGTGTGTGTGTGTGTGTGTGTCAGTGACATGCAAGGCCCACGTGTGATCTCTACCCAGTATGAGAATCGTCGAAAAATACGATAAATCAGCCATTGATTTATGTAGAATTTGGGTCGGCAATAAGGACTTTACTATGGCGTCCTAAGAAAGACGTGAATCCCCACAACCCCAAGCAATTCTCACCCTGTCTCTGCCGCCCAGATTCCGATGTTGTGACGCGTCGGATGCTTCGCTGTCCAGCGACGGTGATCGCATACAGTTCCACAGACTCACTTGGATATTAGGCATAGGCCTCTCATCTGCCCTCTCATCTGCCCTCTCATCTACATGGATTTCCACTTGTGTTCCGGTCTTTACTTGTGTTCCAACCGCGGCAGGGTATACCACAAGTCGCTGAAGATGGTTTTCTTCAGTCGTGGATGGACTGGAAGCGCGCCTGTGTAGGTTCCCCAAGGGGCGCAATATAAATGCTTAGAACGTATGAATGAATAAATATTATAGTAACATAGTAACACGAGGAAATGGTCTGCATAATATAAGCACCGAGAGTTACATAGGCAGCAATTTAGTGGAACTATAACGATCATCAGTGCCGCGAATTCTTCACCATCCAGTCTACTCGTTCTACCCGATCATCCGCCTGCCTTATACACTCTCTCGACCGCCGGTCACAAGTCATCTCAAGTTCTCCAACCGAGCTATATCCAACTCAGCACCACGCCTTTGGAATGATCTGCCTGCTGAGTTCCGATCCTTTTCAGGTCCTCCTCCATCATTACTAATCACACACCATCACCTTCCTCAAGCTCCTCTATCCATCACACCTCGGGCCTTTCACTCGAAACTAAAGACACTGCTTTTCAAAAACTCTTACCCTGTTTCATCTGATCCTCCACCCTCCAATTCCCCAGCTCAGACGACACCCACCTTAGTAGCTGTTCCACCCCTCTGATCCTACGGTACCTCGACCCGGACCACCATGGACTACACTCTTACGGACAACCCTTTTGACTCAACGCAGCGCTCGTGAATAAACCGGTGCCCTGCGCTTGGCTTTCGAGTGGCGCTTTAGAAATTAGGAGATTACGATTAGATCTACGCAGAAATTTCAGTTCAGAAATTGATTAACGCTTCTGTTTGGTTTTAAAATTTGAACTTTCATTTATATTACGCTTCTGTTTTTGCAAGCAATTTGAGTTTTTGTTTCAGTGGTCTTCATACCGAAATTCATAATTTTCGTTTCTTTTTTAGTTAGCTGAAATATCATTGTCTTAACGTGTCTGGCAATAGGGCAAAAATACTGGAGCTTCAATCATGTAGATCTATTTTGTAGAAATTGTAGTATGATCTTTTACGGTGTTCAGAGTAGATAGATTAAGACTATTCTGGGACATTTGACCACAATCATGGTTAAACTTTTCCAAACCATCCATAACCATGGTTAAAAAATATAACCATCCATAACCATGGTTCAAAAATATAACCATCCATAACCATGGTTCAAAAATATAACCATCCATAACCATGGTTCAAAAATATAACCACCCATAACCATGGTTCAAAAATATATCGACCCATAACCATGGTTCAAAAATATACCTACCCATAACCATGGTTCAACTTTTTCCAACACACAAATTTATTTTTTTTTCCTACTTTATAAAATAACAAAAAAAAAATTTTTTTCTTGTGATCCGTCATACACCAACCCAAACCATGGTTAAACTTTTGCCAATCAACCCAAACCATGGTTCAACTTCTGCCAACCACTCAATCCACCCCAGCACGCGCCTATGACTCATCATGCGGGGAATTTCCAGTAGTTTCGATGATGAGTCATAGGGTGATTACATGACCACTAATTCTCCATTATCTACCCAAGAATTAAAAGACTCTGGATATCCAAGCCACTTCACGAGCGATTTTTTCCCACGTTTCCTGATAATCTTTTCTATTCTAAATATTTCTTGAGTTGTTTTCTGTAGCTCCTGTTCATAAAAACTACCTTGTATTTCCTCACCATTAGAATCAGTAATCTTATAAGTTGGCGGAACCGTGTATTGAATCTGGGATATTGTAAATACCTCCTCACTCCATCGGGGTGTGTATGCCTTCTCAAAAATGTTCTTCTTCTTAGTTATTCTGATTTTATCACCGATTGAAAACTTTGGCACAATAGGCTCCGAAATCTCTTTACCGTATAAATTCATAAATACAGATTTTTCATTCACTTTCATACTAGCCTTGGCGGGAGTCATTTTAATGGAAGAATGCCTTGTATTATTATAATTGATAACCATTTCATCTAATATATCGATGTATCTTCTCGTTGAATTAGCGGTAAAGTACTTGAACATCTTTTCTTTCATCGTTCGGTTCCATCTCTCAACGACGCAAGATTTTTCCTCATTCTCAGTAGAGTACAAATCAACCAAATTCTTGACGTCCTTGTTATAAAATTCTTTGCCTTTGTCAACCCATAATTTCACAGGCTTCCTCCCACCCTCGAGTATCTTCACGAAGCCGTCAGCTGTAGATTTCCCACTCTTATCTTTCAATGTCACAATCCAACCGTATTTAGAAAAAACATCTATAACGGTTAATAGGTATTTCACCCCATCGTTATCTTTAGCGAAGCTCTGCATGTCTACCAAATCAGCCGCCCATATCTCATCTATCCCATTAACAATCACCTTCCTCTTCCTAAAATGTCTAACCACCGGTTTATGTAACTCATCAGCTAATTGATCAGTCCATTTCACTTCAGAGCTTTTTTTAAACCTAACCCGAGACTAGCTTTAGTAGATAATATAGGTTTCACTATGGCCCTCTCTACACGCTCCCGCAAGCTCGGATTAGGAATGTTGTTCAAATCATTAATCATCACTCTATCTGCGATATTCCTAGAAGCCGTATCGGTGTGTTGATCGTAAGCTAAATCATGGTGATAAGCGGCGTTATCTACCCTATCCACAGGTTTACTCCACTCTTTGTAAGTCCCGTCAGGATTCAGTCTCAAATCTAGCCTAGTACCGGGACCGAGAAACTGATGACCTGGTAAATGCATCTCACCAGGGAACTTAGCCCAAGGTAGCTTAATGTTACTAGTAGCTGCATTCAACGAACTAACTAAATCTCCACCTTTCTTAGCTCCTTTTACGAATTGAGTTTTAGTTTTACCGCATACAACGCAAACGCCTCGAAGCATAGATCTTCCGTTATTCGTCACGACGTTTTGTACATCTCTCGTTTCAGTCTGTTTTTTACACTTTACGCAATACATCTCGCTTTTTTAATACATAAATAAAATGGAAATCAAAGATATGAGTTGGGGATCTGCGTTATCGAAAAGATTTAATAATCCTTTGCTACCCAAAAGTATACGGGGGTTGATAATCGGAAAGTCCGGCTGCGGAAAAACGACGCTTCTTCTGAATCTATTGCTCAGACCAGGCTGGTTGGACTATAATAACCTCCAGGTATTCGGCAAATCTCTGTTTCAACCGGAATATCGCATTATTAAAAAGGCATTCGAAGAAAAATTACCAAAAGAATCGATCGTTAGATTATTCGAGCAGCAGGAGGAAATCGCTAGACAAAATATATCACCAGCCCTTGTTATGGAAGAAATGGCAAAAATCTCAAAAGCCAAATCCGATATAATTGCCAAGTTCTTTGAAAAAGCTGAAGACGTGCCAGACCCGAGTGCCATGAGTAGCGAAAAGAATAATCTGATGATTTTTGATGATTTACAATTGGAAAAACAAAACAAATGCGAAATGTATTATATTCGGGGGAGGCATAGTAATGTGGACTGTTTTTATCTCGCTCAGAATTATTTCAAACTGCCACGACAAACGATCAGAGAGAATACAAACTTTATTTGTCTGTTTGAACAGGACCATCAAAATATCAACTATATTTACAACGATCATGCTAGTACGGACATGCGCAGAGAGGAATTTAGAAAACTATGCAAAACGGTGTGGGAACAACCTCACGGATTCCTTGTCATCGACCACAGTAGCGAAAAGTACAATGGCAAATATCGCTGCGGATTCGATCAATTTTATGTAATCGAGGATCCACTGTAGTAAAATTTAATCTAATCAAAATGGAATCATCGCTACTCAAACAGATAGCTGATAATACGGAAAAGACGGCTCGTAACACGGAACCAAAAACGTCATTTTACATTCTGCTAAGCGAAAAGAGCACAAAAATCAGAACAAAGTTTAATCCACCTATTGAACTAGACAAAAATAAAAAATACGAAATGGCCCTCGTAAATCTCGCAACATACTATTCTTTTCCAAATATCGACGCGACAAACAACAACTTTAGGTATTCACCGACTGGCGTGAGCCCTTGGTTTAACATAGAAGTACCGGAGGGAAGCTATGAAATAACAGATATCAACGACCACATACAGAGAATCATGAAGGAGAATGGGCATTACGACAGGGTAAATTCAGAGTACTGTATCTCAATAGAACCAAACACGAATACGTTGAAGACTGTGTTAAATATAGCAGAGCACTATGCGGTTGACTTTACGTCTAAGAATTCGATTGGAAAGGTTCTAGGTTTTATAAAATATATCTATCTTGGAGGATATAACGAATCGAAGAACATAGTAGATATAATGAGTATCAGCAATTTACTACTGACCAACGACATTATCGGGTCTTCGTACATTAACGGAACGACGGTAAACGTAATACATTCTTTTTTCCCGAACGTAGCCCCGGGGTACAAAATTATCGAAGTGTCGCATAATTTAATTTATCTCCCCATTACGCTATCTACCATTTCAACGATGACAACGATGCTCACAGACCAAAATGGGAAAGAGGTAAATCTTAGAGGAGAAGAATTGACGATTCGTTTTCATATCAGACAAGTTTGAAAGTTTTTTTGTAAACTAAAATGAGTCGGTATATAGTCCACAAAGTTAATATTTCGGAAGCGCAAAAAGACAAAATTCAAAAATCGCTTCAAGCGGGAACTGGTGTGAATATCAAACTGGCGCACGATGATTTTAACGGCAATGATATGTTCGCTTTCACGCAGGGGCAAATCAATAAAATGACCAAGGCGTACCAAAAAGGAACAGGCGTGGTCATCAAAATGAGTAAAACGCAATTGGAACACAATAAGAAAGTCGAGGGAGGATTCATAGGCGCCATTCTTCCGTTTCTAGCAACAGCGGCTAAATTCCTTATACCTAGTTTAGTTACGGGGGCTATGAGTGGCCTAGGTTCCGCGGCTACGTCGAAGATTGTGGATAAAATCAGCGGATCTGGAGTAGCGTACTTGAAGAAAGACGATATGGGGTGGAAGATAAGAGCAGCTGGGTCTGGTTTGTACATAACCCCATGGCCAAAAGGCGCCTCGATAGCAGGATCCGGGTTGTATATGAAAACAGGGTCGGGGTATGTGCCTATAGGTAAAGGATTTTTACTGGGTCCTGATTCCCCGTTTAAAAACATTCCGATTATCGGCAATATATTATAATTTAGTGTTTATAAAATGTCGAGACCATTACATAAATTTGGAACTAAACCAACTAGGCAGGCTGAGGTTAGAACGCAACCCTTACAAATCCATTGGACGGTGAAGAAGGATATTACCCACAATCCAGTTAGGCTACTAGGAGGTGTAAGGTGGGAGATTTTTGCGCAAAATGTTATAACGATACAACCAAAGACGGCAACTACGCTAACTCTTGGACTCGGGGTAGAAATGAGTGCAGGACTTTGTCTCATTTCCCTCAAACAGAGTATCAAAGAACAAAGATGCAGTCTACAAAACGAAGTGGTTTCGGATGATGTGGTTGATGATATCATAGTCACTATTCAAAACAACTCCGATTCAGTGGTAACCATTAACGCGGGAGATTCGCTATGTCGTGTAAATTATCTAATCTAAAAAATATATCGCGTTAATAAAACGAATGGAATACGACGGCATCAAAACAACACAATCACTCTATCCGAAGCTTCCATCGGCACCGGAAGGAGAAATACATATCGTCGCAGGGTCGGCGCAAACGTATCGGCTCCAAAAGATTGGTGAAATTAAGAAGGAAATCGAACAAGAACGCGACAAAAGAGCAGCGTTGAGTAAAAAGTACCATAGAAGTGTAAGCGTAATCAGCTCAGTAGGCAGCGCCCTCGTAGTGTTTGGGACGGGGCTCGGCGCTGCAGGAATCGGAGTATTATCCACTATAATCGCAGCACCCATCGTTATTGCTATGGAAGGAGTGGGAATAGGTATGGGGTTGCTAGGTTTAATCGGTGTCTATATCAGTAAAAAGTTTGCTCTGAAGGGTGAGAAGCATGAAAAGATCAAAACGCTAGCCGATGCGAAACTCAACACGATCAGCGACCATATTTCAAAAGCTCTCATGGATGATAACATTTCAGACCAGGAATATTCCCTGATTCTGAGCGAGATTGAAAAATTCAACGGCATGAAAGAAGAAATTAGGAGTAATATTAAAGTTGCGATCGATGCGATGGACGAGGTGACGAAACAATCACTCATCGATCGGGGAAAAGATGAAGCCCGACAGTACTTTCAATCTATGTTTGAGAAAAATAACGAATCTATCAAAAAAACGACTAACGCGAACATACGTGAAAACATGTAGACGTATGTCGTTATGTCTGGAAATACGTCTAACATACACGAACATACGTGAAAACATGTAGACGTATGTTGTTACGTTGGGAAATACGTCCAACTTATGTTTTTTCACACGTCTGAAAATATTTTTTTTTCTTACTTAAAATGTCGTTTCTAAAAATCAATGACCCCGCAAAAAAAGAGTTTTTCGTTGAAGAAAATCTGGAAACAAAGCATAATATTAATAAAAACTTCTTATTGAAGAGATTAGGTGATTCGGAGATGCAAAGTATAATCGACAGCTATAACATTAAAAAGCAGATGATGAAATCTGAGATGCATGAAAAAATCAAAACGCTAGCTATCGCGAAACTCAACACGATCAGCGGCCATATTTCAAAAGCTCTCATGGATGATATCATTTCAGTTGAGGAATATTCCCTGATCCTAAGCGAGATTGAAAAATTAATTAACACGACAGAAGAAATTAGGAGAAAGACGGGATGGACGCGATAGAATCACTCCGCAATCGAGGAAGAGAATTCGCCGGTTGCACTTGCAACCCATGTTTGAGAAAAATGACGAATCTATCAAAAAGACGACTAACTCAAACACACGTGAAATCATGTAGACCTATGTCTTTATGTATGAAAATACGTCTAACTTATGTTTTAAAACATGTTAAAAAAATACGTCTGAAAACATTATATTTTTTTTCTTACTTAATTAAAATGCCGGGTATAATAATCAAAGACTTCGCGAAAGGAGACGATTACAGAGCAAAATATCAGAAAAACAGGGAGAATATTCAACAAAGCAATTTATCGGAGTTAATAGATGATTCGTGGGTGCAAAGAACAATCCTCGACTATATCGATAAAAAGCATATGATGAAAGCTAAGACGGATGAAAAGATCAAAACGCTAACTATAGAGACAATCAACACGATCAGCGAGTATGTTTTTAAAGCTCTCCAAGACGATAACATTTCAGATGAGGAGGGTCCGGAAGATATTAAAATAGAGGTGGATATTAAATACGAAATGGAAGAAAGAGACTATCAATGTACGAAATGGTTTTCAGTTGGTAACGAATCTATCAAAAAAAAGACTAACATACGTGAAAACATGTAGACGTATGTCGTTACGTCTGGAAATACGTCCAACTTATGTTTTCACACGTTCAAAAACACGTCTAAAAACATTATATTCCTAATTTTAAAATGTCGTTTGTAAAAATAACCGACCCAGCGAAAAGAGACGATTTAGTTGCAGAATATCTGAAAACAAAGAAGAATATCCAACAAAACTTTTTATCGGAGAAATTAGGAGATTCGGGGCTTCAGCAAGATTTAACCAAGTTCTTCAAACCTATCGTCGATTCCCAATCCGCAATTTCCAAAGAGCAAAATGTCTTATTGTCCGCTATCAATCAAAATTCGGTAGCTACTTCAAATGCGTTACAAGCACTTCCTTCGTTACAGGGTCTTCAGCGTCCGGCGATAGAAGCATATAACCCCAATCCGACTGAGGATATCAGAACCCTGTATTTTGGAGATATGGCGACAAAGTACCTTCGTCAATACGCCTCCGATAAAAAAATCACCGACACAACGTTTGGAATAAAAGAAAAAAATAACCAATTCTATATCGGTGACACTCCGATTTCGATTCAAGGAGATGACGTGACGGTGGGGGATAAGACTTACACAGGAACACCCGGGCTTTGGGAGTTGTTGACGATGAAACAGCCGGACCCCGCGATATACGATGATAATAACATGGCTGATTACGCCGAGATTCTCACCACAACGAATGCTATGAGACAGGGAAAAAATCCTAACAGACCTATATCATCTTCAGGCTATAAATACAAACAAATTGTCAGACCTATATGGGAAAAGATGACCCTAGGTACGGTAGGTAAAGGCGTTGGTGTAATCGTCATCTCCGAAGACCCAAATGTATTAGCGAAACAGCTAGAGCTTAGAATTCAGAGCTACAGGGTGGGTGGCACCGGAGTAAGAAACGAGATCGTGGCGATATGCGACGAGTTACTACGGCAAGAAGCGCTGAGTAAAGATGGTTACAAAAATATAATGTCGACATTATAAAAATGCTGGACATTAAAAGAAGGAGTTACAGGAAGCAATACGTTATCGGTGGATCCGGTATATTCGACACTATTTCCGGATTTTTCAAAAGACTAGTCACATCGAACGCCGCAAAACAGTTAGCGACTAGAGCTCTTAGTGCTAGTAAAGACGTGGCAATAGAAATTGGAAAAAAGGCTATCGATGTTGGGAAAACAGCCGCAACCGACGCTGGTAAAAGATTAGTAGAGAAAGCTACGGTTAAAATGTTGACTGCTCCTAAGAAACAGGTTACGCAAGAAAGTAGAGATATTATTGATCGACTTAGTAGCGTCGGGACGAATTCGGAGAATATTAATAATCTGATGATGGGGAATGGTTTGAAAAATGTCCCGTCGATCCAAGATTTAGTGCGTATGCAAAACGGCGCGGGAATGAAGGTTGTGTAAAAAATAAATATTATCGTATAATAAAATGAAATCAGATATTCTAAACTTTACCGAACAACCTCTGATTGATGAGGGTATCGAGCGCTACCAATACCACCAGTATGAACCGATTCAGGGAACGAATCTAAACACCGCGGGGGGAGAGATAGTAATCAACATTCATTCTCACGATGTTTTCAACCATCCGGCGGAATCTTACCTATTATTCGAGGGCAGATTGACGAAGGCGGACGGTACCTTCTACGTTAATGCCGATGCCGTAGCCCTTACTAATAATGGACTCATGCATCTTTTCAACAATATTAAATACGAATTGGGAGATAAAGAAGTTGAATCATTACGTAACCCAGGTCATGCGACTACGATGCTTGGTTTACTTAAATACCCGAATGATTTTCAACTAGCTCAAGGTTTGAATCAGCTGTGGTATAAGGATAGTGGCGCGACTGCTGTTATCGCGGATAATCTTGGTTTCGCCGTTAGACAGTCGTATCTAATTAGAAAACCGGGAGACAAAGGCACGTTTAGTTTTATCGTTCCATTGAGTCATATTTTAGGATTTTGTGATGATTACAACAAGGTTATTTTTGGAATGAAACACACGCTAACTCTTGTTCGTAAAGGCGATGATGACGCAATTTTTAGACTCGCCGCTGCGGGTGCTGGGAAAGTCAGATTAGACAAAATCGCGTGGTTTATGCCACACGTCATTCCGTCCCTCGAGGAGAAGCATGAATTGGTCAAAACGATCGCATCGAAAGTACCGCTACCAGTTGCATACAGGGCTCGCCAATGCGAAAATATAGGCGTACCTCCGTCGACTACTTTTGAATGGTCACTTGGCGTCAAGTCATCGGCTGAGAAACCAATGTACATCATCGTTGGATTTCAAACCGAACGTGGCGGTGATCAAGAAAAAAACCCATCGGTTTTCGATCATTGCAATCTAACGGACATCTTCGTCATGTTAAACGCGGAACAATTCCCAGCCGTCGGTTACAACCTATCATTCCCGAATCAGAAATTCTCACGAGCTTACAGAGAAGCGGCCTTGTTTGGCGAAAAATTCTACGGAACGGACGAACTGGTATCGCAAAGCAATATCACACCGTCAGACTTTAAAGACCTCTTCCCGATTATGGTGATTGATGTAAGCAATCAAGCTGAGCGTCTAAAGTCATCGTTTGTCGATCTCAAGATCAAAGCTACTTTTAATGCTGCTCCGCCGGTCGGTACAAATGCGTACGCGATGGTGATTTTCGACAAGTTACTCAATTTTCAATCGGATGGCATGAAATTGAGCGTGGTGTATTAAAAAAATATCTTGTACTATAAAAATGAAACTGACAGAATTGAAAACGCTGGTAAAAGAGCATGGGATCAAAACTTATCTCAACAAGTCCGAACTTATCAATCTATTGTGCGAGAAGGGTGTACTTTCGCGTGATATCGCCGAAAAAGAGAAACAACGGCGAGAACCGAAGGTGCCTAGCACGGACCCTAAATATGACAGATTGAAATATATCAGAAACCAACCGAGACGAGTAGATATATTAGACCGAGAAACGGGTGAAGTAAGCTCGTATTCATCGATTTACAAGGCGGGTAAAGCACACGGGGAAAGCGCGCGAACAATCTTAGCGTTCGATGGTCGAGTATGGAGAAATAGATACGAAATTACAGTCCATGAGCGAAAGGAGGATTTGGTAGAAATTTAAATTCAAAACTAAATGTGGTTTCGAATTTAGGGTCGTAAGTATGCGGCTGAAAAGTCATGGGCCTCAATGTTTACAGCAGCGTTTGCTATAACAGCTATCTCGAGGTAGTCGGTATTAGTTAATCGAACTAGACAAGTACCCGATACATTATTATTCGCTCCAGCCGTACCCCCACCACCGAAATCACCTCCACCGCCGGGCATCTTCATGTACACCCTCCCATTTTTGATCAAGGAAACATTACCAGAAGTTCTAACAGTATCGGCGTGAAATTCCACAAACACCGAAACCATATAACATCCAGCTTTCTGAGGAAAGAATCGTTGCAAATTGATGAAACAATTATCCGGATCGAATCTTTTTGTATTAAAATTTACTGTCGTGGAGGTGCTAGCGCGGATAGCCTGGGCAGCGGAGGTGAAAGCACTAAACGCCGGGCCAAAGAATCGGTTGGTCGAAGCAATTTGTTCGTCGACATATTTCTTATTAGTCAAATGATTGCCGTTCGATGGTACATTATCGTGATTCGTTATCAAATCATAGGCTTGTCCGTAACTTAGAGCCTCATCCATTCCTGCATCCGGATTATTCGTTATAGGTAGACCTTTGATACAGTTACCATCCATATTTAGATCTCCAGTAGCCGCATTCGCTCCATCTCGTCTTAGAAAAGTACTGTTGACTTGGGATAATGTGATACCACCTGCTATTACTCGTGGCGCTGATCCACCATCCATTTGGCCAAATATGTTTACAGGCATTTTATTACGCGGTGATATTTTTTTGCAGTCGCTATGGTCGTAAGAATGCGAGGGAAAAGTCCTTTGCTACTATACCTACAGCGGCGGTTGAATAAACGCCTATCTCGAGGTAATCGTTTTCGGTTAGATAAATTATAGTACAACCTGTTGCATTGATAGCATCGGCATTTGACGCACCCTCTCCACCCGCAATTTGCATATGCACCCCTCCATTTTTATACAGGTAAACGTAACCCGAAGTATTAGCAGCGAATAAAGTAACAGCACCTAATAAACGAAATTCTATGTGCGTTGAAACGATATAGCAGCCGGCTTTATCAGGAGAGATCTTATTCCATCCTACGCGATGGCGGATATCTCTTTCGAATCTTGCTATATCGAAAGAAACTTTTGTGTATGTATTGGCACTTATGGCTTGCGTAGTTGTCGTGTACATGCTAATCGCGGGTCCGATTGCTTTCGTGTCAACATATTTTTCAGCCGTTGCATCGACGTATTTCTTATTAGTCAAATGATTATTGTTCGACGGTACATTATCGTGATTCATTATCAAATCTATAGCTTGCCCCCGACTTAGAGCCTCATTCATTCCCGCTTCCAGAGTATTCGTTGTAGGTAGACCTTTTATCACGTGGCCATTCATATCTAAATCTCCAGTAACAGGGTTTGCTCCATCTACCCTTAGAAAAGTACTGTTTGCTTGAGTTAATGTGACGCCACCTGCTACTACTCGTGGCGCTGATCCGTTATCCATTTGACCAAATATGTTTACAGGCATTTTATTAGTATAAATTATTTATAACGTCTTGAAATTTACAACCGTCTGACACAGTCTTTTTTAGGACGTATAGGCATAGATGACCGCAAAAGACTTCGCCATCGGGTTGGATTCGTTCGCTGTTGTAGTACACGGGACTGTGTAAATACTTTAGCAGTTCGGTAGGAGGAGGTAGACCGTAGCTGTCGAAATATATTTTATGGTTGCCCTTCTTTAAAAAACAGCACCAGTGGGTCCCTCTACCGTTCGAGTCATCTAAGTTCAGTATTCCACACTCATTCGTTCTTGGTTTCTTTGGTAGTTCATCTCTGAGAAATACGCCACGGAAGTTTGGGATATTCAACTTCTTCGCGGTGTCAATCAACTGTATGTTGGAAAGTGGAGAATTAGGAAGAACTACGCCTTCAACGCTGATATCTTTGTTTGTCTCAAAGCTCATTTTACATTTCGCCTAAATATTTTAGAAAACAATACGCTTTTTCCATCTGTGAGATTTTGTTCGCTTTTTGCATATTTTTTTCCAATAGCACAGGGCATATATTCATCCAATTCACAGCTTTTTGAAGTTCTTTTTCATCGAACGATGATATTGGCAAAACAAAATCGAGATGCCAAACCGAGCCGAAATTATCCATATTCATACCCTCCTCAAATTGGAACTCAATCCATTCCGTAAATGTTTTAAGACCGATACCGATTTTACATTTGAGACATGCTGGGATTTCCATTTTATTAGTGAAAATTATTATTTTTTAAGTAGTTTAGTTTTTCAGTGTGTAGTGCCCATAAGCCAAGGTATGAATCCCATCGTTCATTATTACCCGCTTGTCATCGTTGGCGGATAGCGCCACTTTGTTTACCTCTTCTGTATAGATTTCGTGAAGATGTGATCTGATGACGTTCATTTTTCTCGACTGTTCTTTCCTCAAAAACAAGCAGTTCTTATAATCTTCATGGCTTATGGATTTCTTAACGACATTTTTCTTAACGCCCTTGCATTTTTTATAATCTACGCCGGCCATCTTATACGAATACAACTTGGATCTAAGTCCCACAAATTCTTCTATTTGTTTACCCGCGGCTTCATCCTTAAACATACCAATGACCTTTTTGTTCACTCCGGTTTCAATTCCGGATGGGTGGTCTTTTGGATAGTCCGACGTATCAAACATGCGTTGAACATCAGGGGTGATATCAGCGTAAAAATCATCGGTTCTAATTTCGTACGCCAAAGAATCCGTATCGGTGAATAACAGTTTAGCTCTATCACCATACTTGGTCTTGATGTAATTATAATGAAAAGAATACATCAAAGTTTTACTCAAGTCTAGGATACACATACCGAGATATATCGGCTTGTTATAGATCAACGAAGTCTTCTTCATGTGAATAGCAATTAAATTTTGATCAAAAATAGTCCGACTGCCGTAACTCGTTTTAGCCGCTAGTTTTATGGCTTGCTTCTCGCTTGAAACCAGTTTAATATCTACGCGAGACTCTATATTTTCACAAGTCTTGCCAAACACACTATTGTTCATAAGTTTGAAAAAGTCTTTCTCGAAATCGTTTTTGGCTTTGGTCCTCAGGTTTGTATTTAGATCGATATATTTTTTCAACCAGGTGCTTTCTTCAAATTTAATTCCTCGATGAATTTTAGTAATCTTCAAACCTAGGCCTTCATACTGCTTCAAATTTTCATAATGGGTTATGTACTTTACTTTATCATTCAGGTTTGGGATGAGTTTAGGTACAGTCGAAGATTCGGGTGTAATATTCTCTGGAGCGAGAGGGTAGTCGTTGTGAAGATCGTGTAAATCTTTCGAATATTCCAAGTCCACCTCCAATATACACGGTATCGATCTCCATGCGTTTAGCTCATCATTAGTCATCCATTTAAACCCGTGAGTTGGTAGTTTCTTACACATTGCATATCCATACAAATTGTTCGCGTCCAAATAGGTTATAAATTGTGAAGGCTTGCTTTCGTCAAACGTGGACATGTACTTGTTATTTGCCTGCCCATAACGATGTGAAATTGTGCTAACACCACCTCTTATCCCATGCTTGACCATTAGTATCATATCGTAATCGCTCAATAATTCTAACTTTACTCCAGTCAACTTTAATGAGGCATCCCATGCTAGTCCAGGAGAAGTGTAATACCAGGCGGGATCTAGGTTGTAGTTCTTCATACAAACGTCTCTAAAGTTTTCAAAGACATCAGCTAGTAAGAGAACATCCGAAAGATTGTACAAGTCGTGATATTCTCTGAATGTTTTGAAACCGAATTCGTTCCATACCGTTTTTGCATGCTCGTAATCTTCATCACTAATGCCTGAATTGTTTAGTTTCGAATAGAATGCTGACTTTGGTGGTAGTTTTGTTTCATTCAGTTGAACGATGGAACTAACGTGGTCGTACGGATATACCCCTTTTCTAAGCAAGAGATCGAGCTGTTTGCTGGAATAGTACTTGTTTATATTTTTACACTGGTCTTTACTTAGGTTCTTCGATAAGGCGTCGAGACCCGCTGGCATGAATCTAAAACTGTCGATGAAACGTAATTCTCGCTTGACCACTTTCTCTTTCCCTTCTTTGTTAATAAACTTATCGACTACGATCTCTCTGCTAAATGAGATATACTTTTCTTCGTTGCAGGGAATGCATTTAATCTGTTCATTATCACCACCTCGTAATTTCTTCACGAATAGATGGCTATCGTAGCCGGTTAGATTATGGAATACTACTGGGAAAAACTTGGGGACTCTATACTTTAGATTACAAATCTTATGAGCGGCACCCCGGAATTTACCAGTCAGGTGACAGTGGTCTCTTACTCGTATGTCATTATCATCATCACCATCAGAGAACTCACCCCCGCATATATGGCAAACAGTAGCCGAGTAGTATAGCTCCTTATCGTCCTTTCCAAATATCATTTTCTTTGGGAACTTAAATCGATTATAAATATCTTTTACTTTCTCAACAAGACTGTCAATAAATATCTGCGCTACATCATCGTCTTCGCTCTTCGCTGTGAATGTTACAGGAGCTTGTGAATATAGGTCATCATCGAAACATTTTATGTGGTAACAAAACGAGCTAGGAGTATGTTTCTGGTATTTATTGGTGTAAGACGTGCTGGGATCGGGTTGGCATGTATCGATCGGTTTAATGAAGGATTCGAAATCCGCATAGATAATAAAAGGTACTCTCATTTTCCTATAATAATTGTTAAAACTCAACATAGTTCCTGGACCTGGGAGTTCTATTCGTTGAGCGTCATGTTGCGAACAGTACTCGATGTGTTTGTTAAGCGAGTCTTTCGTTCTGTAACCGATTAAACATCTTCTGCAATAGTGCATCGAATTTACAGATTTTTCTGTTCGTGCCGCCATCAATCTATTAAAGTTCTTGATCCAACAGTAATGCTTCTTTTCATCGTCGGAAATAAGCAGTAGATCTACACAGGTATCACTTTCATGCTTCGATATGTATAATGGGTATACGCTCTTTTCAAAGCCGAATACGCTAACGCTAATGTTATTACTACGCTCAAATTTATTTATAATATTAGCATCAGCAGCAACTGGGAACACGATACCGCTCCAATCGAGTTTCTTAGATTGTTCTACTAGGTCTTTAGTGATTCTTTCAGGGTGTTCATCAACTGGATTCAACGCTCTAGTAATACACCATTTGAAACATTCGTCGTCATCATTTTTCATGTTAATAATGGCCTTTTTATTGGCTAAATACTCGGGAAGCTGAATATATGAACTACCTTTCAATGGCTTGTATACCACTGTATCGATATCTAATTTCGAAACGGCTCTGAATCGCCAATTGCTACCTCGCATCTGATAACTTGCCATGCTCTCCTTAATTTTATCCACTGCGTTGGTATATATTTCCTTCACATCGGTTGCTTCTAAAATAATATCAGTCTTTGATTTGAAATTAGGCTCAGCCGTTGCTATTTCGCCGGATTTTATGTCTACTTTCTCCATTACACACATGAGATTGAGTTGAACTTTTACCCCTCGATTTTTCGCTAACAGCCTAACTACCTGCGATCTTACAGCCTTGAGAAAAGATGTGGCATCGATACCACTGGTTCCTTCGATCGTGTATCTTTTTGTAAATCCTTTGATAGCCGTCGCAGTCTCTTGAAGTTTGAACCTGTGAACTGGTGGTTTTACTTGAGGGGGTAACTGACTAATCTCACTAGTCAACCAATCCGAAAAAGTAGCTTTATTTTTCCCCACAAATTTCCAAGTAGTAGACAAGAATGCCGTAAGTTCCTCTTTTCCTAATCTTGAGTATCCTCTTTGACCTCTCTTTTTTGCAATTTCTCGCAATTCTCGTACCGTGCCTCTCTGTTTCGTAGTCCCCGGAGTACGCGTTGGAGCCTTAATGTCTGGGGCCCTAGCGCCTAGTTGATCTCCCCGCGTTATGAGTGCGATGAGTTCCTCTTTTGGTAGTTTCGAGTATCCTTTTTGTCCTCTTTGTTTTGGAATTTGTCGCAATTCTTTCAGATTATACGTATAGTAGTTCATTTTATATACAAGATATTATCTTTATATTAATACAAGATAATTTTTTTGTTATTTTATATACACAAGAAAAAAAAATTTATGATCGGGTGACTCATCATCGAAACTACTGGAAATTCCCCGCATGATGAGTCATAGGCGCGTGCTGGGGTGGATTGAGTGGTTGGCAGAAGTTGAACCATGGTTTGGGTTGATTGGCAAAAGTTTAACCATGGTTTGGGTTGGTGTATGACGGATCACAAGAAAAAAATTTTTTTTTGTTATTTTATAAAGTAGGAAAAAAAAATAAATTTGTGTGTTGGAAAAAGTTGAACCATGGTTATGGGTAGGTATATTTTTGAACCATGGTTATGGGTCGATATATTTTTGAACCATGGTTATGGGTGGTTATATTTTTGAACCATGGTTATGGATGGTTATATTTTTGAACCATGGTTATGGATGGTTATATTTTTGAACCATGGTTATGGATGGTTATATTTTTTAACCATGGTTATGGATGGTTTGGAAAAGTTTAACCATGATTGTGGTCAAATGTCCCAGAATAGTCTTAATCTATCTACTGTTCAGAGAGTGTCTAATTGTGACTTAACTGCTGTTTATAACTGCGCTCTGATTCTGAATCAACGTTACAGTATTCGAGCGTATGAGTGATTTTAACAGTGGCTACAGTCGTGTGTGGGCCTGAATTCGGCCACACGCATAGGCCCTTTAGCAAACGAAGTTATACATTTACTCGTCAATGATCATTTTTATGCTAAGTACACACAGTTTAGAATGTTTGCCTGTGGAGGTTGCGTGGTAGCTGTGCTTCTGCTAACTTTCACATGGTTGCGGTGTCTAAAGCAAATGCGTGTGACATTTTAGATTGAAAGGAATCGTCGATGTAGGCCTATTGTATTGCATTGTATCTGACTATTTGTAAAGCGCTTCTCGCAGCAAGAGCCTTTCAGAAGCGCTCCCAGTGCATTCAACCCCGAAAGAAAAGGCAGGTTTTCAGACGAGAGAAAGATGATGAAAGACTATAGACCAGAGAGAATGATAGAGCGAACTGATGGGGGAAAGACCATTCCATTCAGATGTATAACTTATACTGAACGCGCTTATATATATTATATATATTATATATTATAAATTATATATATTATATATATTATATATATTATATATAGATCTATGTATTGCGACTGTTACTGCAATATATCGAAGATTTCTAATCAAGATTTCGCCCTTAAAGTTTGCATTGCTTTTGAATACCACAGATTTTTTATAAGCAACAGAAAAATCACTGTAACAGAATTTTGCCACTGCGCTGTGCAGTGTATGAATTGGGATTTGCATTTAAATTATCTGCCAAAGTTTCTATCCATAAACTGGTAGGCCTACCTGTAATTATTCTGGTACTGCGAGTGTTCAAATTAGGAAACGTTTTTACTTCTATAACGTTGACCGAGAGAGAGAGAGAGGTCAGAATGGTACAGCCGCGTGTTTTCTCAAACGCCGCTATATAGGGGTTCGAACCCAATTAACGGCAGTTGATGATCTGTAAACTGAAGCAGAGTTGTCCCGTTTGCTGGACTGAAGTCTGTCGTAAGATCAGATCTGAAGTCTCGATGTCAAACGCCATTATTTACTGGAGCAATGACCAAAAATTAAAGAACTACTACCTCAGCTACTTCTCGTTTATTGTAGGTTATATATACATAAAAATATATGTTTCGTTGCTTGCTCTAATGTTTTAGCACTCTATATATACAAACCAAACATTGATGCATTTTTAATCAGTTTATGACTTTCCGTGTTTTGCACTGAGATGCATGCAATTGATGGAATTTACGTTTATCAACAGTAGCGCTTTTAGTGAGCTTACTTGATGGATATCTTCGCTTTAATACAAAGCGTGTAGCCTATTCAAAGTTACAGGTGAGATCACACGACGTCTCAGAGTAGCCTAGGTCTATAATTCATGTATGAACTGATAACCACGAAGCGAGTAGTTAGACCTGTAGTATAATGTATAGGACCTACATGGGCACCTGCAGACATTTTTGCAGGAGGGGCAAAACCCGAAGGTCACGGCTAAACTTCTTTGTATCAAGAGATTGAAAAATGCAAAGCAGTAAATTAGGATCATGCATGGGTAGTTTCCATGAAGTTTTTGTGCAGGCCTATTTGTCTCAGTTTCACGTTTTTTAAATTTTTAATATGAATAGTTTAACTAGTGTGAAGAAATTTGTTTAAAAATTCAAAAGGAATAGTCAATAAGTAGGTTCCTGAAGGTGGGGCAATAAGTTCACTTGCCCTCTTGCAAGACGTCACTTTTTGGTGGAACCAAATTAATGGTCTTTTTTATAGTTTTTAGTAAGAGCTTGAAAATGCAAGGCAGACAATTGAAAGCATGTTTATTTTATAGAGGTTTATAAACTAAGGCTTACATTTCTTACATTTCACTTTGTCCATCATTTGTATAATTAATTCTCTAACGCGAAGAAATTTGTTAAAACCAAAAGTAGTAGTTTAAAAAATGGATGTCAATTTTCCAGGGGGCAAGTGCCTCCTCTTGCCCTTAGGTGCGGGCGCCCATGAATGTATAAACTGTATGTAAATCAGGTCGCATTGTAATTCAGTCGAAATAGACTTTGTTGACAGCCTACACCTTATTGTCCACGTGGTTTGTGACTAATGTATATTTTTTGCGACGACGCTTACTGGCTTATCAAGGCTGTTGTAAATCACATTCCAGTCAAAACATCAGTTCAAGCCCGACTACTTTTAAAATTTCCCAGCCATTGAGTCTCTTTTTGATTCATTCTATAGTGATGTGCGTCTAAGTCGTAGGCCTATAGCTAACAATTACGATGATGGCGTACATTTTGGGAGCTGATTCATACATGCATAATTGCACATTGCATGCTCTGCGGGGTCAAGCAGAAATCTAAATCACCGACCTTTGCGATAATAAAATTATTATTTTACATGATAAACAAAATATCTTCGTTTGATGACTATATTCTATATGTCACATCGCATCCAATAAGTTACAAGATAGATCTATATTATGTAAGATCGTGAGTTTCTTGATATTATTGTTCTCATAAGAAATGTTTGTTTACTATTTTTCTACAAATTCATGGAACTCTTTCTATAGCCTACATGTACGTGAGTTTTGTCTTCGTTGTCTGGGAGCTTATAAAAAGTGCGGCCTGGGTAAAGATCGTGATTTTTTATACGCCGTGTGGTATGAATAATGGTATGCATCGATAGTAAGCTTGCTTTAACATCCAGCGAATGCGAGTAGGCCTACGAACCTGCTGCCGCGGACTTTTCGTTTGAACCTGCCATGGGCAAGTTACAGGCACACAATTATTGTGTATTCAGCCACGCAAGAGAGTCGTGTATAGAACAACACTATCGACATGAGTTATAAGAAGTGAAGAGCATATCCTTCATAAGCATATACATTCACATGTTCACATAATGCAAACGCTTGCCATCATGTGTTCACATTCACACGTTCACATATTCACACACTTGCCTACACAATACACATGCTTATGTATAGGCATATATATATACATATATATATATATACACTGTACGCACTCTTACCGTCACCATTAATATATATATATATATATATATATATATATATATATATATATATATATATATAGTATGTACATAGATACACGTACGTCCACCTTCACTTGCTTAGGCCCTACTTGTATACATGTTCAATATACTAGGCCTATACTATGCATAGGTTATGTATACTGTATAGCATACTCGGCGGTACTTCAATAAAACTTGCAATAGGTCTAAATACATATAACTAAGCTTATCTCAATTTGAGAAATGAATCTTTAAATACGCGATGTTCAAATTTGTTTATTGTCCTTGTAGCAATGTGTCCACTTGCAGTTCTTAAATGAGAAAGACTTTTAATCCTTGATTGCTCTTGTCTTTTAACGAAAAGATTGGATTCGAAATCTCACCATGTCCTACGAGACGACTCCGTCAGTTTTGTTGCTACCACGTGAATCGAATAAATTGTATACATACAGAAATAGACCGAGTTTATCAGACATATCCAAGTGACTTTGAAATGACAATTTCCAATATAGGTCAGTGGAGATATTTAAACAGTATCTTTCGAATGTTAGAGCTGACGGCTGTTTCCAGGAATGACTAGAGAAATGCGGGGCCCCTATATAGGCAGAGCAGTCATTCACGGGCCCCTAAAGTAAACAATCCTAAAGGTTTGCGATAAATATTTTTAGAAACAAGTTGAAATAATACCACTGCAGGTACGATATTATTTTTATGTAGCTCATAAAAAATTATTATAGCCAGCAACTGTTGCTAATTTGAACACTTGCCGTAACACTGAGATTGAACTGAAATTTTTTAACTAATTCTTTAATTATTAGCTATAGTTTGTAGTAGTATTCTGACAAAGGAGTGTGCGTAGCATTGATTATGAGGATTTATTTCGAAATAAATTGCACCTCGATGACTTTCGGTTAATTTTATTCATCTCAAACTTCAGCTCACTGTTCATTGTTAAATCCGAACTTTTGCGTCCCATCGTAGAAACAGCCGCCAGTTTCTTTCTCTGGCTATTTTGAATCTGATTCTTCAGGAGGCGGGGGCTGAGGGGAGACCTTGTCGAGTTCAATCGGTTCTTGCGATTTAACTCTGGCCCACGGCTGAAGTTCACCCGATCCAAGCAGGACGAACATGATGCCACCGAAGGCCTGCACACCAGCAGTGATGAAGAACACCTTCTGCCAATCCTCACGCGTTTGCTACAAACAGAAACAGTCCTAGTTTAAGCTATAGTATGCTATATATAAGTACATACAAGTTTAATATAATCAGGGCTGTTTTTAAGGAATTTTTAGAACTGCACAACCCCTTCTTTTTCTTCCCATCCTGCATGGCAAATTACTTCCAATCGGATGACAATGGCCTTTTTTGCTAGTTTTAACTGCACAGAACTTGTGACAGAAGTGCTACTATAGCTGCACAAATCCATTTAGAACTGCACATTTTGTGTACAACTGCACGTTAAAAAAGCCCCGAATATAATAGAGGTCTGATATGTTGTAGTATTTTATCCTTATTGTTAAGTCGATACCGGGTAGCTAATATAATGTGTATGTAGCCTATGTATACGAATATATGTAGGTACATACATATATATATATGTCTGTGTGTATGACTGTATGTATGGTTGATGTACGGACCTTTCAAGTAACTCGCAAAAACATCGCCAGTGCTCGCCTGTAGGTGGCGCTGAAGTTCTATGACACTAAACTTTATCAGGTATACTAAACAATGTTGAGATATTTAGAAATGTCACAACTGACGGGAAAGTTCTGCACGGTATGCGATAATAACAATAATATTGTAAATTATATAGAGGTAGGCCTACCTCGAGAGGCACACCCCGACCTCACAATACAAAAATCTGCTAGGCCTATATATCGGACTATCCGCGTTATATAGGCCTATATATATGGACACCCATAATCTGATATATATATAGGCCTAAATATTGATACCCATAATCCTATAGCCTATATATATATAATTATATATATCGGATTACATAGTTGAGTGTTGCTGCCGATGTATTGCAATAAATTAGTCCTGATAAAAAAAAGGACGTCTTGGAAACATCACGATAGACCAATGACTGTGAGGTTGATGTATTTGTTGCACTGTTTAGTATTTCAAACTTCAGTGTATACCGCGAAGTTCGCCATAAATAAATCCAGTCACACCATTTCAAGTGTATACTTCAAGTATTTCAAGCTGCGCCACACCACGTCACACTGCAGGTTCAGGTGTTTGATGGTATGCGAAAAAACCATATCAGATCATCCGATTGCAGTTCTCTGAGTACAGAACTACAAATAAATGCATGGCCCCATCTATGTCTCAGTAAGTGGCCCAATCACACATGAGCTTGGACCACTGCTGCTTAAACTCGATCCTTCACCTTCACTGGGCCTTCTTTATCTAAGGAATTCCCTTCCATCCACTCTGCGTGGGACTCTACTTTCAGGCTCAATATTTACATCTCTCTCTTCTTAAGACTTATTTTTCTCTCTAGTGGTTATCGCACTGGGGGGGCTATTGAATGGTCACGGCTGCAAGCGGCGCTATAGAAATTAATAGTTGCATTACATTACTACATCGTGTGATGTAACTTCTCATATATTATTTCAACGACTAGTGATGTGTGACTTTCAACATCTCTATTCTGTCATCATTGATTGAGCATATTATATAGGCCTACCGATTTCGTCATGATGGCCGCAATGGTGGGCGCTATGAATCCGGATATGGCTGCCACCCCATTCGAAATGCCCATGAGGGTGCCAGCGTAGATGGGGGCGATGTCCATATGGTTGACGAAGAACCCTGAGAAGGTGAATCCACCGGACGAGACGGCAAAGGTCAGCAGGGTCACTGCTAACATGGTCTGCGTACAGTCGAGAAAACTGAGGGCTACCAGAAAGACCGTCCCTATGAACAATCCTAAAAGCAGACAAGCAAAGAAACTAAGCACATAGGGCCTTTCCAGACTTTGATTTTATACTAGGCGGTAGTGAATCCTTGAGGGATCCTGTATACATCGGGGCAAAGAAAACTAATAAAAATAAAATAAAAAACATTATATATTTAGTCCTGAAGGCTTTTATGATATCTAACGTTCCGTGAAACGAGATGAAAATTCAGACATCACCGCAAATAATTACGGAACATTTACTTGTAATTATATGGCGCACTGAACGAACGCTTCTTTAATGTCAATCCCTCCAAGGTTCTCTGGGTCCAATTAAAGAGAAATTCGATCAATTGCGTAAGGGATGAAGCAATGAATGCTGACGAATCCAGGGGAGACTAAAGTAAAGAGAAGACGTCATGGGACCATGAACATAGCCAATGGCACAGATAAGCTACTTAAGAGAGACATTAAAACAAATTATCTATATAAATAAAGAGAAGATTCTGTGTGCCTGTCTGTCTGTCTGTTTGGGTGAGGGGAAAATTTTTTTGAAAACCCTAATTTCACGGGTGACGGTACTGGTGGAGGTCGGAGTGTGGTGGGGTGGGGGAGGAGGTGGAGGGGGGAGGGGTGGGGGTGGGGGGGATTTGTCCCAAACCCAAATTCACGGGTGGCGTTCCGGTGAAGGTTAGAGTGTGGTGGGGTGTTGTGGGGTGGGGTTTGGGGTGTGGTGTGGTGGGGTTGTGGCCGGGAGCAGGTAGAATCTTAAATTTCCCGGGCAACGCCGGGTACCCCAGCTAGTAACAGAATATCGTGAGTTGAAAATTAGCAGAGTTAACAGAATAAAAAGATTTAGCTTTTAAGTCTGTATTCCCTCGTCAGGAATAATATCCTATTCACCATGGCATATTGTACATTCATCTTTGATCCGTAGAATAAATTATTACGTCTTCAACAGAAGTGACACATTAGGCTTCAAAAAATAGATTGAATAAACGCACATGTGGGCGGCATAACTATAGCTATAGACTATAGTCCATGCTTTCTTGCCTAAGGAGTTGAATAGTTTCCTGGTAGCTCCGGTTGAAAGAATCTTTTTGACTTGCAGGTAGTCGGCGAGGATAGGTGCAATGTTCATGTTGACCCACAGTCCAAGGAAAGGTAGTGCGGAATAAAGGCCATTCTAACAACGGAGACAACACGGACAGTCGACACGTTACAGTTAAACAAGATATTTAACTGATGGCCAGTAATTGTTTTTCGATGAATCTATTAATGTCAGTTTCGTAAACGAATAATGCAAACTCACTGCTATAGCCTCCAAGGTGGCAGCGTGCTCAGAGGCCTATAGAGTACAATTACACGGAGCAATTGCCTATAGACTTTTGCTTATTGATACACAAAAATTAGTCAGTTAGGAATTCGTTCATAAAATTCAGAAAGAGTCAATCTAAATTCTAAGAGGCCATTTGTAAAGCATAGCCAGTTGCTGGAAGCATAATAATATGAATGCACGAACAACTATTTATCAAAGTAAGTAGCGAGAGGGTTTATCAAAGGCTCACAACATAAATAAAGTCTTAAAACAGTTTTATAGCTGTAACAAAACTCTAAGAGTAGGCCTATGTATATCAAGATAGTCGGTTCTGATATAACTTAACGACCCTGTCGGTTGAAAAGTAAACATGCCTATTGCATTTAGAAAACCTTGCTATGCATAACCGATACGTGGTATTTATTGGTCAACGTTCAACTGATTCGATCTGACGCACAATTGAAGAATAAGCGCATTCGGGGGAACAGAGAGTCAACAAAGCAATGGCTTGGTTGATGATATATATATATACCATTACCATCTGTCAGATTTTCACATCATGAGTCAAAATATCACCCCATGCATGGGTTCAATGGCCTTTCCGATCTACTGATAACTATTAGAGGACTGATATATAGGCAGCACTTCAAAACAGTGGGCCAGAGGTTATTGCCCGGCGTGGGATATTACGATGCAGACGAAGTGAGTGCGAGAAACTTGTACGAACAAATAACATCGTAAAAAGCAGACTTCGTAGAAAGTAGGCTAGAGAGTATAGGTTATAGTAGCCTATGACTCGTAAAATGTAGACTTGCAGCATTTAAAGCAGCAAGTAATAAACAAGGCAAGAAAATGTGATGCTATCTCCTTCGACAAGTTAAATTTCATGTACGAAACGATCTCTTTCCTCTCTGCTGTGGGCATACAAAGGTTGGAAAATATAAAAGACCGATGGTATAGGGGTATCCGGACTTTACCCCCCGGCCCATTACCCCCCTGCCATTTCCCCCCTGCCATTACCCCCCGCCCATTACCCCCCGTAGGACATTACCCCCCTGTCATTACCCCCCGGTCTACTTACATTTGGGGTTAGTTTATGTACGTATGTTTTGTATGTATGTATGTATGCATGCATGTATGTATGTATGTACGAGGGTGTTCGGTTCATCAAGCTTCTATTTCTCGCTCGCTATTCTCGTCAATCCAGCTTCTATCTCATATATAAAAATACCCTCATCCGGCTTCCATTTCTCATGCGTTATTTTTGTCAATCCGATTGTGACGCATTGAGAAATGGAATCTGGATGATGGTTTTTTACAGGTGAATTAGAAGCTCGAATGACGAAAATAAAGCATGAGAAATAAGAGCTGGATGAAGGTATTTCTATGTCTGAAATAGAAGCTGGATTGACGAAAATAACGAGCGAGAAATAGAAGCTGGATGAAGGTATTTATAGGTATGAAATAGAAGCTGGATTGAAAAATTCGCAAACAAACATACATACATACATATATACATACATACATAAACTAGCCCCAAATGTAAGCAGACCGGGGGGTAATGGGCGGGGGGTAATGTCCTACGGGGGGTAATGGGCGGGGGGTAATGGCAGGGGGGAAATGGCAGGGGGGTAATGGGCCGGGGGGTAAAGTCCTAGACCCACAGCTATAGGCCTATATAGCTAAAGCTTCACAGTCCCTGCAGTGCATGTAGTATAACTGGAAACAAACAGCTAATTAATTTTAATCTGTATGTTTACAACTTTACAAGTTTGTTTGACTTTATGGACAATATAGAGTAAATTATGTTAATGATAATATTAGATCAATCAATAAAAATAATAATAATAATAACAATAACAATAATAATAACAATCGTAACAATGTAAATTATGATGCTCATTATAATAAATTAGTAGACCTAATATGGCATTCATCTCTCGGAAGAGTGAGGTGCTTGAAAGCGCCTTTGGATCAGGTTTGCTGCAAACTTTAAAAATTACTATATTCTTTGACTTCCATCGAAATTTAACTCGTTCGCCTCAGATTATACTCTGGTGTGGATACGTCCCCTATGACCTATTTTCCCGCGTGAGGCATTCAAGCTTTATCTCCATATTATTTCTTGTACAGTGTACACGGATGGACATCTGGTTTTATTAGCACCCAGACGGATCTTTCGTCCTGTCACCCAACACTCCCCTCCACTCAGGGCCTAAAGTGTGGAAAAATAAGTGCCTGGACGCCCGGCTTACCTCTCCAAAAGAAGTGCCAGAACGTCCCTTACCTTTCTAGTCTGTGCTCGCTAATAAGTGGCTGGACGGCGTTCAGATTTTAAAACAAGTGCATGGACGCCGTCCATGACCGTCCAGGCACACTTTAAGCCCTGCTCCACTCGAGTTTTACAGAAAGACAAAGTAATCTGTGGCGTCTGTAGTACAACCATACAACTACATGAAAATTTAGACCGGTTCACGTATGCAATGTCCTACACGTACCCAGAGTCAGACCCTGCCCCGGTTCTCACAAACCCCCGATAGACGTGTACTCCACCCAACGCACCCAATATCTACCCAGACCGCCCCAGACACAAAGCACAATATACTCTTAACCATAACCATAACCACACTTTTTTTTTATTTAAACTAAAAGTAAAAGACTATAACAGATGTAGGAGTTACAAAGCAAGTTTTGGCTCAAAGGGAGAGTCTTAAGGGCCTAAGCCCCGATAACAAGGGTCACCCTAGATTAAACATTGAATTGAAGAGTGGTAATGAGGAAATCCGAATATTGCTGAAAGTTTAGGTTTAAATAATTATGGGCAGAATAAGTGAAAAGAACAAAACAAAACAGAACAAAAGTTTAGCTATAGTTAATTAACGTTCACACGAGGCAAACTCAACTGACTTTTAAAAAGAGACAAATAAGCCGACGCAGTTGAGCTTTAAGCGAAAGGAAACTGCTAACATTTCTGAATTGGAACGGGAGAATATTCAAATGGCAGGACCAGCATATTTTATTCTTAGAGAGAATTTTTCGTGAGTTAGTACTTTTTGGGGGGGTTCTCCTCTGAAGTTGGTTCTTACCCTTTAAAATGCAGAACTCCTCCTTCTATATGCTATGGGTTGCTCAAGCGTGACCTCCTCACATTTGGTGAAATCACCTTGGGCAGCCGAGGAGAGAGGGAACGCAACGTAACCTAACTTTTTCCATGACATAGTGGGTGCCGGGGTGTAAGATCTATCTAGCCGATGGAATATGTCACCTTTTCGCGCAGTATAGCTATCCAAAAACCACGCCGAAAAGGAGAGAAAGATGCATCCTAGGTTGCAGCCAAACTCGAGGACGTGAACTTAGCAATTCACTTACAGAATTATATATATATATATATATTATGATGGGTGCGGTGGTGCAGTGGGTATGTTCGTTGCCTTGCAGCCGGCGGGTTGCAGGTTTGAATCCACCTCAAGCCGCCTTGTAGGGACCTTGGGCAAGTCCTTCACTCGCAATTGCTCAGCGCTTCGGCGGGAAACTCCGATTCAGTGTCCGCGCTGTAGTCTGGAGCGCTTCTGAGTAGGTCGCGCTATAACAAATGCAAATACATGTATACATACATGTATATATTATGATATAGGCTATATATATATATAAATTATGTATATATCATATATTCTGTTTAGTGACAACATAGCTATAATTATTTGTAGCGAAGAAAGCTAACCGATGTGATGTCAAAGAGCAGAACTTCGTTGTAGAAGGTTGGTATGTTGGTGAGAAGGGTGTAGAATCCCCAGTCCATGCAGAAGTTGGAGATGATTATAGCCCAGACGGGACGAGATCGAAGGAACTCCAGCCATGGAACTTCAGACAGCTACAGAATGTGATCATGTGTAATGTGATGTACTACAAAGCTCTGCAGACAAACTAGTCTGCTTAGGCTTTAAACATATTTAAAGCCACACGAGCTGTCTAAGAATTGCAATGAACACGTTTATAAAATCTATTGATAAAATTTATAACAAACTTATACAGAGTCTTATTAACCGCTTAATAATGTGCTTAATAGAATTAAAATAATAATACTACTTATTATTATTATCTTATTGCTGGTTTTGTTTTTGTTGATGTTATTCTTGTTGTTTGTCACTAATTGTCAGTAAATAAATTTGTAACGCACACACGGTCATACCGGAATGTGAATCTGCAGCGTAGATAGTCAGCGGTCAAGAGAAGATGCAGCTACACATAACTATTATATCGTAGGACTAGCTGGGGTACCCGGCGTTGCCCGGGAAATTTAGGATTCGATCCGCTCCGGCCAACCCCACCACACAACACCCCATCACTCTCTGACCCCTATACCAATACGCCACCGGAGAAATTTGAGTTTGACGAAAATTTCCACCCCCACCCCTCCACGGTCCACCCCCAACCCCCTTCCACCACCCCACTCCACCACACCCCACTCCACCCCACCTCCCCCTCCATCCCCTCCACCCCACCCCCACCCCCTCCACCCCATTCCCACTCCCCCCACTCCACCCCAACCCCCACCACATCCCCAACCCCACCCCTCGACCCCTACGCCACCCTACCCCACCACCTCCAACCCCTCACCTCCATCTCACCCCTTCACCTCCACCCCACTTTAGACACCTTTAAAACGATTAAAATCACTGCTTTTATACGTGGCATGCGAAGGAA
This sequence comes from Lumbricus terrestris, assembly GCA_949752735.1. Lineage (NCBI taxonomy): Eukaryota > Metazoa > Annelida > Clitellata > Crassiclitellata > Lumbricidae > Lumbricus > Lumbricus terrestris. The sequence goes on along the minus strand of OX457038.1, from coordinate 27,988,439 downwards.
AATTTATAGCGAAAATCAGTGTTTTCTACCCCCCGCACCCTGGTCCCCATGGTAGTAGAGATTTGCCAACCACTGATCCGGGTGGTTCTGATGGACCTCTATCTAGGACAAAAAATCATATCAATAGCTGAGTTTTTTGAAAAAAATTGGGGGTTTCGCCCCCACCCTGGCCCCCATGGTGGTAGAGATTCGCCAACCCCTCGACTTAGTGTATCATGCCGAGACTTACACAGTAGTGAAGGTTTGGAGTGAAAAGCTCAAAATCTGTGAGCGTGCATTCTGGACAAAATTATATACAAACATACATAGCCACAACCTTCTTTATAGATATAGATAAACAATGAGTTTGATCGGCTTTTTGAAGGAAGGAAATGTAGGCTTATCTGAGTTATGAAGAGAGAACGGCAACCATTTCTATTCATTGAGACAGAAGCATGGAATGCACGCGAGCCCAACTGTTTATGCATCGTGACTCTGCAGCTAAGAGACCCTTCGGATCTTTACCTGATGATTGCAGGCAACTATAGAATGGATGTAAAGATTTAGCAGTGACTGCGACTGAAGGTATACTAGGGAGGTGCGCTGATACTGAGTGCCTTAATTGTAGGTCTTGCCAGCATCACTCCCAATGAGTCCCAAACTAAATGTCACGACAATCAGTTCTCGATAAGTTACTTAATGCCGTGCTGCCGTGCAGGGTATATATAGCTACATGTAGCAGAGGTGCTCAGAGAAGAATTTAAATGGTAGATTTTAAAAATTATTGTAATATTATAGAACCAAACTGCGTGTGTTGATTAATAAATAGCCACGTGCAGCAGACTGTTATTGACCTACTTTCGGCGGTTTGTCGGAGACCGCGCCCTTGAGGCTGTGATCGATGTAATTTCTTTCGGCCTCAGAGATGAATTTGTTCGAATCTGGTGTGTTACTTGCGAAGATCGCCCACACAACCAAACACAGAATGGACGATATTCCTGCAAAGTGACGCTACAAATTGATATGGGACTATAACCATATTACAAATATTGTCATAGAATGTTACATATATAAATATATATAAAATTATATATAGATTATAGGCCTATATTTTCTGTTCAGTGACAACATAGCTATTGACACTGATGGAGACGCCGACGATAATGGTGATGATGATCGATGATGATGATGATGATCGATGATGATGATGATGATGATGATGATGATGATGACGATGATGATGATGACGACGATGATGAAGATGATGATAACGACATCGACGACCACAGGGATGATGATGACGACGACGATGATGATGGTGGTGGTGGTGGTGGTAGAGGTGGTGGTGGTGGTGGCAGAGGTGGTGGTAATGATGATGATGATGATGACGGTGATGATGATGACGATGATGATGACGATGACGATGACGATGATGACGATGATGACAATGACGATGACGATGACGATGACGATGACGATGACGATGACGATGACGATGACGATGATGACGATGATGACAATGACGATGACGATGACGATGACGATGACGATGACGATGACGATGACGATGATGACGATGACGATGACGATGACGATGACGATGACGATGACGATGACGATGACGATGACGATGACGATGATGATGATGATGATGACGATGACGATGATGACGATGATGACGATGATGATTATGATGATGATTATGATGATGATGATGATGATGATGATGATGATGATGATGATGATGATGACATTGAATCTATAATAAGTCTTACCGATGACGTAGAAGACTGACCCCCAACCGCCGGCGAAACCATACTGACAAAGGAGACCAGACATGGGTAGAGAAATCACATTCCCCATCATACAACCTGAAGCAATCAAATATTATGTCGGTTGGATTTTCAACACGAATGTCTTGTCATTGTTTTGCAGTTGACTTCCGCTGCATAAATTTGGATGTGCGCGCTTTGTCAATAACGCCTAATTAATGTGGCTTCGACCCTGATCAATGCTAAATACATTCAACAAGACTCTTCACGATCGCTGCCATACCGGGTTTCGTGTAGCCTAGTGCGGTATATACAGAACACACTAACCAGAGATTCATATCTTGGAATAAGAAAATTAAGCATAGCTCTTTAGTTCCCACAATTATTATGCGAAGAAAGTCCAAAATTTAGCAAGAGACCGACTTCCATTGAGGCATGTCGCTCGCACAATCCGATCTACTCTATAACGAAATGAGTTGGTATAGATATCTTGAGGTAAACTGCTAAAAATCAGATTGTATCGTGGTGAAATTTCTTGATGCTCTTACCGGCGTAGGTGAGACTGGCCAATTTCGATCGCTCCAGTGGGGGCGCCCACTTCCCCCACATCGCATGCATCGCCGGAAACAACGCTCCCTGAAACAATGGACAAATGGAGATTGCTATCACCTTGTTATCTTGTGCTGTCGGTTTTCATGGAACCCTAGCGACCATCATGACAAGTCCTCTCAATTCTCTCCTATTCCTCGTCGTCGTCGTCGTCTCTCTCTCTCTCTCTCTCTCTCTCTCTCTCTCTCTCTCTCTCTCTCTCTCTCTCTCTCTCTCTCTCTTTCTCTCTCTCTCTCTCTCTCTCTCTCTCTCTCTCTCTCTCTCTCTCTCTCTCTCTCAGCTGTTCGAGATTAATTGCTGTTCCCCTGTACACCTCCTCCATCCACCTAGTCCTCCTCGGTCATCCTCCTCTCCTCTTCCCCTCTCCACACGCCAACATCATCGCCTTCTCCAGACCATCTGCGCGCATCACGTGACCAAAATACGTCAATTTCTGTCTTGTGACTTTTTGTTTCAATGATATGTCCCGGTTTTGTCCCCTCTTAAATCTCCTAGCTCCTGTAGGACTGATTCGTTTGTTCTCTTACCCCTCCATAATATCCCCAGGAGATTCCTCCATATGCACATTTCTCACGCTGCGATTTTGTCCTCCAGGCTTTTCGTCCTTGTCCATGTTTCGCTGCCATAATAATACTATGGGGAATATAATTGTCTTGACTAGATTTGTCTATCCTTCCATATCGTTCTCATTCCTTGCATTACGGATTTTAAAAGTGCAATTCTTTTCCTCACATTGCTATCACTCAAGATAATACACGCTGTACCGCCGACTGGCTGACTGACTGATTGAGTGACTGACTTAAAGCACTTCTAATGCATACAGTCTATGGCATTTAGATTAGAAGATGACTCTAATTTCTTTAAAGGCAAATCTGTTTTAAAAAACTGCTTTCGTAATAGAAGACTAGCTTCTGTGCATTTAGAGATATTCTCTAAAATGTACGGATTCCTAAGAAAGAAATAATTTCGTCAATGAGGAAAACATTCGGACATTCCACCTACAGGACTTCTCTCAAAGAGAACAATCTTCATTAAAAAGAGCTTTTTTATAAATACAGCGTTCGCTAAAGATAAGCTTACATGTGGCATCAAATCGAAGAGGAGATTCACTATTTCACTTACCGATCCGATGCCAACGAGAACTCGAAGAACGATGAGAAGACCGAAGCTGAGTTGGGCTGCCAGTGGCGTCAGTAGCGTTGCTAAGGACGATAATCCTAGAAAGCCGAACAGAACCCACTTTCCACCAAACTGCTCGGCTAGAAGACCACCGGGAATCTGAGAGACCATGTAGCCGTAGAAAAATGATCCAAGGATGTGACCTTGAATGCCCTTCTCCCACACAAACGGACCATCCTTCGGAATGAAACGATGACAAAGATCATGACAATGCTCAATACGGAAGACTAACGTGAAGACAATGAGTTGTATTTTAAGTTATTGCTTCGTATTGCTTATCTCTGTCATGGTTACGGAGAGTGGGGTCTTTAAGGAGGGGGAGGGGGTGAAGAGCCAGCGGAATTTGGAATCGTATGCGCATGTTTTGTTGACACACGTGACATGCACGTCTGTCCGTCTGTTGCTCTGATCGTTTTGCAGGGTCTCATTATACCGTATCGTTATAGATCTGCAAATTTATAAAGCGCATTGGTTAACACGCTATCATGGAGAGCGTGAGGTAACGAGTTCGAACCCCCTTCCCCGGTTGGGCGGACAGGCTAGCCTACGCTAAAGAAAACTATTATTAGGCCTATTATTATTACGCATTATTTATTTAGCGTATGCAGTTCGCGCTGAGCCAGCATACAGCAGCCTCATCAGCAACGTGGAGTGCGGTTAATCCGCCCGGGAAACAAGTTGTTGTACAGTCATTAACGATGTGGGACATAGTTTGGATTTCTCCACAGCTGCAGAAAGGGGACGTAGCCTGCTTCCAACGACATTTATTTGCCGCACAGCGGCCCTGACCGGATCTGAACTGGTTCAGTGCGGACCAGAGACGACGTGGTAGGTTGAAGCCCGGGGGCCAAACAGACGGCACGGACACGAGGGAATGGTTTACAACATCAGTTGCAGACCACTCAGCACTCCAGTCCGCATTACGCATTAAGCTTAGAGGTCATTTTTAAGCGTTTTATAAGCTGTCTTGTTTGCATGGCCTTTATTAAATAACCCATCGACATCTGCATATGCGGGGCCAGGGAGAGGCGCGACTGAAGCAATGACTCTATACATAATCATCTTACGAGAGACGCTGTTTCGTTCTTCCCCTTGACAGTTCTGATGCATTGTGGGTTGGATGGAGTCCGTTGCATGACGTCACCGCTGCTTGAATTGCTGTCTCCACCTGACGGCTGACGACCGAGCTCGCTGACGGCTGTTTGGTTGACCATGCAGACGATGGCAACTGACATGCCAACACGTTGCGAGTAGAGATGAATGAACATCAGGCAACCAAGGATGGCCAGGACGAATCGCATCGACCGAAAGAAAGGAGTCGGTTTCGCCAGTTCTGTAAAGGTAATGTATACTTTATCAGAGCGTAGCAGTGAGGAGGAAAAATAATAGTAATAATAGTCATAATAGTAGGCCTAATAATAATAAAATAATAATAATAATAATCGTTTATTGATTCAAACCGACAAATAGGTCTCCGCAGTGAGATTGCATGATATAGCAGCCACAGAAATGACACGTTTAACAGAAGTTGAATCTAACTTATGGCAGCCTGCAAGGCGTCATCTATCCCAATGCTCATTTTACCAATGCCCCATAGGAGTTTAGGGGGCTGAGTCGACCCCTTTGGGTCCAGCGGGGCGTCGAGCCCACGTTCCTCTAGGCCTAACCTTCATGTCAGTGTGTTCCCATAAAATCATCTCCCCGGACCAGTCCCTATCGAGTAAAATATGAATTCAGCCGTACTGATGATTATGTTCACATTGTTCAGGTTAGCTACCGCGTTAAGTTCAAAGGTCAGGAGAGTAGACTGACAAGCGGCGAATGTAGCCTGTATTTGAACGAAGGAAAGACAGAGACAGACAGACAGAGACAGAGAGAGAGAGAGAGAGAGAGAGAAAGAGAGAGAGAGAGAGAAATAATGTGAGTCAGGAACTGATTTTGCTTTGGAAGGTCTGTGCAGAAAGTTTGGGCCCAATAGGTTGCCTCTATATAATATGAGGTTCACATGAGTCATACGTGGGCAATGGGCATAAACTGGTTGGGAGGCAGCTCGTCACATCCATAAACAATTCCAACAGATGGGTTGGGTTCTAAACTGACAGGGAGTTGGGCGGGACCAAGGACAGGAAAGCCAGAGTTCGCAGGAACCACTTACTAAACTTGGCCTTGAAGAGAATTGCTTTGGTGTAAAGTGGATACCTAAGTCGGGTGTCTGCCGTCTGGATGTCTTACAAGATTTACTGTACATGTAGGCTACGTCGTTTAGAGCATGTTGAAGGGTATCGTCTATTCTAAATGCCTCAATGCGTATTCGTATGCAATTACGCATGCGTACGTACAATGATATGAGACGCGCTGACAGAATGTCAGGTCAATGCAATTGAAAACTGGTCACCTGCGAAATTAGGTCAGTGACGATGGTGAAATTATGAAGCGCCTTTCAACTTAGTCTAATCGATCAAAATAATTTAATTATAAGGCAACAGATGGGTAACCAAAGGCTGAGCACTGACCCTCGATGCGTGCTGTGTGTTGCATCATAAATCAGCACCCTCCACTCCTTATCCGTCTCCTCCTCTCCCCCTCTTTCTCCTCCTCCTCCCCCACCACCTTCTTATCGTCCTCATCCTCACCCCCTCCTCTTCCACCTCTTCCACCTTTGCTCTCCTCTGCTCCCACCTCGACCCACTCGTCCTTCTCCTTAATGAAACATTCAAGAACAGTGGTCCTGCTAATCAAATCGCAACTCGGAAACCGCAATAATTATGACAATAATATTGTATATAATTAAATTATAATATTATATATTATAATATAATATTATAATATTAAATTATTATAATATTGGATAATATAATTAAATTATTAAGTGAATCAAGTCGGAAGCAGTCGATAGTCAATCGATTGGTTTCGACAAGACGACTTAGAGATAGCGGGGGGTGGCGGCGGAGGGTGTCAGCGGCGACTCGCGGGTGGGGGCTCTGCATGGGGCTAAGAAGAAGTCGGCTATAAAGGAGCGGGACAGGATCATTGAGGAACCGTGTTTTCTATGGCTGCACCCGTTGGGCTGTAGGCCTATAATTAAAATAGGATCGGATGATTTTGAGTTTTTCTATCTATCGTTTAAATTGCCGACACCAGAATGAAGTTGGTCGCACTCCTTGCCCTTTTTGTAGACCATATATATCGTGTGAACCTTTTGCTATCCTTTGCAGTCCTGCTGCAATCTTTCAGAGATTTCTTCAGTGCACAATTCTGCACACAGAGTGCAGTTCTAAATGGAATTGTGGCAGTTGTTTAAAAAAAGAAATGAGGTTGTGCAGTTATAAAAAAAAGTCCTTAATGAGAGAAGCCGTTTAGTCTTCCACTCTTCCGATCTGCTTTATCATTGCTCATCATTGTCATCGTCATCATCATCACCATCAAAAGAAGACACCACCACCACCACCACCACCACCACCACCACCACCACCACCACCACCACCACCACCACCACCACCACCACCACCACCACCACCACCACCACCACCACCACCACCATCATCATCATCATCATCATCATCATCATCATCATCATCATCATCATCATCATCATCATCATCATCATCATCATCATTGTCACAGAGCGTTCAAGGCAATGCATTTCAGTGCTTGTTCAGCCTGCAGCTAATAGCGAATCGATAGTCGATAGTCCAGTGGTTCCTAGCCTTTCTCAGAGCAATGCACCCCACAGTCAGCGGCTCATGACCTCTGTTTAATTTATTTGCCTCTAGTTAGTTCATTATCTTGCTGACGAACAATGCTCTTCGTATTCAATCACAGTAACTTTTCTATGCAATGTCTTAGATTATGTCCTAGAATAAAGGCAGACAGCGCTTAAAGTATATAGGCCTAGAGAAAAACAAATTCCTAGATGCCCCTTAACTTTCCACGCTGTGCTGGCCATAATTATAATTGGTAGGACGGCGTTCGTATTTGAAAATAAGTGCTTGGACTCTGTCCATGACCGTCCAGCCACACTTTAAGCCCTGAAGACAGGCACACTCACACGCTTCTTTAGATCTTTAATTGCATCAAAACTATCGTTCGGCAGGTTCAGTGCTGATCTTTAATAAGAAAATAATATTCAAGTCTGGTCATAGTTAGTTATTTTAAGTAGACCTTTTGCAATCTTTTGCCCAAGCATGCTGTAGTCCAGCCGCGTCGCCCCTGGAGCAGGCATGTTACCCAGATGGGGAACCCCACTAAACAAAACCATTTGTCAACCAGTAGCAGTCGGGCAACTCCACCCAAAAATAACTGGATCAATGTAAAAACTGACAACCACGAAACCAGTTTACGAAGACCTAGAGAGTGTAACACTTACGCTGCTTCGCTTGCTCCTGGTTATTCATATTAAAGAACAGTTTATAATTGTCATGATTGAATGAGGGTCAATTAAGTACATGTAAGGTTCTGGTGATCTGACATCCTCTGATAGTTTGACTTCGTCTGTTGCACTGCTTTCTACTACCTAATTAACAACTGTTGCTCTTTTACTGCTGATTAGCCTATCTTTGTCAAAATTAGACTGGGCCAATAAGCAAAAAGGTGAGAGTCAAACAAAGTCATTACTCATTAGTGGTCAATATCGTAGCTATTGGTTTCGACTCGGGGTCTGGGTATAGGGCGATTGTGGGTCTTAAAGGGGAGCATATGACATGCACGCATTGTCTCATTGGTCTGGGATTCTGATCTAAACTCTATATGACGTTCAGCGGTTTGTTTATAACTTCTTGCTGTATTATATCCTATAGGCCTAGTGCTTGTCTGTGCTACATATAGGTCACAGAAAGCCGTCAACAAAGACAAACAGACAATGTCAACCAACACAAAGATTGTCAAAGAATTATGGTAAAAACGAGTAGCGGCGCTAGGGGGGTGGGCTCGGGGGCTAAGCCCTCCCAAAAGGCCATCCATTTTCCCCCAATGTAAAAATGAAAATTTCCTTGCTCAGCCACCCCTAAAGCTGAAACCATATGCATGAGATTTCGACCGGATGACTAAAAAAAGAAGAAAAAAGGTCGTCAATAATTTTGACGGGAAATGGAAAGTTTTCCGCGGGAGTTCAGCCCCCTAAAGCTGAAATTCTGGTATAGGCTACTTGCGCTTCACCCGAACCGAGGATTACGTCATCATAAACTGATTATAAATCTAATATTTAAAGTAGTTACGACGCAGCTCACCGTCTTTCTCAACGTTCTCTTGCGTGGTGCCATCATTGTCTTTTAGCGTCATTGTCTTCTGCTTGTTGTGTCTGACGACGAACAAACCGAGGCTTCAGTTAAAACGAACATTCAAGAAACATTAGTCACGGTGATTTCAGAAGTTCGATTCGTAAAGTCTCCAATATTTTTAATCCGTATGTGTCCCATGTGCGTGAGTCTAGATTAAAATGTTGCATAACCGGATGTCATGGTACTCAGTCCTCTACTCCGCTTCGCTCCACGTAATCTTCCCCTCGCTTCCGCCTCTTCTCTCCTTTCCTCGAAAGTCTAATCTAATCCGATCTACTCTGATCCCACCTCTTCTCCTTTAAACTCATCTAATCATCTATCATCTGATCTTTTGTACACAAATCTCTATTCTAATCTTCTCTTATTTTATCCTCTCATCTCCGCTTGTGTCATCTTCGCTCAGTTAATCTCACGTCACTCCCTCTTTTCTCTCCTCTGATTTCCTCTTCTCTGATTTCCTCTCCTCTTGTTTCCTCTCTTTTCCTCTCTTTATATCACATCACGTGTAAAAAGTATACTTGCTTTAGAACCGATAATCCCGAGCGGCGAATCGGCCTTCAATTCTGCGATGAAGAAAATAGACTATGAGTATGAACTGGCATCTCCAGGAGACTGATAAAGATGGGGTTGTAAAGTTTGACGCTGACTCTGCTACCGATAGAGGCACAACAGCCTTGTGAAAAATTTGCGTCTGAACAACATTTTCGACGTTCAAAGTCCCATGCAACCGGGTAGGCCTAATCAGGTATTGGGGCAGAGTAGACAGAGGGTTATTTGTCAGCTTCTCAAGGCTTCGCTTGGTTCAAATTAGATCGGTACAAAGTCATCAGCTCACGCCTTGAGGATTATAGCATTGCGTGTGACAGGTCACAGGTCAAACCCTCGTTCGTACAGAAGTCAAGGGCGGATCCAGGGACCAGGGGACCAATCCGGCCATGGCCCCATCAGAAATGTGCCTATAGGACGTAGCCCTCCCATCAGGTTTCAACCAATGCAGCGGGGAAAATAGGATACGACTAAAAACTATTTATTCAGCATTGCTTGGAAAATGGTAGGCTACATATTGAAGAAATTTTGTCGATTAAATTAACAAAAAAAGTCGTCAGCTATTTCGGCAGGGAAATTCGGTAATATTTTCAAGACATTTTGACCAGATCACTAAAAAAGGTCATCAGATTTTTTGGCCAAAGATCAACGAAGTTTTTTCCCGACCCAAGTTAAAATGTTTTGGCCCCCCTTCGAAAATTTCTGTGTCCGCCCCTGGTCTCTGTAATGAACGACAGACTTGTTCATAGGCGTTCAAGTTTATATATTTCGCATGAATTTCTCCAAAAACCTAGCGTCATGTTAATTTTGTAAAGATATCGCAATTGTGCTAAAGTTACGCAATAACTATAAAATGCGCACAAACGGCTTATTGTAAGCAGTACAGGAAAACTAGTTTTATAATTTTTTGCAGGTATTTCTCAAGCAGACAAATGATTCGAATGCTGCGTTTCTTCACTTTGATAATTAATAAAACGCTGTAGTGATGAACGCTCAGCTCTCCTGAACAAGCTGAATGGAGGGAGCTCCGCGCTTAGTTTTTTAAATGCAGAGTAGTCCAATTAAACAAACTCCTAAATAACCACTGGAGCCCAACTTCTACTTTCTCTGACAATAATATTCAACCTCGTATTTGTAGACTCAAATGTCGCCCAACGCACAACCCATACCTGCATGGTCACAGTCCTCTAACACTTGGCACGAAGATTTGTCGAGGAAGCTCAAACCACTTCTGTCGCGAGGATCCTTTATGCCCCGGACAATTACCCCGAACAATTACCCCGCCAATTGCCCCCCGGACAATTTTCAGGGGGTAATTGTCTGGGGGTAATTCCTGCGCACAGAACGATAATAGGCCTATCTAATAATTAATAGAAGACAATGTAATTATAACGTCATTGTCGCTGAGAGGCATAGAAGACAATGTAATTAACGTCATTCATGTCGAAAGGCGGCTTGTCCATTTCATGTTTAAACTCAATTTTAACTAAGCTCAGAAACAGCATTCACATAGATTATACATGTAATGTGCCGTCTATAAAAAAGGCCGTTTTGAAAACAGGCGATTAACGTAATTAAAAATAAACTGATCATCTTATTATTGAAATTGTTGCGACAGATAATTTGTGGGCTTTTCTAAAACAAATCTGCCACGTAGGCGCATGCTGTATAATAGACCACATTACAGTTTAAAGCAATAATATCAGTCATAATTATGATGATGGGTCTTTTCTTTTTATTGTTAAGGCCAATGGGTGGATAGTAGCCGTCCGGAAAGTAAATATTAGACCTGTTGAAGCAGAGAATTTCAGTTGTCAAACTTCAATTAAAACAAATTAAACTTTTAACCGAGTTGAGATCTGGTTAAAATTCGTTGTCTATATTAGTATAGAGAATTCACACAATTAAACTTTTCTGTTGCTGCCTGCATGGTCTCTTTACACCTAACCAAGTTGCATTTCTTTATCTATCAAATGTTCAATTATTTCATGGCTCGGGAGCAGATAGATTCACGCATAATATGGATTGTGGGAGGCACAGTTTCGCTGTCTGCATGTATGGGGTCTGCAGGTTGGTTGCTTGTTATGACTACCGCTTGCAAGACAGCGTTAGGCCTTAAATGAATGAAATCCTACGCTCCATATACCGGCATATGCAACTACAGATGACATCTGCAATGACTATAGGCTATCGTAGGTTGGACTTACTCGTCCTATATAGGTCGATGAAGTTACAGCTCCTGACTTTATTGTTCAATTGCAACTCAAAATATTTCTGTTTATTTCACATCTTTTAATACTGTCCTCCGTCCAAAGGAAGATAATCATAAAATAACTGATTAAACGAAAATTGAATTGAAGTGAATAATTACATATCGTGTATGGCATGCACGTTCTGTGCGATCTACAGCTTGTTGCTGTTTAACGATGACACTGCCAAATCAAAATGATGACTAGTGTCGCCCTCCTACTTTTCGAGGCTTGGGACTGGCACTGTCAGAGTACGAACAGTGGCGGAGTTCACCATAGGCCTATAGCTCACAATAGGCTCTATGGGATATATGCCTGTAACGATGGCGTTGCAACTCAGACGTCTACTAAATTACTTAGATCTATAATTATTAAGTAGCCTATAAGTTCTTCATTCACAATTGCTCAACGCCAGAGATTGCTTCTGCGCTTTAACGCAACATTACATAAGGCCCCCAGCGAGGTCCTGGCGCTCCAGGAATCAAGGTAAGATGTGCATTGCAATCTTGCAGCATCGCAGCATTCTCGATTTCCGCAGAGCTTGCGCCGTCATAAAACTTTGGTATCCAACATTACGGCACTCCCGATTTTCTATCGGCGCTCAATGAATTACTGCAGCGACAAGGGCCATCGTTTGAAACAATATTATGCATTGGAATAAGGCAACATCGCGGCATTCTCGATGGCCATTTCCGCAAGAAGAGTGTGGTATTAGTCCACTGAATGGTGGGTGCACCATGGGAGGTGCATGATAGGAGGTGCATGATGGGTAGATTCTAGGCCTACAGTGCATTTGTTGTTGTTGTTGCTCCGTTAGACAAAAACCTGCACACATCTAGTAGGCCGATATGTTTCTTTAACGTGCGCAGATATAAAACTCTGTCTTATGCCTTGTTTGACAATATTGAAACGACAGCAATCGAATTTTAATGACAATCTGTCCACATCCTCATATTTCTCACAAGACATTCTAAATAACTGCATGTGGCAATACGCAGTCGCTTTGTTAAAGATGCAGATAGCCATGTGTACTTGCACTCGCACTTATATTTAAACTGTAGCCTAGTAGGCCTATAGGCTACTTAGGCCTACACTTGCAATCTAGGTACTTACAACATCACTGTCCTCTATCTTGGTCTGTAATAATTCAAAAATCGGAAAATGCAGTTTTGTCAATCTGGCAGCCTTAAGCCTTAACCTTAAGCAGCCAAAATCAATTCAGCTAGTCATCTACATGTATAGTTAGTCTGAAAATGCAGCTTTCATTACCCTATAGGCTTAATAACACTGAGTCACGATATGTCATAAGTAAATGATTGGAATGTCATTAAGCCCTGCTGAGCAGTGTTTTCCCTGAGTCTTCGCTTTCTCTCGGTCTGTAGATAAGACCGGTGTTATCAACAGAGTTCCTTTCTATGGTAGTAATCTCCGGTGTGACTGGATCGACGGCCCATGGTTGAATGACACCAGCAGCGAGTACGATGAACATGACGGCCCCAAACGAATAGACAGCCGCAGCAATGGAGAAGACGATTTGCCAAGATTCACGCGTTTGCTGAAAAACAAGTGACTGACATCAAGACAAGTGAGGAGGAGAGCATTATAACCTTTTATATCTATCTTACAGTCTATCTTCCTCGTGTTCGGTGCACGGCCGTGTGCCTTGACTAAGAGCCGGGCATAATTGTGCTGCGATAGGTCCCTCCACAAGGGCGGATACAGAAATTTTCGAAGGGCGAAGGCCACAATTTTCGGTCTTGAGATAGGGAAAAAATTTCGTCTTGGTCGCCCAAAAATCTGATGACCTTTTCTAAAGTCATTTGTCTCGAATTCCCAAGAAAAAGATACTATTTTATCCGCCAAAATAGTTGATGACCTTTTTTAGTCGTACGAACCTCGTGAGCGTGGGGACTCGGGAGGGGTCTACGGAACTACTCATGAGGTCAAACAGCAAACAAGAGAAGTATTAATGTGAGAGACTATACGTCAATTTTCCGAGCAAGAATAGCCGGTCAAAAATAAAGAGATTTCTAAATGGGGGGCCATGGCCGGATTGGCCCCCTGCCCTCCATATGGAACGGCCTTCTTCTCTTCTACGGGGCTAAGCTCACGTGTTTGGGTTCTTACCCGCAGCCTTTCTCTCTCAAGACGCTTCTGTGCTGAAAGCGCCTCTAAATAGTATACCGGTATGCCGCGAGAGTCGATTTGAAATTCTTTAGATATGATACGATATTGAAAATAATAGCAGGTACCGTATTATTAATTTTGACTATAGCTAAATTGGAGCTGAAGCTTCGTCTCTCACATTAATACTTCTCTTGTTTGCTGTTTCTCTCAAATTTTCTCAGCTTAGATATCTGTATAAATCTGCCGCATAATAGAAGCTCAGTTCAGTCAATACCTTTCACCGTTGAGACCTAGCGCAATACAAGGACTTACGGATCGCGTGAGTACAGCGGCAACGTATGGCGCAATGAAGCCAGACATGGCTGCCACTCCGTTCGAGATTCCCATCAGGGTTCCAGCGTACTTGGGAGCAATGTCCATGTGGTTGACGAAGTATCCGGAGAAGGTGCATCCATTGACCGTCACACCCATCGTCAGGAGTGCCACTGCCAGTCCAGTCTGAGTGCAGTCGAGGAAGCTCAGCCCAACGAGAAAGACAGCAGCTCCAAACAGACCTAGGGAAATATTGAAATAGTCTCATAATGTTACAAGCGCTATAAAACTAGATCCCACAGTCATATATCAAATACTACTATCCAGACCCTTCTATTAATAGTAATAGAAGGCTCTGCTACTATCTATCCTACTCTCTGGTGTCAAACACTCAGTTGAACCTTGCCCCAAATATCTGTCTGACTTCTGGCGCAAACCCTTATTTCGTTCACTGAGAATTCTGCACTGAGGATAGACCATACTGCGAGATATTGCAAATGTCCAGATACGGTACGGTTTGAAAGTCGTCTTAACTTTCTATATGTCTTTTGACTTTATATAGCTCATGCAATGTCGAGATTCGTGATCTATAGCGCATGACATTATATGGAAGCGCTTGCCAATAGAGTTGAAAAGTTTCCTGGTGGCCACCGTCGACAGAATCCCTTTGGCTCTCAGATGATCGGCGATGACAGGCGATATGTTCATGTTCGCCCAAAGTCCAATGAACGGAAGAGCCGAATAAAGACCGTTCTGAAACACATGAGCGCAGCTTATCACCTTCATCTCAAGACCTCAACAAGCCTAAAAGGAAGAAAAGTCAGCGTGTCGATCGCCGTTAAATAGGTATAGCCCTACGTATACTCGTGTTTATCATAGTGCGCTATCCAGTCATCGTTGCAACTGATTAACATAACATAACATAACATAACATGGGCCTTAAGTGGTTCAGAAGACGCTGCGTAAGCTTATGTGTAGAAGTTAGAACGACTGTAAATTTAACCTGGAACATTTTATAGCCAAATTTTCCTATCTTCCTTCTGAACGCTGGTTGGCTTGAGCAGATTGTTTTGAGCACTCCACGGGAGTTGTAACGTGAAGTGTAGGCCTATTATACGGGTTCTAACATCCTCTTCGATGATTACTACATAGGGACAACAAACAAGTTCTCAACCCAAAATTCATGCATTCATTCGATCATTAAATGAGTTTGTATAGCAGTGTGATCACAGAAAACTAATCATTGATAAGTAATCAAATGATTTTGACCATTGTCATAGGTATATAGTTTGCGTGCATAAATAGAGTTTATACTAATAAAAAAATTCAGGTGCTAACGATCAAGTTTTTATAGCGATGGAGTAGCATTAAAAGAATCAGCAAAAAGTCCAGGTCCACCCAAAATGAAGCATTTTTCTGTCGTATAGGTCAACTGTCTTAATTGTTCTAAATTCTAATAGCTCAAATAGGAGAATGAATCGAATGTCATTGTAGACAGCAGTTCATCGTAGCTCTACTCACTGATGTGATGTCGAAGAGCAGAACCTCTCTGTAGAAGGTTGGGATGTTCGTGAGAAGGGTGTACAGACCCCAATCCATGCAGAAGTTGGCGACGATCAGAGCCCAGACGGGACCAGACGTCGCAAACTGAATCCAAGGTACTTCACGCCACTATAATAATAACAACCATAAGCATCAGCAAAAGGAAGAATTCTCTCAGGTCGTCAATACATCAGATCAATTCGTTCATTTGTAATGTTTTGCGATGTATAGTTGACATCGCAAAATGCGTCAAATTCTCATCTGATGTCGATTAAAAGTCAAGTGGTCAAGCAGTTTGTAATTATTTCTTACGATGGCACATGCACTGCATGAGAGATTATTGTGTCGACCTGTAAGATGTTTCTGAACAATCTCCAGAACCAACCATGCAAGTCAATACCTAAAGAATACGACGATGAAATCTCGAAATTATTCTGAAAACTCCATGGACGACTTGTGCATTTCTGACTCAAAAATTAGCACATTTCTAAAACGTTTTACCAAAATGCGGTATTGAAAGAATAATAGATGATACCCTATTCTATTTCAATTCTATTCTGATACAGTCTATTTGAATTTTTATCTTAATTTGTTAACTGAGGTATCAATCAATGATCGCTGGGGATTTAGAAAAAATTGCTTTTAGGATCAAGATGTTTGTTTGGAGGATCATGCTTTATCCTCGGAGTTTGTATAGAAAAGCTATGAAAGGCGCCTTTGAATGCGATCAAGTTATGCCATTGGCCTTATCTAAATTATATCTATTCGCTTGTTAGTTTAACTATGCCCGGTACACGTTTTCCTATGGTCTCGACCCTGTTCTTTTCTCAGTTAATGTCTCGGATGAAAGCACCTTCAATTTTTATGATCGGCGTACTAAGCAATATTATCACGGGATGCAAGTATCTTAACCATAAAATGGTCATGATTGATACGCAGATCTTAAAATTTATAGGAATTTTTGGCAGGTCATAAGACTGGTTAGGCTAAGAGTAAAATAGGCAGAATGTACGTCAAATGATCTGTCATGACCAATGACGGCACTACCACTTTACAGGAATTGTAAACTAAGCCTCTGTCTCAGGCCAACTACAACGGATTGATGTAGGCCCATAAGCTATTCTTCAGTGGCGACATTACCTTCGTGCATTCACCTATGCACGGGATGTTGTAGGTAGGCTACTTGCATGAAGGTGATGTTCGCCATGCAGCTGAAGCAACTCAAATATCACAGCAGATGCATTGTGAGTTTAATACTTACTGACGGTTGTTTTTCCGATACCTCTCCTCTGAGGCTCTGGTGAATGTATTGTTTCTCCGATATCGACATAAACCTGTTCGTACTCGGTGTGTTGCTAGTGAAGATTGCCCAAACCAAGACGCACACAAGCGATGATCCGCCTGCAAGATTTACCAGACTCAGCTACACTACGTTTACTATTATAGCCGTATACCATATAATTGTACGGTACTATATTACAAAGGCAGCGCTGCTAACAAAATCTTATCCCCCTTTCCACTTGCATAGGCCGCCGCGCACCGCGCTCTGCTGCCCATGGTGACTTAATGGTTCCTTTCACTCGCTCTGCAACAAAGCAGAGGCGTTCGTTCTCTGTGGTTGGTCCAACAACCTGTAATGGGCTTCCCTTGACTATGCGGCATCTCCCAAACTGTTCTGAGGAAGGATTTCATTGACATCACTACGATTATTGCGAGCGTATAGTGTACGGAGCTCAGTACACTATGTTCGCAATAATCGTAGAGTGATGTCAATGAAATCCTTCCTCATACCCTCCATGATATCATCCATGATATCCTCCACAATGTTCTCTATAACATCATCCATGAATTTTCCCATGATACTCTTCATAATGTCTCTCATGACATACTCCATGGTATATTCTACAATGATATCCTCCATAATGTCCCCTATGACATAATCCATGATGTTTCCAATGATACTCTTCATAGTGTCTCTCATGAGATACTCCATGGTATCTTCTACGATGATATCATCCATAGCATCCTCCATGATATTCTTCATGACATCCCCGTGATATCCTTCATGATATCCTCTATGACATCATCCATGATATCCTCCATAATGTCCTCTTTGACACCATCCATTATTTCTTCCATGATGCTCTTCATGTGCATGATACCCTCCATGATATTGATCCCTTGTGATATCATGCAAGACATCAATCATGATATATTCCATGATATCTTGCACGATATCCTCCACGATGTATCCCATGATATCTCCCATGAAATCTCCCATGAAATCTCCCATGATATCTCCCATGATATCTCCCATTGTTATCCACCATGATATCTATAGCCATGATATCTTCCATGATATCCTCCGTGATATATCTCGTGATAATCATGCACGTCGTGCATTATGTTCAACATGCATAGGCGTATACTAACCAATAACGTAGAAGACCGAACCCCATCCACCATCGAATCCGTGTTGACACAATAATCCAGACATCGGCAAAGCAATCACGTTTCCCATCATTGCACCTAAGCGAAAGAAAAGTTAAAATCACGAGCAATGTTTGACAAAGAACTCAAACCATCTGCTCAAGAATGTATCTGGTCTTAAGATACAAGTTCTATCTAACAGTCCCCCATTTAAGGGAGTTTGATCCTTGGAGTTCGATAAAGCTTCGTATTTAAATTAAGCCTTTAGAACATCAGAGTGAATTACCAGGTAACTGTACACATCAGTGAAATCGAGTAGCCACAGCCAAGATCTGCAGAGCTAATAGTAATTTTTCGGCTCAACCATTCGACGCGTGGCCGCACACACGCACACACATACATATATAATATATGTATAATATATATTATATAGGCCCTAATATATAGTCGATGGGAGAATCAGTCGGTGATGGAGAGGACTGGTTCCAGCTCCATCCCATAGAGGCTTACAAAAGTTTAAAAAATAACATTAAATTTCATACCAATCACTGCCTCCATGGCTTAACCTATATAGAGAAGGACCGTTCTTCTCGACTTTCAATTGAGCGTCCGTAGCCAAGACTTTAGTGTCTAAGGTATAGGCAGTGGCGTAGCAATAGGGCGTGCAACCTGTGCAGTGCACGAGGGCCCCAGGCTGTCAGGGGCCCACCTGGGTCAGAGTTAATTTTTACTTTAAGGATACCGGTATTCAGAATGTATTCAAACCTATATCAGCAATTTTTGGGGCTTCAGCCGGAATGTCCATGAGTAGGCTACCTTATTACAAATATCTTTATTCTTTGCAGTCTTTGGCCGGAAGTAGTGTATAAACATGATTGTGCCATGGTCTATGCAGACGCGTTTAAAATTTATTATCTTTGTAGTAAAATGTGAAATTTATAAAAGATAACTGCATAGCCTATTTACTTGGAAATTGTATATTTTTTAACTCTCGTACGGCACTCTTTCTGTCCCCCCCCCAAGTTATGCCTAAGTCTTATTTAAGTGGTGCTGCTAAGCGACAAGCACGAGATTAACGGGTAAAGAAGACCGCCAAAATGCAAAAAATTCCGCATTTATGATACCTGCGGAGAGCGAGCTTGCACTGATGACTACTGGTACATCAGACATGGGGGGGGGGCAGAAGAATCGAATTCCGGTTTGATCAGTGCAGAGATGGCGGTTGACAATTGGCATAGATATTGACACTGAGCCGAGTAGGCCTCGAACTTCAGAGGCTACGGTAGCAGTTACATCACCAATGGATTCAGGCTTGACACCTCAAAAGTGGTGGATATTTTTGCACAAGAGAAGGCGCGCAAACGAGCATTTTAGCATTTCGGATTTAGACCCCCGTAGTAGGTTAGCCGTAGACTTGATTGAGTCATTTCACACTTGCCAAATTCGTTACATTTTCCCGCTCTTTTAATCAACAAACCTAACAGCTTGGAAAATTTAAGTAGGGTCTATGGGTGACTGATGATTAATACTTAAGGAGATGAAGTAATTTTTTGATTACTTTTTTTTATAGTATTCTAGTTCAATTTTTCTCTGCTGATATGGAGAAGAATATGTTTCATTAGATAAATTTGTTAAAACAATAAAAATGTGGCTAGTTTACTTTCATTTAACTTTGGCGTTAAATATGCAAATTTCGTAAAGGAACCAGGCGTTTTGCACAGCTTTGTTGTTTGAAATCGAATGGGGTTTCAAGCATTTAAGGGCCCACCACCTAAGCTCTGCACAGGGGCCTCCCAAGACCTTGCTACGCCACTGGGTATAGGACAACCTCTTAAATTTGTTTTCATATTGAACAGAAGTATTTTGAAATTTGGGAATCGGCATTGTCTCACTATTCTGTAGTCAAAAACATTGGCTTATAGATGTAGGCATGTAGGCCTATATGTTTTCATATATGCATGAAAGACGATGCAGAAGTATATCCTATAGAAGTTAAACATATAATATTGCCTGCATGCCGACCAGTAAGTAAGTGTCCTGCCATCTTATCATTTACATCGCATATTGCGAATTTAATACTAGTGAAGATGTGTGACCGATGCAATGAACGTTATACCTGCATATGTAATTCCAGCGAGCTTTGACCTTTCCATAGGAGGCGCCCACTGACCCCACATGGCATGCATGGCGGGAAATAAAGCTCCCTGGAAAAGAAATTGGGAAAACGACGAAGGTTAGCCTACTATATATCTTGGAAACTTATAATACTTTTTATACAACTCGTTCCACATAGACGGAACGTGTCTGTTAAGGAAATTTTGAAAGAATGAACGAAGAACAAAATGATAAGAATAGAAAGTAAAAGTAAAAATTAAAATTAAAAAGCATAGCAAAGGACAGATAAATGGGTCTGATAGACACTCGGAGACACATGTGGGCCATGATGTGGCATCAGATTGAAGAGGAGATTCACTTACCGATCCGATGCCAACGAGAACCCGAAGAACGATAAGAAGACCGAAGCTGAGTCTGGCTGCCAGCGGTGTCAGTAGCGTTGCGAAGGACGACAGTCCTAGAAAGCCGAACAGAACCCACTTTCCGCCAAACTGCTCGGCTAGAAGACCACCCGGAATCTGAGAGACCATGTAGCCGTAGAAAAATGCGCCGAGGATGTGACCTTGCATGCCCTTCTCCCACACAAACGGACCATCCTTCGGAAAAATAGATCATCCAATTAATTAATTAATTAATTGATTAATTAATTAATTAATTAATTAATTCAATTGAATTGGATTCAATCAGAATCCATATTTTGGATAACTGCTTTTGCTCCGTACATGGCTTTCGAATGGAAGGTTTTTTCGTAAGACTGGTGCCAACAATGAAGATTTGATTGCTGAATTTGGGGGAGGGCCGGTAGCGCAACGGGTGACGCGCTGACATGGAGAGTAAGAGGTAACGAGCTTGCGCCCCGTATATAGCCTAGGAAGTGCGTGCTTTGTAGGCTGCCCTTAGCGCCGATTAATGAAGGCTATCCGTTCTGTCAGCAGTTAGCCTATAAGATCTATGTATTCTGTAATCTGAGTTCCTGTAAACTGTTTCAACTGCATAATTGCACACTGTAACGGGTTGCGGTCTGTCAACCGCGGATTGTTGAATAAACGAGAATTATTATCATTATATATGAATTCCTCTATAATTGTCTTTAGCCGAGTTCATCCTCATTCGCGTTCTTAATCACCTTATACGATCCTTTTCACTTTTACCGTAAACAGAATTCTGATCTAGTTGCTGATTATCCAGATCAGATTGCTTGTACAGAGCTTATAATTACGAGATGCTGATAACTAAAATTTAAACAGTGTTAACATTTCATTATTGTGATTTATTGTGCATAGCCTAGGCCATTGTGTTTCTTGTGTAGGCCTATAACCTAGGCCTACTGTGTTTATTGTGTATAGCCTAGGCGGCTAGGTCTATTGTAGTCTTAGTTTACACTAATAGTAATGTACTTCCTGCATATGCAGACGCAGGTCATACACACCAAGGACACGGAATTGTTCGACGGTTCTCCACTTTGAGAGCTGCACCTGGAAGAGTCAACGGAAGCGGAATCATATGCGGTGGAAGGATCATCGAAGTCGTCGGAGGTGAGACTGTTGTTAGAATTGAATGGATGAGTCTGCAGCAGCAGCTGTTGTTGTCTTTGTGCGGCGTTGATGGCCGTGTGGTTGACCATGCAGACTATGGCCACCGACATCCCCACTCTCTGTGCGTACAGATGGATGAACATGAAGAAGCCGAGGATGGCCAGAGCGAAACGAACGGAACAGAAGAACGACCCAGACGGAGGACGAGGAGACATCTCTGTCGCGATCGAATCATCATAACAACCACAACGGGGACAATAAACTACATTATAGAGTCTTTATAACTTAATATAAAGGTTTCGCAATTTCACCCTTCCAAATAAAGACTCGATAAACTTTATCCCAAGAATGTTATTCAAAAACATGTACTAACTACAGGGTGGGCAAAAAATCTGAGTTTTTTGGCCAATATATTAACCAGAAGTAAGAATTTCAAAATGAAATTTTACAGGCTTAAAGACAATTTATATTTACAAATGATGGCCAGATTTCATCAAAATATTTCAAACAGAATAAAAGTTATATCACTTTTAGTGAGGCCACCCACCGTTTTCGATTCAAAAACGTACCGCAACAAAAAAGTGACAAAAACGATTTGATTAAGTTACATCTCAAATAATTGTTATCAAATAACCTTGATAGTGCTTCATAACTTGTGTTCTATGTACCCACCACCAGTGCCAGCACTACTATTGAGTAGCCTATCTTTGCAAAGTTCTTGATGCATTCCAAATGCTTATCTTCCCATATCAACTTCAATGCGCCCATCAATTCTCTTAAAACGCACTGTATAAGCTAATTGTTAACTTGCTGAAGATTTTAATATTCAAGCAACACAGTCATTGGCTTATTTAAATTCAAGTGATTGCAGATTGCAAGAGTATCCCATGGTCACCTTTTCCTAAACATTAATTCCCTCTTCCCGAAACAGTTCGTGGGCATAATGGAGGTTAATTGGAGGAGAGAACACTTCTGCCTGAATATCAGAAAGGAAGTAACATCGAAATCAAGTTTATAATAAATTATGTG
Source organism: Lumbricus terrestris (assembly GCA_949752735.1). Lineage (NCBI taxonomy): Eukaryota > Metazoa > Annelida > Clitellata > Crassiclitellata > Lumbricidae > Lumbricus > Lumbricus terrestris. Next base: position 27,965,739 of record OX457038.1, on the reverse strand, counting down.
CTGCTTTCGTTTTTACTTAATGTAAGAAATAATTTTAAACATTGATAGACAATTAGATATGTCATCAGAAATATCACAAATTACGGTCAAGGCCTCACATATTAAGGTTACTAAATTTGTGTGATCTGTTGCCGGTCAAACAAGGACGATTTCAGGATATATATATATATATATATATATATATATATATATAATTATATGAATACATAATTATTATGCCTATAAAAATAATTATGTGCTAAGTTCAATTTAACGACATTCCAACACACAGCTGTCACTGTTTTCTGTCTGTCTATCTCGTTGTCTGTAAGTCTGTCTTTCTTGTGTGCCCTACCTCTCTTTCTGTCTCTCTCTGTCTCTCTCTGTCTCTGTCTTTCTGTCTCTTTGTCTCTGTCTTTGTCTCTCTTTCTGTCTCCCTCTGTCTCTGTCTGTCTGTCTCTGTCTGTCTCTCTGTCTCTGCCTGTCTGTCTGTCTCTCTCTCTGATGTACCCTCAGAATCTCTCTGCGTCTCTCTGTCTATGTCTCTTTGTTTCAGTCTCTCTCTACCTGTCTGTCTCTCTCTCAGTCCCTTTCTGTCTGTCTGTCCTTCTGTCTTTTTTATTTCTATGTATAATTATATATCTCTCTCACACACACACACACACACACACACACACACACACACACACACACACACACACACACACACACACACACACACACACACACACACACACACACACACACACACACACACACACACACGCTTCCTTTCTAACTATTTAAACACAGCTGTGCAATTGTGCATCGGTCGCCCGATGTCATTTCGATTCGTCAAACGACGGAAGGACAAATCAATGAAAATTGGTTGAGGCAGGGCTATCTCTCCAAGGAATGCTGACCCAGAAGCAAATAGAAGAATAGACATTTCGTATTTCCATTATATTCTATTCTATTCCATTCTATTTTCTAACTCTCGCCAACAGTTTAAAACTAGTCTTAGTAGTTTCAAGTGCATTGCAACCATTTCTGGAACACCAAATGTGTTCTAAAAAGGCGTCATAAAAATGACCTTGTGGCTTCGATTTAATTTGAAAATGTCATGCGCTGTAGTCTATTGCATTGCATCGTGCTGTATTGTGTTCGTACGTGTTTGTATTTTACTGTATTGTATTGTCAAATTCGTATAGAGCGCCATACAAATAGAGAATTAGCTAGGCCTACTATACTGCGTCTGATATATACAGTGTGGGCCATAAACAACCCTTAGGTTTTTGCCAATATCTTGACCAGAAGTTAGAATTTCTTAATCAAATTTTACAAGCTTAAAGACAATTCATATTTGCACATCATGACCAGATTTCATCAATATATTTCAAACAGAACAAAAGTTATATCACTTTTAGTGAGACCACCCACTGTTTTTTACGATTCAAACACGTTACGCAAGAAAAAGGAACAATAAACGATTTTATTAAGCCATATCTCAAGTAACTGCTATCAAATGAACTTGATAGTGCTTCCCAACTTGTGTTCAATGTACCCACCACCAGAGCTCAGGCTTGTAATGAGTTTCCTTGTAAAGTTCTTTATGGCCTTGTTGATGTGCTCGAGACGTAAAACTTCCCAGATCATCTCAAATGCAAGAATCAATTCTCTTATTGCAATTGGTTTTGCCGCATATTGTAGTATTTCACCAGCATATAGCTTTCTACACTTGATAATCCTTCGGGTTCCAATCCGGATATTTGGGGGTAATTGGTGTTTTCTCAATGAAGCCACACAATTGACATTGAGCCGTTCTCCTTTCATCAATTTACTCTCAACTCTCAATTTAACTCTTAATTTTTCTCTGCACTCACTATACTATATTTATCAGAGCAATTAAGCGGTGATCACAACTTTGGCTTCAGGATCCCTTGCTCATGAAGTGTGCTTGAATACACATTTTGTCTGACATTGATATCTTGGCCATTTTCATTTTTAGAAATTTGAATTTCGTTGCTTTAATAGCAAACTTATTATTCTGACAGATTCCTTGCTTACAAACTTTATTATCTTGCTAAATGCATGATTTCACAGTGAAGTGTAGCTACACGTTTTTTACATTTTGCTGCGTTACGTTTTTGAATAGTCAAAAACGTGTGGTTGGTTTCACTAAAAGTGATAGAACTTTTGTTTTGTTTTAAATATGTTGATGAAATCTAAACATCATGTGTAAATATGAATTGTCTTTAAGCCTGTATAATTTGATTTGGAAATTCGTACTTCTGGCCAAGATATTGGCAAAAAACCGTAGGGGGTCTTTTTTGTGGCCCACCCTGTATATTGGTTTTATTGCGCGATGCAAACTGAGACACGTAGCCTACAATATGGCCCAGCGGCCCTATAGCGGCTAACCTAATGGTGAAGTTCAAGACTGCTGAAGAACCACTCTCAAAAGTCTAGGGCAGGGCACCAACTTATTCAAGAGCGCAAATATGTAGAGGCATATATTTTTTCAAATTCACAAACGATGGAACTAAGTTTACATACCTTCCATGCTGAAGCTGCTTTTATGTTGCGTTGCCATCTTATTAATAGACTGGTTAGTGAAGTCCTTTATGTCTGGCAGTCAGCCTCAGCTCAGAACCCTCTGCAATCCGATTCTGTCAGATTTTGTACACAGGGCTTCTGAGCACATGCGTGTTCTGTATGTAGCCTACAGCTCATCATATCAACGCTACAGGGACGCCTATTTCTCTCTGTCTGTCTGTCTGTCTGTCTGTCTGTCTGCCTGTCTGTATGACTATCGGTCTGTCTGTCTGCCTGCCTGTCTGCCTGCCTGTCTGTCTGTCTGCCTGCTTGCCTGTCTGCCTGCTTGTCTGTCTGCCCATCTGTCTGCCCATCTGTCTGTCCGTCTATCCGTTTGTTTGTTTGTTTGCTTGTTTGTCTGTCTGTCTGTCTGTCTGTCTGAATACAATCTATAGCCTTGAATGAGCTCTGGCTCTGAGCGATTTGTTAAGTTTATCGAGTGGACCAACACTAACTGAGTTACTCGGAGCATCAACGCCGGCAAAATAATGCAGACGTTATATAGGCCTACTACTGTCAGATGCCATCATTCTACCGACGCCAATTTAAGTCGATCATTATATATGTTGGTTTATATTTTAATAATGGGTAATATGGAGATTCGCGCAACTGTCCAATCATAATGAAGGTCGTTTAATTAGTAGGTCCTGCGGTAGGCCTAATTGACCGACTTTCGGTTCTGCAAAATAAAGCCACTGCAGAAATTAGGGCTTATATTCTAAGGAATTTTCTCGACATAATACATGAGAGACGAATTAGGGAGTCTGTAGCTTAATTACCTCAGTGAAAGATCTTGCTTTAAGACTTAGAGTTACTTTCAAATTTGAACTTTTCGTGAGAGCTCGTGAAAAGCTGCTGCCCTGCGCTTGGCTTCTGGTTGGCCTATGCAGACATGGCATAATAAAAGTAAGAATGCCGATAGCAATCGGTCTATTAAAGAATATTATTCCTATCTTATCTTAAGTGTCAATCGTTCTTCGGAAGAACGGTTGACACTTTTATTTGTAAGTAAGTAGGACTTCTTCCTCCCGCTGAAAATCTTGAGTACAAGGGGTCGTTGTGCTTAGTAAAATGATCAAAAGCCAATCAAAATCGATGTTTCATTTCCAATATGTCATCTAAAGCTTCATTGGACAAACCTTACATCCGGTGCGGAAATTGAGTTCTAAGTAAAATTGACTTGAATATATCGCTGTTTAGATATTTAAATTTTTTACTCGAGGAGCGTTTTTTGTTAGTTTGTACGTTTCCAAATGGCGCAAAAATTCATAATTTTAATTAAGTGATTTTAATTTATTTCTTGCATTTGCTATAGCGCTCCTTCAAGCTCTTTTCACTCAGAAGCGCTTTCTACTAAGAAGTGCTCCCAACTACAGCATGGACACTGCATTGTAGTTTCACGCCGAAGCGCACGAGCAATTCGGTGTGAAGGACTTGCTCAAAGTCTCTATGCAGCAGCTTGAAGTGGATAAAAACCTGGAACTCTCCAGTTCCAAGGCACCGAACCCACCACTATACCACCGCGTTCCATGTGTTAGTTGCTATATTTTGCGTAAAAATTAACATTGAGAAGAACTAGGCTTGCAAGCGTTTGATTTAAAATGGGTCTGCTGTTAATACAGTCATTCATATTGTCACTCATGCTGTATTGAGTGATGTGTTTTTTACTTCAGTTTTGAGCGTTTGTCAATATGGATTTGGAAAAGGAAAATGGTGCCTTGCTTTTCCAGCGTGGTATGTCATCTGATGTCACATCAAGAGTTCAAGGTATCTGAAGAGTTTTCTATGCATTAGATTGTTAGTTTATGTTGGGTTTAGTGCATCATTTATATCTCAGAGTTTTTGGCCTTTTTTGCTTGGAGTGAGTCCTTTAATTGAACACTTTCAGATATATACTTCATGTGTATTTGACAAAAAGTAGATTTATATGGTTATGGGCTATGGCTAACCGGCAAAATTTTAACAGCGTGACTTGTTTGTGTGTATAATGGAACTCGATACAGGATTTGCATATTTTAACTCATTAATATCATTAGGCGAATCCAATACTAAAGTGAATATTGGTTCATTAAGATTGGTGTGCTGATGACACAGTAACCCTGTTGCTGTGTCATTTTACCCTTGGTCAGTTGGGTGATGACAAATGCAAAAACTAACTACCCTGTCAGCAGTGCTTAATTTCACTGTTTTAGCTTGGGGTCATGTTTGCACTTAACTCAAAACACATGGTCTGAGTAGTTTCTTTCAAGGCATGTGAATAATGATAATATTACGTCTGACTGTTTGCATTTTATACGGGCCTGGCGGTCTGAACTCTGCATACAACAGTCCTATGTTAACTTGACTGGTTAAACAGCAGTTTTAATACTCTGGTTAAGCATTGACTTTTCCATACAGTTAACTTTCCTGTGCAGCTAATCACAATATTGTAAGTAATATATATATATATATATATATATATATATATAGTAGAAATTTAGCGTTTTATCTGTTATATTTGAGTTGGTTGTAAGTAAGTTGCTTAAATAAAGGATTTCTCTGTTAAATTTTAAAACATGCATGCTTTATGAATGTGTGGCATTGTGGACAAAGAGTAATTGAAGCTATTTGTCATTTGCAGGTCTGAAAAGTTTCCATCAGAGTGTGAAGAAGGACACTGGTGTCATCAAAAGAAAGCCTTTAGGATTGGTCAACACTCAGAGTGCTAATGACTTATTAAAGAAAGATTCCAAGGGAAAACAAAAGGTGGGTTTGATCTAGTTGAAATCATCTGTAGATTCAGTGTCTGTATGGCCTGACATGCTGCTATTAATGGGGTGGGGTTATAGGGTGTTCCCTTCACTCTTCGTAGAACTCTTCTTTCTGAATCGATATCTACATCTTTCTCTTCTTAAGACCTATTTTTATAATTTTTCTCACACTGGGAGCGCTGCTGAATGGCCATGGTTGTGAGCGGTGCTTTAGAATTACTTGACATTACATAATTTAATTTTTGTTACTGTCTGGCATGAAGGGGTGTTCTCAACTTCTCACATAGATTCACATGTGTGAAGGATCTGTAGCTATGGTGCAGCCAGCTCTCAGCCAGGTTAAGGCTAGTGTAATGATGTACTACGAGTGCATGTTTAGCTGTGACTTTGTTATGGATTCTCAGTACAGTATCAACCATGGATATTTTATGAATACTATTATGTTCATGGTTTCTATAACGACCATATGAATACAAGTCCACTGTTCACAAAATCATTAGATTGGCATTTTTAAACTAAATGAAGCTATATTTGCAAAAAAATTATAATTTTTGGCGATCTTAAATTCGTTGGGATTTGGACGCATTGGACTCGTGAATTAATTTAGTCTTTATTGACTTAGTGTTTATTTTAATTGTCAAATGAAGGTGGATTTCAAGAAGAGCACGGAACGCCCGAGGCCGTCATTGATTCCTAAATCTTCATCCGCTATTGCTACACAGCCCTGCAGCAGTTTGCACAACGTCATCAACCAATCTGCCGATGCTGGTCCCGCTGAAATACAATATGATGAAATCGAATTTATGGATCGTCCAAAGGATTTAGAAGGTATACACGCTTCATTTGCTATTCTTATTGGTTCTTATAAATTATCCAATTAATACAGAACAGCACCAGGCCTTGTGGGAGGGGTGTTTAAGGTTAATTCAGTAGTGACAGCATCTTGTTGATTAATTAATCAATTAATAATTAAAAATTATTCAGTTAATATTCGGCTTGTTTGATTATGTTTTACTTATTTCGCAATGTTGAACTACTTATTGTGGGATTAAGCAATTTAGAGAACAATGATGATGTGAAACGTTTTGTGTGGAAAATTGAGCAGTCATTTTGCATTTGCGGCGGATACTGGTGAAAACATTGGAGACAATGACAAAATTATCTGGATTAATTTCCGTAAAAGCTCATTATAAGTGTTTTTGAGGAAAGAAGCAGTAACTAATTAAGTGACCGCATTTTCAAAAGTTTTTCACGTTTTAACAGATTCTAATTTAAAACAGATTCTAAAGAATCTAATTTAATCTATTAATCAAAGTTAAATTTTGGAGATTATTGATTAACAAGTTTTTAATCAATGCCAGCCCTGCACTGTATGAAGTATTTTATTAGTAAAGCTGAAAATAAATATCGAAAAAATATATTTAGTTCAGTAGCAGATTATGCCTGATCGCAGCGTGACCTCATTAGGAGGCGGTTGTGATGCGGCACCAAAAGAACGCTGCATAGGAAGATTCTGGAAGTCTGTAAAGTTCATGTGTGGTTCTATAACACTTAGCAAGTGTGACAAACATTTGTCAATTTCATTATATCCGCATAAAAGGAGGCCATGCAAACATGTGCTGGTTTATATAAATTGTACTGCCTTATACATTGTGTACTCTCATATAGCTTCCCTGTAGGAAAGGCTGCTATCTATTCTAACTAGAATATCTTAAATTGTTTAGATGATTTTTGTGACCTTTGCCCTAATGTCGACCAACCTGCAACTTACGTCAGCGACTTGCTGAACTGGTATCCATGCATGTGGAGTGGAGGAAAGCGTTCGTTAAGTCCAGTTTCAGAGCGCAGCTTGTCACCAATTGCTTCACCTGGTAAGATGATTTTTACATTTGTTAGCATCTATGGCAATGCTGGCCAGCCTGTTGACTGATTTTAAGCGGCTCACTTACAGAGGAAAGAAGCAAAGCCATAGACTTACTTGCATAGCCATTAGTTCATCAATTAGCTTGTTATTTGACAATGTGATTATTCCATAGTAATTTTAATAGGCATAGAGTTAATAATAATTTTCAATAAATGTTGATCGTTGCTTTTGAGTTTACTGTTGCTGCCCTCGGCTTCAAGAATAAATTCTTTGATGGCCCGCTTTGTCAAAAGGTTGGACGGCGCACAAGTAATTGCTAAGCACAGTGGCGGAGACCTGGGCGGAGAGTTGGGGGGGACGGGCCGAAAAATTTCCATCTTTTGACGGAAAAAATTCTGGTCATCCGCCGAAATCTCGAAAAAATTTCTGTTTTCGCCGCCAAAAAGTTGACGACCTTTTTTTTTTAGTCATCCGCCGAAGTATCGAAAAAATGTCTGTTTTTGCCGCCAAAAAAGTTGATGACTTTTTTTTTAGTCTTGACACTCAACGATTGGGGGGAGGGGGCAAATGCATGGTCCGTCCCCCCCAACACCTCCATTAGGGGGACCGTCCCCCATAGGTCTCCGCCGCTGGATCAGTCAATCAGTCAAATTTTGTTCTCCTCTAGGCAAGCTGACAAAGACACAACTTGGAACAGAGTGGCTAATTAATTGTTTATTGATGCTAGGCTGAACTTTAGTGATGGTGCTATTTTAGTGATGGTCAGATTGATTTGTTTTATTTTGAAGGGTAGTAGCTCGAACTATTTGAGCTACTACCCTTAAAAAATAAAACAAATCAAACAGACATCAACAGTGATGCCCCCTGCAGAAGACGATCGGAACCTCATTCTCTTGGCAAGTGAATGGACATGCCAGACAAATGCGCCATATTTTTTCTGTAGACTGAGGGATGTTGCTGTATGCATTTATTAAAACTTTCTTTGATATTTATGATTTGGTTTTAGATTGGAAGAGCTCAGATTTTTGGTTGGACGAAACAGTCGTTGAGCCGCAACTGCCGCATCTTCCATCGCTGCCTCATGACTTAGATGATGAACTCTAATAATCTGGATTCATAGGAACTTTCAGACTGAACTGTGGCATGCAATAAGAACAGATGTTAGAGAAGAGCATAATTATAACTTCTGTTAGATTACTGGTCTCGTGGAACTGATGCTCTCTGCATTATAAAGTATTATTGAATAACTGACTTCGTTTTAAGCAACTTTGTGTTTTCACTGGCATTTGAGATTTTTGGCATATGATTTTAACGGCCGGAGTTGCTTTTTGATGCCTTAGAAGGTCAATCTGTTGCTGCTTTTAAGTTAATTTGCAGCCTGTGTAATGTCGTGTTGGAAAAGCAATGATTTTTGAGTACTATGTGGAGTTTTGGATTATATAAAATTATCAGCAGGTTTGCTCTATTTAAAGCTATGTTTTGATGTGTTCACCTTGCATGTCGTTTGCATGTTTGATAACTGGTTTTGTGATGAGATTTTCTATTATAAAATTTATGATCTGCATTATTAGCACTTAAAAATTGTTTTTAAAACCGATTGACTGGATAGAGGAACAATTTAATCTACATTGCTGGCTGATGTGTTCTTGTTTGGTGGAGTATTATCTGCACTTGATTTGTGCTGGCTAGGCTGTAGAACGATATTTTATACCTACTCTAATCCAAAAGAACAGATATGAATTTTTAATTAAGCAGAGAGGATATGAAGAATAAAAGACTCCTCTTTTAAAGCCATCTGCAAAATTACCTACCTGGGATCCTTACCTCTCTTTGTCCACCTTTGTAGGGCATACGTTTTCCACATTGCCAGGGTCCTTTATGAAACTGATGTTGCAAGGTTCGCAATGGGTTGCACAATATGAAGTTGAGGAAATGGTTGTAATTACTACCTAGCCGTCTTTGCGTCAATGTCAGTTTCTATATAACCCTACCTAGCCGTCTTTGCAGGAATTCTACAAAAATGGTATCACTAGCCTACAGACGAGAGACACCTGATATTTCTAGTTACGCACATTAAGAGTAACGCATCATTGATCTTAGCACATCTTGTAGTAGAGTTCACTGATGTGCATATGTACGTATCCTGAAAAAATCTGCTGACCCAGTGGATTTAGCCACAGACGTGAGGCCATTGGTCCCCCACTTTTAAATTTAAAAAATGTGATTGATGTCTCCATCTGACTGCTTGGTGTGCTCGAATGTGTTACCACTCTGAAAATCTCCTTCCCCTTGCAAGGATCTGCGTTGCTGTAGGCCTACATAAAAGTACAGAGACACTACACTCAATTGACTCTAAAAAATGCATCTTATAGACAGGACTGGTTGAAAGATGATAATTATGTTCATTGAGTTGTCTGTGTGTAGCAGCTACTGTAGAGACCTGATGATTGCAGTTGGTAGTTCAGGCACAGGTTGGGGGTTGGCCTAATTAGATAGGCTATAATAATTATGCACGTAGCTTCAGTGGCGGCACTAATATTTAAGTTTTGGAGGGCTGAATCCTCCGCCAAAATTTCTGACAACTTTTTTTAGTCATCCAGTCAAAATCTCATGAAAATTTTCCACTGCCATCCGCCTAAATTTCTGACGACCTTTTTTTAGTCATTCAGTCGAAATCTCATGGAAAGGTTCCATTTTCGTCCGCCAAAACTTAGTTTTACATGTAAAAATCCCGGATGACCTTTTTAGGGCGGGGGGGGGCTTAGCTCCCGGATGTTCTTGTTTAGGGGAGCTTCACCCCCCCCCCCCTAGTCACCCTGTCGCCGCCACTGCGTAGCTTACGTCCCACTCAACCTCTCTGCGAAAATACGTGCGGATCAAGGTGCGTCTCCTTGTGGTGACTTACTGCAGAGATTTAAATTTCGGGCTAGCACACGGGATCTTAAATAACTGCAGTCAGCAAGCAGGCAGCACTTTTAGGTCTGGACAATCCCAAAGGACTTTGGTGCCATTATAATAGGCTAGGCTTTAGTAGATCATCGGCTAGGCTACTGAACGTGTGTAGCCTAATCAGCAGGCTAGTCACGGGCAACAAATTGTAAACAGATGACAAACAATTAACTCTGTATAGGTAAAGCAAAACTGATGGTTTATTGTAATTCATTAGGCCTATCTAGAGTGATTTTTTATGGGACCTGGAAGTTTCGGGAATAATTGCAGTCAAATTGACCTATTATCTCAGAGGTGGTTTAGTGGCTTAGCCTTGCTAGCCAGTCATAATGCTCCGGGCACATACTTATTCAGATCCCAAATTGCGGCTATTTGTGATTTTGCTGTTGTGTAATTTAAGGTCACCAAGCAGTCGAAGTTGTAAGAAACAGTGCTCAAAAGAATTGAAGCAAATGCTCATGAATGGCAAAACAAAAAATAGTAGCTGCTTTGATAATAGTTATAATTGTTATATCGTAAATTATGTTACACTATTGCTACTAACGAAAACGAACTATGTTGTTCTTCATTTGTTGAAATACATCGTATTTATGATCCCTAGATTTTATGGGCACCCACAATAGCCAATTCGCGGGAACGAGTTTATTCATGGCCGCTCTACCAAGCATGTCAGTCAATCTACATGTATAACCATAACCTACTATGGACCTTTCATCGCGCTAAATAACAGGTGTCTGAATAGACCATTGACATAATATTGAGTAGACGAATGTCATTGAGCGAGGGCATAGCGCAGAGCAAGGACTAATAATACATTCTTTGCGCGAGGGTCTGCTGCACAACACAAATGACATCCAAATCCAATAACGATTCAATATGATGTCACCTTATAGGATACGCGTCATCTAGCTGCTAATCTAATCTAATCTAATCTAATAAAGCATTTGTAAAGCGCTTCTCACAGCAGAGCTATTCAGAAGCGCTCTCAGCGTGACAGACCCATGAAAAAAGAAAAGTCTTCAAGCAGCGAAAAGATGCAGGTGAATTTCCTACAAGAATCCTGCCACGAATTTCAGAAGGAAGGTGATTCCAAATTAAAGGACCAACAATAGCAAAAGCTCGGTGTTGGGTTAATGATGTTCGTGATCTGGGTACAAATAGATCAAAGCGGTCAGCAGAACGAAGAGGGCGTGAAGATCTTGCAGAAAGAGGCTTACACATTAAGTCACACAGGTATTTAGGCGCTAAGCCCTGCAGGGACTTAGTAACTAGAAGCAAGACTTTGTATCTGATTCGGGCAAAGATCGGAAGCCAGTGAAGGTCATGAGTCATGAATGTAGAGATGTGCGAGTATCGAGGAAGTCGTGCAATAAGTCTAGCAGCAGAATTTAAGACAGATTGTACAGATGACAAGCGAACTTTAGGAAGCCCAATTAGTAGGGAGTTACAGTAGTCAATTCGTGAGGAGATAAAGGCATGTACCATAGTTGTAAACACCTTGGAGGACACAGATCTTCTTATTGCCCTGAGGCGTCTCAAGTGGTAGTAACAAGAACGGGTCAAGAGTGACAGGTGTTCAGTAAATGTCAGAGCACTATCAAGTGTGACACCCAGATCACGAACACTAGAGGAAAAGGTAAAATGAGGGAATAATGTGGCCAGTAATTGAAGATCAAGCTTATGTAATTGTTGTTTGGTTCCAAACCATTAAAAGCGGCCATGTCGTAGCTGCAGCCTGAATGAACGTATCTTGAGGCTAGACTATGACGAAGAGTCAACTGGTTGAGATGGTAAAGAATATTCTTTATAAAAATACCAAAAACAATGATTAAATTGACTTCGAGGCTGTTTTAAAAATATAATTGTGCACTTTCAACAAAGGCTAGCGATTTTTTGTTAGAAATCACATGGCGACACTCAGTGGCCGATTCATCGAGTGTAGAATCTGTATAGATATGTAATCTATAAGCACAGACTCTGCATAATCAGAAATAAAAGGAGAAAATGTCGATAGAATTATTGTGAATTTAGTAAATTACGATTGCGAGTTACCGCTTGTAGTAGAGGATTACATCCGGCCGATGCTAATTTCCGCCCAAAAGAAGTAAGGCACATTTTGTCGCATAATTTGCCGATGGCTTCTGTGACTCACTCGCCCTACGACATGGCCGCTTTTAATGGTGAGACTGTTTGTCTCGGCAATACTTCGAACCGTGTCCTACTTCTCTGTAGTGTTGCAGCTAATTAAAACAAGAGTTAAACACAGTAGGACCGCTAGGAAATAGTTTGCACACAATTCTTACGATCTGCACGGTAAGTCGACCGTTATATGATGCATTTTCAATCTCGCAAGCACAGCGCTGATGTCAAAAGATCTGTGTTCTAAGTCCAGACACGGCAACAAAATACATAGAAAATCTTCCTTTGCGGTTTCATTTTTTTCTTCAGTTTCAGTTTTACAGGAGAGGAATTTGCTTATTAGACTCGATGGCAAGAGCAGTGACATTTAGTATGAGCCTCATAAATGAAAACGTGCATTGTTGCTTCTGATTGGTGTGATCGATTATAGACTTGCCTGTGCTGTAGGAAAGATTATTCACACAAATATCCTATGGCAAAGTAAGCAGGCTTTTAGTGTGGCAAGGTGGATGGTTCTTGTAATTTTTCTAAGTACTAACTTGACAAGGGCCTAGGCACTGAAACGACTTGGAGCTAGGATATGGATATCCAATTTTATTTCAGTTGTAGTTTGATCTGCCGATTACTGTCAACATAACAGCACACAGAAAGATGTCGGATTATACCAATGGACCCAGTGATGGTGGGAAGTACATCGATACATTTGGTAAGTTTAATTTGAGAGCACATTGATCTAAGCAAGTTTAAATCTCCTTGAGCAAAAATAAAGTTTTCTGACGCTTTCAGACATTGTTATATATATATATAGAAAACATAGACTGTGATTCATGGCACAAAAGTGCCAAGAAGCTTATTTGATACATGTATGTGATGATGATGGTGCTCTGCCCGGAGGCAGGCTCATTGGCTTTTACGCCCCTGGGGATGAGATGAGTGAGGTGGTTTCCCGTTGCCTTTCCCTCAGACAATGATGGGTAAGCAACTTGCCCAAGGTCGCTCCACAGCAGCGTGTGCCCCTGCGTCCCACCCGTGCTAGCCCGAGATATCTAAATCTCTGAATGTCAACTCCCAGCCCGGGGCTTGAACCGCAGTCCGTTGCAACCAACAGACGAATGCCGCTCTCGCTTACCGGTGTAGCTAACTAGGCCAGTACATGTATGTATAATCTAATATTAGAACATCTATGGCACCATTGCGCTGGTGCACTGAGCATCAGTTGCTTATACTCCAAAAATTCCAATCTCGTCAATTCAGATATCCAGTCCAATGATACGAGATGGACCCATAATAAGAGCTTTATACAATGTGCAGACTTGTATGTTTGTATTAATCAGCATTTTTGTTTTAGACAGGTGACTATGAATCTGTTGCTATGTGGTGGTTATGTAACACGTAGATTCTGATGATCCGGAGTATGTGCGCCAGATGATGCGTCCAGTGGAGGTGAAGGAGGATGTCCGGCAAATGGAAGAACGTAAAAGGGTGAAGCTCGTTCTGCACAGTCGCGCTTTTCGTGATGAACTCGAAGAACTCGTAATTGAGCAGCTGAGCACTGGTTCCCCTAATGCTGCTGGTTCTCTGTCCATTCAGCAGCTCTCCGACATCATGCAACCACGAGTTCAGTCGTCTTCTGTTGGGCGAGGTAATGGGCAAGATAGCTGTTTGCAATTGGGTACTAAAAGTAGGCATTTCTTTGAGTTTCATCTACACTAAGTACTTTACAGTACTCCAGTTATTTTATTAGAAGCTTCTCTTTGCAAATAGTGCATAACTTATCTTCACTGAGGAAATTACCCCATCTATTGGTTTAATCAACAAGGATCGAGACACTTTTCATCAATAACTTGAGACCGGTCCTGTTAACAATTAAAAGAATTAAGATATTAATAAAATACTGGACTGGTGCTGTTTTATGAATTTAACTGTAGAAGACAGCTTGCTGTTCAAGGAATGTGTGTTTAAGAAAACTATGTGTGAAGTGTTTCTTTATTGCTGTGGAGCTCATAAGAAATCAGAAAAGCATGATTTGTTTGGACTAGAAAACTTATGTTGTGCAGACAAGGTTCACATTAATTAGAAACTGTTAATTTATATAAGTTTCTGGTGTTGTTTCTAGGAATAGGTCCATGTATACCAATTGCTGACATACGAGATGTGGATACTTTGGAGTACGACAAAGGAGAAAAGCTATTTCGATGTAAACTAGCGGCTCTGTATCGTCTGGTGGATTTGTTTGGCTGGTCTCGCGGCATACAGAGTTACATCACGGTGAGTTCTTTGCAACAGATCTTCTCAAGTTTTTTTTAACTGCTGAACAGTCTTTAATGTTGCTAACTAATCAGCGACTGGTCACTGCTCGGTAAGACCACAATGCTATATATAGTCTGGTAAGTTGGGCCATTCAATTGAATTTTTTTAAAAAAGATTTAAATGTGCGTTAAGACGACCACAGAAATTTGACAGTCTCACAGCCTGAGATTTTGAAAGAGGTTTCGGAGGTGAATTGAACTGGTGTATGGATGTGCATAGAAGTTTATGTCTTTTAAATTTCTTCTTTGATATATTTTATATAACCGAGACCCTAGAGTTGATTTCTTTGCCATCTATATCTTAGACAGGTCCATCTAATGTGACTTGTTTTGAGCTGAGACTTTTGACGGTGACATGAGCAATATTGTATAAAAAATTACGGTCTTTGAATGCCACTAGGTCATATACGAGTTGTTGCAGTCCAGTGAGTGAGTCCAGTGGTAGTCAATAGGCTGGAAGTGGCAGTTTGTTTAATTGCACATACTAAATACTTATCATATTATTGTGAGTTTATTAATTTATAACTTCTAAGTTCTACTGTCCCATATATAATTATGCATATGCATCAAAAGGCAGTGCTTCAAAGCAAAATTACAATCAAATCAACATCCAGTTCAGTATGTTGAGCCTGACGTGAGCAGCAAGAAACAGGTTTAGGTTGAGCAGCAAATAACACAACAACTTGGCAGAATGGGCAGATACAGGGAGAGAATTCAAACTGTTTGTATCCAGTTTTGAAAAGCTTATTAGCCCAGTACTGTTCTGCCTTTCGGTTTGACCAAAACGAGGTAATCAGTTGGCAACATGACAGGATTGGTCGTCGTGGTGGAGGGATAGCTATTTATTGTAAAGCTTGTTTTAAACCTGAGATATTCAAGCCAGTTACACATTACGCTCAGGGAATTGAGCTGCTTTGGATAAAGGTTAAAGCCAGCAAACGGGAATTCGTTATTGGAGGTCTCTATCATCCGCCTAAACCATCTTATGCCACAGACTGCCTCCTCTGTGCTCTTGAGGAGACTCTTGACGAGATCACTTCTCTTCCAAGTTTTCCTGTTGCTATTATTGCCAGTGACTTTAATAGCCTTCCATCTGACCAACTTCAGCGGATGGGCCTTAGCACCGAGTTTGAGGGTCCTACCCATGAAGGCCACTCGTTGGACAGAGTTTATGCCACCGAGCCTCTGTATCGATTCTCAAACACCATCAGATCTGCTGTCCGAACGAAACATTTGGCTGTGGTTATGACATCTGACCACAAGAAAACGCTCGAAAAAGCTGGCATTTCAAATGAAAGAACAATCCATGACCTGCGTCTTCGTACACCCGGGTCATTCATCATGATGCAGGACTTTCTTTCAAAACAGGATTGGAATTTCATTTACAATTGCAATTCGATTGAAATAGCTTTTTCATCCTTCTATGTCTTCATGAAAGCAACACTGGACTTATTTTTTCCACTGAAAAGAATTACAATTAAAGCACGTGATCCACCTTTCATGACACCTCATCTTAAACATCTGCTGAGAAAGAGAAATCATTTGCATCGACACGGCCGACATGGAGCTGCAGAGTCTCTTGCCGCTCAAATCAACCATCTAATCGCAAAGAAAAACGAGGCCAGTTTTGACGGCCTTGAGCGTGGTTCACGTAACTTGTGGTCTGAAGTGAGACGGCTTCGCGGTGAGTCCAGGGATTACTTATGTAATGATAGCAAAGTCACCGCTGACAGTCTTAATCTACACTACGGGAAAACATCTACGGACCTGCATTATGCGAAACCTACAGCAAAAGCAACAGTCACCGCTGATGAGGCCGTGGTCATTGAGGAATTCCAGGTCTTCCGTGCCCTATCGTCTATTCGTGGTGTGTCAGTTGGACCTGATGGGCTCCCGTCATGGCTCCTGTCAAGCATGGCTCATCTTTTGTCAGCACCCATATCATACCTGTTTAAAAGATCTTTGTCTGAATCGTATATCCCTCCTCAATGGAAGGAGAGCAAAATTACCCCAATTCCTAAAATGTCAAGTCCTGTTTCTGAGGCTGATTTCCGCCCAATTTCTATTACACCTGTATTATGTAAAATTCTAGAGAAGTTTGTTGTGCATAAATATTACTATCCAATTCTGACTAATCCTGATGAGAACTGCATATATTCTGACCAATTTGCATTCAGACCCTCTGGGTCGACTACTGCTGCACTCATAGCTTTAACTCACCATTTACTTGAGTCTGTTAAATGTGAACCATATGTTCGTCTGGTATCTTTGGATTTTTCTAAGGCTTTCGATACTGTAAGGCATGATAGCCTGGCTGCCCAGTTAGCCTCTATGCTGATTCCTGACTTTGTTTATAACTGGGTTCTTGCTTTGTTACAAAACCGAGTGCATTGTACTAAGTTCTGTGGTATAACCTCCTCTTTCAAATGCATTAATGCTAGCATCATCCAAGGGTCTGGCCTTGGGCCAGTCAACTTTCTTTCATTAATTTCTGGGTTAAAACTACTATTTGCAGGTAATAGGCTTTTTAAATATGCTGATGACTGTTACTTGGTTATTCCTGCATCAAATATTGATACTACTGATGCTGAACTTGGTCACATTGCAGAGTGGGCTAGAAATTGTAACTTGCGCCTTAATCATAGCAAGTCATGTGAAGTCATCTTAAGGCGTCCCCGTTCCAAAACTTCTGATAGCCCTCTCCCCATCAGAGGGATTGAGCGAGTCGATGCAGTTAAGGTTCTTGGCATCATGCTTTCATATAAATTGGGGTTTTCTGCACACATTGATAATATTATCTGTAAAGCTAAGCAGTCTTTTTATGCACTTCGTATTCTTGTGTCCCATGGTTTGACTGGCAGCCGACTCCATGATGTTGTACGTTCCACCACAGTCGCGCGAATGCTTTATTCTTCACCAGCATGGTGGGGTTTCACAAATGAGGGTCAGAAAAGTCGCCTGTCCGCTATTATTAGAAAGTTGGTGCGACAAGGTTTTTTGCTCAGTAACACTCCTACTTTTGACATGTTATGTTCTAAAGCAGATGTATCCCTCTTTACTTCTATCCTTTGTGACCCCGGTCATGTCCTCCATTATCTTCTTCCACCTGAACGTGTAACTGGTTACTCCCTTAGGCCCCGTTCACATAATCTAGAAATACCACGATGTGATTCGTTGATTGGAAAGGGATTTATCACGAGAATGCTGTATAGTTAACTTTTGACGATAATAGTTTAGTAATTATATTATAATTTAACTTGTGATTTTAATTTGCACGTTTCTATTACCTATTATTACTTCGATGTTTTATAATGATGTTTTGTGTCCCATTGTGCGTTTGCAAGTGGAGTAATAAAGAAAATACTTACTTACTTACTTACTTAATGTTGAATTGTAATAAGATTGAGGAACACTGACTGATTTTGAAAACTGTGCTTGTTAGGTGTCTCATAAATCACGAACCTCATTTTCAGAACGGTCTACTGCTAAGTTGGAGGCAAATGCAATGATTTAGCCATCTCGATATATATTTGTTACAACTGTACTAAAGAGTTCTGAATCTTCTGTAGCTTCTGTTGATCAGATTTAGTCATGTCAGCAAGAAGTGAGTTATGGTAATTATGATGTCTGGAGATTAGTAGATTTGCAAGAGATATTGTATGTGATGCCTTATTGTGTGCAAATCAATCATATGCAATGCTATGCAGTATGCATGCATGGTGACTTACAAATATTTGCATAGTTGGTCAAGTATATCATGTAATTAAGAGAGCATCCAGGTATTGAGCAAAATCAGCCATCTCAATAAGCAACTCTCCCAATTAGCATTCAAACCTTTTCTGCAGCTGTAGCATGCGAAGCAGCAGAAATTCAGTTTTTGATGTGGTGCTGTGAAGGAGTTTATTAGGCGCTCTCTAATATTGAACCTCCTCAAAAGCAGAGAGCAGATGAATTGCAAGATGAACTGTCCAATAAAGTGTATATTCGAGTATAATCCCGGATTAAAATGATGCATTGTGAGAAAAAAGCGAGTCATGCACCGAATGAACCCTGAGTGATGCCAAATACTGGCAAAGCCTTGGGAGAATAATTAGAATTGCGATATTTATAGTATACTTGCCTGCATTATGCATTTATTTAATAATGATAATAATACTTACGTAGTGAGTAGAGATGAGTAGAACACCAATTTAGTGTGAGCCAGAAACATTAAACCAATGATGGAAGTGATGCGAAAGAAGTGAATGGTCCATGGTTCCAAGGTAGCAGATAAGTCAAAAAGAACAATTGCCATCTTTGCCTTATCTACAGAGTTCAAACCATCATATTTTTATGAACAATCTCTTGTGCAGATTCTGCTGATTAAAACTTATGATAGGCAGACTAAAATGGGGAGATTAGTAAATTGAAAGATAAGCTTGTTTGTATACAATTTGTAACAACCAATGCAAGAATTTTTATATGAATTACACATATATGGTGCTGTACAGTACAATTGAGTATTTTTAACCTTTAGATGAGATGCATTTGCTTGGATGGTTAGTTAGATTACCTTGCATGCTGTTCTTCCTAAAGGGTGCTATTTTAAGTGATGCATCCATACAAGTTTGTGCAAGTTTGGCAGACCAAGTTGAGCTTCTGGTTCCATACTGGTCCTACAGCCTGGAATGGTCTCCACTCTCCCTTTTACACTCCTCTTATTGTTCAGGGGCCGCGCCACTCTGTTTCTGAAGAATCTGAAAAACTGTCCTATGTAGCTGTGGTTGGGCAAGGAACGCTTCAGATTAGTTTACCTTTAACCCTTTAATGTCGGAGGGTATAGGATTTCCCATGCCATTTACTACCATCTCGGCATTAACGGGTTAAGGGGTGCTATATTAGACTATCTATATAGTAATAATGAATCCTGCAATGAATTTGTTTATTAAATTAAGTGATTATTATTTTAGGTGTGTGTCGTCAGTGAATATAGGATAAATTACTGTAGCTTGCCATAAATTTGTATTTCAGCTAGATGCTTGTTGACTTGATTTTTGTAAGTCAATGATTGTCTGTTGGTTGAAGCTCTTCAGAATTTACTGCCATTTTAGATCGTGTATCTTCTGTGTCCTTCATTCAGCCTAGTTCTGATCTGATCTGTTGTCGAATGACCTACAGTCCTGTCAGTCTGTGTCTGGCTGCTGTTTGAATAACAATAGGTTGCATATTGTTGGTGTACACCTGTGAACGGCCAGAAGTATGCTGGCATAGCAAATAATTTTTTGATATAAATAAAGTCCTCTGCCTCTGATCGATTTGTTTCAAGCTTTGGAAGTATATATAGACTTGAGCACAGTTTTGATGCCTAGCACTTTAAAACTTGTCTTTTACATACCAAATATACACGTTTAGATATATATATTTAATATGTAGTATATATAATTATATATATATGATGTATTAAATATATATTAGGACTGGTACTGATTAAAATAATTTTAATCGTGATTAATCGGTTAAATTCGATTAGTTTGGTTTACATGAGGTAAAGCGTGAAAGCTGACACAAAAAATGTGGTCACTGGGTCACTATTTTCTTCATATAAAAACAAAATGAACTGCTTATTGCCATGAAAACAATTAACTTTGCCACTATATAGTTTTGGATTTTCCATCAGCATTTACTTCAGATACAAATTATCCACTCAAAAACTTCACGCTATCATTGTCCACCATGTTGTGTACTCCGGAAATGGCTGCTTCACTTCGCGAAATGACCACAGCAATTAATTGAAAATTAATCGTGCAGGCCAAAATTAATTGATTAAATCGTTTAAATAATCATTAAAATCCGCAGCCCTAATAAATATAGATAATTAATTATTTATCATGTTATAAATGAGTATTATTTATTTTGTTTATAGACCTACAATGTCATTTGTGTTTTATATTTGGAGTTTTATGCTCATGTCCAATCAGATCATTTAAAATATGACACAGGCATACTAATGGGTACCTGCACACAGGGGCAAGAGGGGCACTTGTCCCCCCCTGGAAAATTGACACCTATTTTTCCAGCTACTACTTTTGGGTTTTAAACAAATTTCTTCCCATCAGAATACTAATAAAGCGTAAAGTGAAACTAGGAAGTTTACATTTAGAAACCTCCATAAAAACAAACATGCTTTGAATTTCCTGCTTTGCATTTTCAACCTCTTGCTACAAAAAATTTTACCTGTGACCATCATGTTTTACCCTCTTCTGCAAAAATTTCTTCGGGCACACATAGGCATACTGGTACATAATCTTATTTGCAGCATTTGTTGAATAGATTTTGTGAAAGGTTAACAAAGGACCATAAATTTGTTGAATGAACAAGAGAGAAGAGGATAAGTGTGGTGTTATCTTGAAGATGTGCATCAACATGGCTTGCGTATGCATTATAAAGGAGATGGATTTGACAGGTCTACCTGTTGATGAGATATACTTTGTGAACCACAAAGAAACTTCATGTGAGGCTGGTGCATTTATAAGCTTGATATTTTCACATGATTTGACCTGTCTTGACCTTTACCACTGCTGTTAAGGTCTTCACTCTTCATGTAATTGCCATGCCAAGATCACCCTTGTTGGTACATATGGTCTCTTAAGTACAGTTTCTAAATGCAGACTGCAGGTCAGGACATTTCTTTAAATTGATTTGTACAAAGTTAGGAATTGGCATCAATTGAATTTCCTCTTTCTTTGTGGAGTGAGCAGTCAGCAAGCATGTCTTATTCTTGAAGATGGTCTGAAACTATCAGGACAGAACATTTCTTTAGCATCTTTATTTGCATATCAGAAGTGATGGTCTTTTTTTCAGAACATTGTCTTCATACTAAATCATGTTTCCAGCTACAAATGTGATTTGTTTGAGAGCTGACAATTAATCTAGTTTGCTTTCTATTCCTATATATTCATAAGATTTACATCCTGCTATAGAACTGGTCATGTCTTTTTCACTTTGCACTTAATTAAATGGCTTATTATTGTAATATTACAGTAATTATCACGCTGGATGTCTTACAGTATTTAACATCTTTTGACTTCCTTTATAATTCCCTAGTTCCTATACTTAGCAATCCTAGTTTAATTTTCAGTTTAGATTCATATGAGCAGAATGATGTTGAGCAGGTATTCACTGAGTGTTCATATATAGTGAGTGGGTGGGTGGACCTATCTCCCATTTCAGGACTCTCTTTGCCTTGTGTTCAGCGCCACTAGGCCTAGCTGTGGCTCTGCTAATCATGGCTGCATGGGAGCTGCATCTCTCTAGGTCAACTGGTAATGTGTAGATCCTGTGGATTGACATATACAGCCTACTACTGATGGGCGTTGGAGACTGTGCTGTTGTTGCCCTGCCTTCTCCCACCCTTAGAGTCTGCTGCCCCAACCAAAGGCAAGGGATATATGCAGTGCTGATAGGTGTCATGTGGTGGGTCACACAGTTGCACATGTACAAATAAGATCCACACCCTGACGCTTTATATGCAAACTCACCAGATTAAATAATTATGCTGCTCCTCTTCTCCTTTATGTCAATGGCCATTTTCCTTTTTTTGTACTGGAATTTGGCACTCTCATAATATTTCTTATTTTATCGTGTATTACTTATTTGTGCGTACATGATAATGCTGCTGCAGTAACTATGTGGTAGCACTTGTTTCATAGCTTATATATATATACACTGTGTCTGGAAAAAGGGAACCATTTTGTAAATATGGAAATAAATAGTAAATATTCCTCGATTTTTAAAATTAAAATACTGCTGTAATCTTTACATATTTGTCTAATATTGGATAGCTGTTGTGCGCATTGCTAATTGCATCGACTATATTTCATTTGTGTGTTAGTACTGGTTTTAGCATTATGTTTTAATATTAAATCATAGTCACTAGCCTGAATGTATATCAGCGTTCCCTCATTAGCATTGGGTAGCCTTTGTGTAAAATACAAACACTGGGCAGTGGGCATTCTACTGTGGAATTTAAATGTCTTCACTAACCACCAGGACTTTATAACTTTTATGTTAGCTACCACGTAAGCCCCTAGTAGACCTTTTATTAATTGTACTATTTTTATCATTAGGTGATTGATAGTGTAATGTTTGCATACTGAATTGTGAACCTAGTGGCCATGAGTTCAAATGTTATTCCACTCAGTCACTAACATAATATAACATACAGTACTTGACTATAAAAGAAAGTGCTCATAGAAAGCGCACAGTTGTGAGAAGATTAGAAATTGAGAACGAACTTGCCTCTGGCTATTCAAGCATTAGAAACATTCTGCCTCAAGCCTACGCATATACTGGGATTTCTAGTTGGGTAGCCAGCTTACCTGTCTTGGAGCTCATTTGTGTTGCAAAGAGCCTTTATACTCTGTTTTTGTTACGAGGCATATCATTTTGGTATGATGTCATCTTTGAATACCACATAATATGCTGTGGCTTATATTTAAAGTAAAATCATAAACACCTGCATGTCGCGCGCACACACACACACAAACACACACACACACACACACCATTCCTGCATCTGTTCTCAGAGTTAGCTCTGTTGACTATTTTCCTCTATGTAACAGTCTGTTCTGAGAGGCTTACAGTGACATTTTTTATACAGAGGAACATCTGCAAACTTGCAAAATCGGTGCACATAGCTTTATGATGAGAGTTAGATTATTAAATTTTGCATTAATGAGTTTTGCATTGCTACTAAGAATGAAGGGCAGGATATCTTCAGGAAACACTTGATATTTGAAGATGGGGCAAAGTGGAATGAAATCTGAGACTTAAAGCTGTACTATAAAGATTTGCATCCTTGAGGACTTTGTACTGAGAGAGTGATATCACTTAGTATGAAGCCTATTCCTATTGCAGTGATTTTGACAAAATAGGTTGTTGGTAGCCAATGCCTCTCCACTTTCTGACACTGGTATTCTGAATTGTTACATGATGCAATTAGAAATGCGTGCAATCTTCCTACACCTATTATTCAGGGTCCAGAAGCCTCTTCGTCTTTAAAAACGTTTAAAATGTGCTTGCTGTGGCAGACATATAGCAAATGTTTGCACTGACAGTTGATGGCATTAGGCTGACTGACAGTAGATTGCAGCTGACGATGCAATATAAATTGTCATGAATTATTTTGTAAATATGCAGCAAATTCACAGCAGAGTGCTAACCATTTTCATGCCACGCCTTGCTGCCTGCAACCTTCGTATAAATTTTTTGACATTATAGATGTGCTTGCTAAGGCAGTTGGGAATTAAGGATGCAGCATTCCTCATATGTATGCATTTAAG
Source organism: Lumbricus terrestris (assembly GCA_949752735.1). NCBI lineage: Eukaryota > Metazoa > Annelida > Clitellata > Crassiclitellata > Lumbricidae > Lumbricus > Lumbricus terrestris. Next base: position 27,941,855 of record OX457038.1, on the reverse strand, counting down.
TTGGCCATTGCAAAGCATCAATAAGCTATAATTTTTCCACCAGGGTCATTTATGCACATTTGGAATAGTTAAGGAGTTAGTCGGCATGAAAATAATCAATGTCTGATTTGACAATCATGTCCTGACACCACGGTGTCAAAAAAATGAAATTTTCTCGCAAGTTTCAGTAAAATTTTTGTAGTTGGGTTAAGAGTTTATCTTTGACGGGTATCACTGCCAGGCATAATTAACTTGCAAGCCACCAATGGGTAACTTGGAATTAGCCGTAATTGCATACAATGATTCACCACTAATTAGTGCTTGAGTATTTCAACTTTCCCTCAAAACAAATGGATTCGTTTGATTTAGCAGGTTTGCACAGCTTAGCATTTATTGACACTGATGTTTTCGGGCATTTTGGTTTCCTGTGTTAGTAAATGAATGCATAGTTCTCAAGATGAGCTTATATGGAACTGTTTTGTCTACCGTACTTCATTAATGAGAATTTGGGAAAAATTCACTGCGTTTCTATACAATGTAAATTTTGTCCTTTTAAACATTAACTCTGCAGCTCCACTGATATATTAAATATCATTTGAAATTATAATGTACTTACAAAAACATACATTTGCAGGATTGTAGGCTACACTTTCCTTGTATTTATTCACATAATTTATTTGAACTAATATTTAAATCACATGCCTCTGCATGTTAGATCATGTTGTGGTATTTTTTCTTTGACAAATTCAGGTTAATATGGTTTTTAATTTTTTTAAAATTTTGTTTAATCGATCAGGGAAGAATCAGTCAAGACTTTGAACATTTCCTGATTGCACCGTACGGCATGATGCACCACGAGGTGACTGCTTCTAGTCTGGTCAAGGTGGACATGCGAGGAGACATCCTCGACCTTGGAAGCACGACCCTAGGCGCCAACAAGACAGGCTTCTCGCTTCACTCGGCCATCTATGCATCGAGACCTGACGTCAAATGCATCATTCACGTTCGCAATACGTCTGCTGTTTCGGTATGAGCAATCAATGATTTGTGCCTCTTGCATTTGGCAGTAGTGCAACGCGTGTCACATCGTGGTGGTTGCCTTTTAATGTCTTTATTATGACACTGTGCTTGAAGTCACTTGAGACCTTGAGTAAGTCTTTAGCACTACAAAATAATTACGGTAATTAATTTTACTCGATTAAGGTAAGAACCGAAATCAGTCGTGAGAAGTTTTATTGCAAAGTAATGTCTGTGACTTGATACTTGTAAGCTATACGTTTGGTGACTCTACTAATTTCTCTGCATATTGTTTTGCTTCTTTGTTTTCGTAATGACACTTAGCATCATATAGACTGGGGCAGTAAAGTCATTTGTGATGTACTTGAAGGGCACCATAGTATCTGTCTAAATGATTACATACACAATTACACATGTGCATTGTGCACGTGATACAATACAACTGCAATTTGATTTTCGCACCCTCCTTACAAAGCTAGGAAGTGTACACACACACCTCGACGGTGCAGCTGCTATTGTATTGCAGAGCATTATTGTGAATGAAGGACTTGCTCAAGGTCCCTGCACAATAACCGCCTCGAACGAGGATCGAATCCGTACTCTCCGTGTTGCAGACCGACCGCTATAACCAATCGGCCACCGTGCCTCACGGTGATGCACTTATGTTTTCATGTTTGCTTATGTTTTCGTTATTCAGAAGTTACCTTAAATCTTAATGAACCTTTATATAGGTCTAAATTACTGACACTATTGATAGTGTCATTTGTAATATTTATAATAAATATTTATGAACAAGGTTCTCTGTTACCTTATCTGTACCAAAGCTTGTCTATAATTTTATCAGGAAGTATTTGCTGCCATTTAGAGTCATATAACTGCCATGCCAAATTGTTCAAGTGCCATTACGAGTGACATTTGCTTACACATATGCTGTGTATCTTTTGTGCTTAAGTTCAGTTAATTTGCAACTACTTCTCTCTTTTTCATTAAATTGAAAAAAATGAATATTTTTCTCTCAGATTATGCACAATCAGTTATAAATATTCTACTGAAGAACAACAAAATGATTTCAATTGACGAACGAGTGCATTTTCTTTTCTTAGAATTTCTTGTCTTAAGTATCCATCTTGTAATCTGTGTCGGTTGCCTTTGCCATGCCATCACCTCCAAGGAATAACAGGGAAGCAAGTATTTTTGTGTTGCATGCACTTTAACATTTTCATTTGGAAGTAAATTGTAGGAAAGAGAGTATGTTATGCATGAACATTTACATGTACTGCTCGAGACAAATCATCTTGACTGCAAGTGACCACATCATGACCTGACCTTACTTTGGCTTGTGTATGGTTTGTGACAGGTGTCAGCACTGAAGTGCGGGTTCTTGCCACTCTGTCCAGAGGCGGCGTTGATTGGAGACGTGAGCTACTTTGATTACAGTGGTGGATTTGTCGATCTGGAGCAGAGGGATAAATTGCGACGTGCGCTCGGTCCTAACAACAAGGTCAGTCATCACCTCTGCCGTCTACATTAATGTAAATTGTAAGGCTGTAAGCGCAATTTGACATCCTATCCATTCATTTAGTTTAGTGTTAATCTGTACAAATTTGCATAAGGGTGATTTGATTTTATGTTGATTCTTGTCATTCTGTGTAGGTCCTTGTGTTGAGGAACTTTGGAATAATTGTTGGTGGTGAGACCGTTGAAGAGACATTCTTCCTTGTGAGGCAACTGATGACTGGCGTTGAGACAATGGTAAGACACTCTTTTTCCATATATCCATTCCTATGGATGGTTGCTGTTGCATCTGAATTCTCGTTGTTTAGTGGCTTCCAGTTGTATTTTGATAAAAAAGTGGATGTAAATGTGAACTCTTGCTGACTATGACTGCAATGTTTTGTATGACTTTTTTGTATCACAATTTGATTTTTTATAGATTTTAGTTCTGTTAGTCTGGATTTAGGACTTCATGATGCAAATTATTTTAAGTTGACCTGAGTAAAAGAGGATCAGGCCAATTACAGTTGTAAGTTAAGAAGTCTATTCTTAACAATTGGTTGTAACAAATGAGTTTGACTTACGTGAGAATCATAGGAAATTTCAAGCCCAAGTTGGACCAATGTCCCCTGTGCTTTACTTTATGAGTATGTTGTTGTGTAAATCAATTAGTGAGCTCACTTTATAATGTCGCATTGTTGTGTCTTGGCCACTTACACAAATTTTTTATGTCTCTGATGTGCAAAGTGTTAAATAGGACCTAACCCTTCATGTTGAATTCAGTTGAGTAACTGCAGTATTAGACTGTACAGTGCACAGCACTCGAAACTTGTCAGCGATAGGTGCATAGGTGTTTTGCTTACAATTGTTAGGTTTTTTCTCCTTATTTAATTTTGTTCGATAATTTCTTGTTTTCTTGTCCAGTAGTTGTCTTTCTGCAGCCAGAGTTTTAAGACAGTTTCAATGCTTGAACTGCCTGAAAATACATTAGTTTAAGTTACATTTCAGCTGCTGGGCATAAAGTCTGGTCTGGAGAACGTGAAAGTTCTGACTGATGACGAGAGAAGGAATGCCTTAGATGCTGCCAGCAGTCAACTGGTTTCTGCTGATGGAAGAAAGTTGCGACGAGGTGAACAGGAATTCGAGACTCTGATGAAGCACCTTGATAATGCTGTACGTATGACTTTGTTTTAATTGAGCTAAATAATCAGTTTATAAATTATTAACCAAACAGAACTTATGATGTGCTTGTCAGTCTCAAAGAACTTATGATGTGCTTGTCAGTCTCAAAGAACTTATGATGTGCTTGTCAGTCTCAAAGAACTTATGATGTGCTTGTCAGTCTCAAAGAATTCAGTCAGTTCAGTAGATAAATCAAATTTTGTGCGTGATTGGAACACATAATATACTTTTTAGAGTGGCCATACTTTTTTTGGTTACACAGCCGAGTTCTTCTAGCGAACAGCATATTGCACAGATGTTGATTCATTGATGAGTTGATTCATTGATTTAACGGTAAATTTTCAGGGCTACCGTACTGGTTACCTGTATCACGAGTCAGCAGGGAGCCAGATGGAGAAGAGCATCCACGTTCACAATGATGTCATAGTTCCACCTGCGTCATCTTCCTTCGTTTATTCCTTTGATGAAGAGACTGCAAGAACAGCGTACGTCTCAATATCGTTGTTTTCCAATGAGGCATAAGAGTTCAAGGATCGGATTATGACCTAAGTCAAAGATTTCATTAGTCATCTGAATGATTTGAAGAGATAAGTTGAAGATTACTTAAAGATTTAAAATTCATATCTATAAGCAAAGACATTTAAGTTAAACATCATGCTGTCCAGCTTGGGATTGAGCAAAGTTAAGAGATATGTACCTAAATCTGGTGTACTGTATCTTCTGTGTTACCATATTTCACTCTATTTCACTTTTTACACTTAACCAAAGCTGCTGTACACAATTCACGTCACCATGTAACAATTTACCAAAAGTCTGTGCACCAAGTTTAAGACAGCCCAAGACTGTTGGAATGAAGTCTGTATGGTATTACAGAAAAAGTCATAAAAACCTGCTGCAGATAATTTTTTAGCATGATCCTTTAAAAAATGTTTGAATTACACTTATGAATATAGATCAGCAAACACTGTATCACCATTGCTCATTGTGATGTATACAAATGCAGAGACTATTAGTCAGACCTGCACCTCGGTCATTCTGTATTTTAGTTGTGTTTTCGGTTTAGATCTCCAGTTAAACCTAAGATTGTGGGGAAGCAGAAGAAAGGGTCAAAGTCCGACTGGCTGAGCACTAGCAAGAAGGAGGAGGACTTCGAAGAGTCCATAACAAGCAACCTCGATGCAACAAAAGCAAGCAAGGTTTAGTAGAATCTTTATACATTTTTCTATTTGTTTGTGTTTGTTTGTATGTGCACTTGTTATAGTGCCCCTTCAAGCTCTCTACTCAGAGGCGATCCTGACTGCAGAGCGGACACTGCATTGGAGTTTCACGCCGACGCGCTGAGCAATTGCGAGTGAAGGACTTGCCCAAGGTCTCTACGCGGCGACTTGAGGTGGATTCGAACCTCGGACCTTCCGGCTTCAAGACAGCAACGCCACCACCATGCCCCACAAATACCAGTATTGTTTACTGTATCAGTAAAGTAGATAAATCAACTATAGTATTTGTCATAAGTCACATAATTAAGTAACAACTAAGTACTTCAAGTGCTTTTAATGGGCATACGATCAGTATCAGTGTGATGAAAGGGTGGCTTTTATTAGACATATTAATCAGCCACGTTCGTCTGAGAGAAGTTGTGGCATGATTTTTTTTAATGAAGTGCCAATGATGACGGACGGCATTAAGCAAATCGATAACCTTTTCATCTGACACAAGGGTTTGTACTCTGCTTGTAGTACTGAAAAGTTACAGCATTAACCCTTTGCCAATGTATACTCAAATGAAATCGCTAAGCATTTAATTGACCAATTGATCCTGTGTTGTTAATAAGGCATAATTGACCTATGCTAGTGCATTCAACAATATTTCAGTATATTTTTTCTTTTTTTGTCTTTGTTAATTTTGTATGTTTTGTTTCAGTGGGCACCAGAAGAAACCAGTACCCCGATCAAGCCTGAATTGGCACAGCAGTCTCAAGCCAGAAGAGATGTGCAGGTAAGATAGAACACAATTTGTACGGGGAACGGTGGTGTAGTGGGTATGTTCGTCGCCTTGCAGCCGGAGGGTTGCAGGTTAGAATCCACCTCAAGTCGCTGCTTAGTAGTGTCTCTTTTTATTGTGAAATGTTTGCAACCATGTACAAACTTCTGCTGTGACAATATCAGTCTACCTCTGAGTACATTGTGTAATTTATTACATTCTTGAATTTTTGAGATATTTTTCCCCAATTTTTGTCTGACTTGGAGGATCAGTTGAACACGGGTTAAATGTGAATTCACTATATTGATTAGCTTAGAATTAGGTGTTGCTCAGTGGTCTAGTTGTCCACTGACTAAATTGTTTTTCTGTGTTTGAAGCATTTTGACAGCACATTGGAGGAGAGGCATGAGGAAAAAGTGGTGGAGTCACGTGGTGGAGCAGGTAGGAATCAGTTTTCTGCACGTAGTTGATTCAGCTAGCAAGGCAACTGAATAAGAGATAATTGTTGGAATATATATGGTTTTATAACCCTTAGCTTGAAGTTGCGTGAGCACTGCGACTTAAGCTGGTGCTCGGAAGAATCTTACCCTGAAATGAATATTTTTATTTTTTGATTCTCCTTTGGTCTTTCCACATCTATGCAGAAATTTAAGACTAAATTAAAATTTGTTGTTTAGAACATTGGCATATAAATATAGTCTGTTCTAAGGATGAAGAGGCAGACGTGTGGGCAAAAGTAGCGCTACACTGGCCAAAAGGTATGTGCTGTGAACATGTAGACATTAACGGTGCAGTTGTTTGATTACATGTGAAGGCATAAACTAAATAAGTTAAACTTATTTTAACCAGATTGTTAAATTTTGAATGTTTAATTCAATATGAATCTTCTATGGTGATTGATCTACAGATTGTTTACTTATTGGAAGTGGATTGTTAGAACAAGTATATTTATTCTTTATGTAACTTTGCTGCAGGTGAACCTCTGGCAACTGCGGTGATTATGCCACCGGCTGAAGAGAAATCAAAGGCACAGCAGCCGACTCATGCTACCGCTGTACAAAATGAAGCAGTGAAAGGTTCGATCGCATTAGTTGTTCTACGATTAACTTCATAAATTTTTTACAGCAGCACTAAAATTGATGTATTGTTAAGGAGATCGTTTCACTATGCCCAATAGTACTATGGAAAATCCCTTGTGTGATTGAAAGCAAGTTTCGTTAACAATTGATCACAGGATTTAAAAATTGCGTTATATAGAAGTAATAAAAATTTTGCATGTGATATTTTCCCCTTTTAATGAATGCATAAGCATTTTATTTAAACAAAACTTTTATTTTGTTTTAAAGTTTTTCTTTTACTGTCGTTTTTATTAAGTAAACACTTCAACATTATGAATATTTAGCAGAATTGTTGCAATTATGTAAACCTAAATCATAAGTTCATGTCTAAATAATTTATGATTGCTAAGATTTTGTTTATGATTTCAAATAGAGTATTCAGCACTTAAATTGTTATGTAATTATAATTATTATTGTGTGTGTGTGTGTTTAGATCAGCCACCTGCGGCTAGAAGTGTGCTAACTGATGCTAGAAGTGGCACACAAGAACGAGAAGTAAGCAGCTTTCAAACATCATTAGTTTGAATTCTCTGTTAATTAAATTATAGTACTTACTTGAAAAGCAAACTTTGGTGAAAGTCTACTGCTCTTTTAGTAGAGTATTTCCTTTACTGTTAACATTAATCATGGTGCATTAGTGTTGTGATGGAGTGGCACGTTGGCCTGCAACAGACGGATGAGTTGGGCAATTACATAAATTTTTTCAATCTACAGGTGGAGATTTCTTACTTGGGACATACCATTATCTCTATTATAGTCTATTTCACTGGTCACAGAATTTACAAGTTTCTGGATAGAAATTTACAATATGCGTGTTTAAACTTTGTCTGGTTAAATTAACTGTTTTGAATAATTTGCTGCAGAATTCACCAACTAAAGAGGTTTCTTCACAAAATGAGTCACCAACCAAGGACAAGAAGAAGAAGAAAGGCCTTAACATATTCAAGAAGAAATGAGAGATAACGAGGGTCAACTGACGACTGTCACAGCTTGCTGACATGGACGACGACCGACACTCTCGCTGCTATGGCAACTCTCCATGTTACTCTCTGCACGTAGTTTTAAACATAGACTCTGTAATTTACTTTGAACTATTTCAGACATGCTTTACAAAGAATTTTGTGTGTGTGTGTGTGTGAAATATAGCTTTTTTCAGTGTAATACGCTGGAGTACATAATATTTCCAGCTGATAATGATCGATTTCTTTGCTGTGTTCAAGTCCTGGTTTAAGAACCGTGGATAGTACGTCTAGCTGATCACATCGGTTTGGATTACTGAAGAATTGTGACTGACTGTGCTTTCGCTTTATATGAAGAAGGATCACTGTGATCACTGAAGAATCAAGATGATAGTAGAATCTGTTTGCAGATTGGGGATGATGGTCATTTATTTCGTATTGAAACGTAAACTACATACAGATTCCTTTAGTTAAGTCGGCTTTTAGCATCACATTAGGTATTCTATGTTCATGTTGTCTGTGCCTTGCTTTTTCTGTTTGATTGCAATCAGTGTGTTGATGTGTTGAGTAAAAGGTTTGTACTTTGAGGTTCTGATGGGCAGGGTAAGCACAGAATTTCGAGTTGTAGTACTATTGTCGTTTTATGTGCTTGCCACGGCTGCATGCAACCGAGAGTTGATCTACGTCTGGTACAGAAGATAACTGTCTAGTAGCAAGAACGACGTCCGTGTCGATTGTACAAGCTTTTTCTTGTACTAGTGTAATCTTTTTACAGCTTTCTTCTTTCAGCTCCATGAAAGGACATTAGTTTCAAAATGAACCACATCTAAATATTCAGAAGGGTTTCATTTTAGAAAGTGAACCGCATCTGAATATTTAGACGCGTTGTTTATTCCCGCTTTCTGCTTTTCTCAGGTGGTTTTAAACCAGCATGTTGTGCATGGCCATAAGCATTTTGTCGTCCAGTGTTTCACATTTTTACCAATTCTTATACCAATGTGGGATTTCCAAGTTAAACTATATAATCGGAGCAACTTAGTAAGTCATTCAGTCCAATCCTTAGCTGTCTGGCTTATAACTGTAAAACAATCTCTCCTTGTGTGTAATTCTGTCATGCTGCCAATAAAGTGGTTATATTACAACTCTGGTCCCATTTATAGTCGTTCATAAAATCTGAAGCAGAGGCAGCTCAAGTGGAGATAGTCTTTCTGCAGAACAGTTACTGTCTTTTTACACGTCAACGTTGGTGTTCCTATCCAGATAAGTCGTTGGCATCAAACATCTGTTGTTCGTAGGGTTCGGCCCTCAGTTTGCGTCCACCAAAAAATCGACCGTTGAGAGCCTTCACTGCCAATTCCACGGCTGAAAATAAAACCATTTCAGTAGTCAGAAATTATAAGCCCCATCAGTAAATTTCAAGTCATATTTCCACCATCACTTGCTACCAGCACAATGTTTTTTACAACAAGCTTTACATACTGCAATCAAATCCCGTACTGTACAATACCACAGCCATCTCTAAGCTCTGCCACAATCAACACTCTTACCTTACATACTAGTAGCCATGCCTATAGTTATGGAAAGCAATGGTACATAGAATGCCAGCTGACTGAATTAATAAGATTCAAAGAAAAGAGAAAAAAGGTAGACAAAGCTGTTGGAGAGAATTTATTTACAAAATGAGAATATAACAAGACTGGGGACTGATACCATGATAGAGGCTTTAGGTGACTGTACTCACTAGCTGCTTCTTTAAATTCAACGAAGATCTTGACTAGCACTTCTGCATCATCTTCCTCGCTTTGCTTTTCCTGGTATATGACGACCCGCTGTACATGTCCATAGCGCGAGCATTCGTCTACGACTTCGTTTTCCAGTTCATCGTCCATGTCTTCAACACCCACCATGTTTCGCAGTATCATCACCCTTGTCTGGAAAGTTATCAACATTTCTATCGTTGCAAGTGTTACGACACTAATAATAATAATAATCTTAGTTTAATTTTGAACTGATGCACCGCATCATAGTAGGAACGGATGATCAGAAGTTAATACATGAGTCAAATTTAAATGTCTGGCAGCCATGCAAAGCATCCAGCCGTCCATCACAGCACTACTCATTTTACCAAAAGCCATCTGCTGAATGGATGGCTGAGTCAACCTCTGACAGAGTTGCAGGAAGCGATCCGCATCCGTTCTCTTTTCGTGCCAGAGTCTTACCGTGACCCTACACCCCCACCCGATCACAGATAAGTCACATGATTTGGTTTGTGTTCATGTGTTCCATTGCAGCATTAATATATATTGGACAGCCAGAAACCAAATCAGGAAAAGGCTTATTAGTACTGCTTCAAGTGCCAACTACCCTAGGAGTATTTTCAGTCAAGGGAACGAAACGGAAATTAGGAAATGGCAATATGTTAGTCCATGACATGATGGATAAAGTGGAAACCGGTTTGTAAGAAAGAAATGTCTCCTTAATATTAATCAAAAGTCAAGCAATTACATCCAACACGACTCACACCATGAGAATCATCTATTATTGTTCTATTTGGGCAAATGTTTGCTGCGGCTTACGTTTGAGCAGCGTGAGAGTTTCTGCATGTCTCTAATGTGTTGTGCTTGGCTGCCAGCAACCAGTGCGCCGTCCTGCTGAGCAAGAGTTTGTCTTGAATCATCTGATAACCGGCCTTGAACTTTCTTCGGTTGCTCAGAACCAATTCCTCCTAAGTTAAAATAAAAATTAGTAAAAAACAAATTACACTATCAGTACAATCTTCATAAAACTCTTTGGTTGTTGTTTCATGGTGACAAAGGATTTTATTCTGACAATACTTCTAAAATTGACAAAAGTTAAATCGTGGTATGGATTGGATAACTCTGTAAAAGAAATCGTTATTCAAAATCAGCTGACAAAATGCCTTTTTCTAAAGTATTTAATAAGCCACTGTTAAACTTGCCATATCAGTTCCGAGCCAAGATATTTACAGGTCACATATTCTATTCTAAGTTGTCGTATATAGTTCTTAGTTTCAAATATCATGTTTTACCTTCAAATAATTTAATAATTTAATTTCAAATATCATGTTTTACCTCAGTAAAAACCCCAAACCCCCATCATAAATTCCTAGGAATTTATGATGGGGGCTTGGGGTTTTTCCTGACACCAACCCAACAGTATTACAGTAAATAAAAAGGGACTTAAGTAAGAAAAACAATTGTAACTACAAACAATATTTTTAAAACTTTTTTTCTTAAGCCAATGGTGGTTTTAACCCCGAAACCCCTGTCTACGCCGTTTTACTTAGCGCTAGGAATTTAAAGCATAATTATAGCAATTAACAAGTTAATTAATTAACATGATTACATTCTTTAACATAGCTAACGCTATTGTCACTGCTCCTAGCTTTACATGCAACATTAACTAGAACAAAGACTAGACAAAAGAAAGTGAAAAACTATTTTTTTTAAAGTAAAAAGTACTTAGTTTAAACTTTACCGAAAGTTCAACGCAAAAAGTAAAACAGATAGTAAAAGAATGTTTTTGATTATTGACTACAAGCATTTATAAAGTACATAACATGCAATGATGCATATTCAACATAACTACTGCAGAGTTGACAGTGTAGTTGTACTTGTTATCTACTGTGACATGCGATGAAAAATTAATCGAGTTACTACAAATTTTAATCGTGTGATCAATTTCAATTAAAATATTTTAATCATTGCACTTTCACCAGGTGTGACTACCTGTCGTGTTGGCTGTGATTGGCCTCAGCACAGCAGAAGACAATTGTGGAATGACGATTCCAGGAGCTGCTATTGTGGCTGGGATAGCTTGCGCTCCAAGCCGTGGTATTGCCACTCCTGGAGGTGGCAAAGAGACGGCAGTTATTCCACCTGGCTGGAACAGAATGCACACAGTGTTCTTCGGATGATCGTAAATATAAAAAAATACATGGTAAGGTAAAGTATCGACAAAGTGACATGCCTTTGCAAGGTACTTAAAACAGGCTATCCCAAGTATCCTGAGACACACATAATGAAATACACAGCGAAATAACTTGCTAAAAGATATAGGAATGTACCTACAGATGCTGTCATGTGTAGTGAAATCCTTGACACACTGAACTGAGACTCCATCATTTGATGCCATTATCATTACTATTATTAGATATGCAACTCATGCAAGGTCAAACTGAAATGTGAATCTGAGGTGTGGATAATCAGTCGGCTACCACAAATAGGGTGTCCCAATTTGAGGGTATTTTTGAAAATGCTAAGTCTCACCAGCCAAAAAGTATCATTGGTAGAAAATAACTTTAGGGAAAAAATTCAATTTTTTTCAAGGTCATTTAGGGGTCCCCCAGGGACTATAAGATATCAAAAAAATACATTGTGGTCTGCCGCTATCATTATCAATATCACTCGTACATTATTTCATGAACCTGGGCTTTTTTCAGCCCAGCACCATTTTCATCATGAATAAGTGTACCACACACATATATATATGTATATGCTATATATATGTATATGCTATATAATTTCCTGCAGAGCTGCTGTCTTGTGGGTTTGCATGTATGGAGCAGCCAAGTGTGCACAACGAAATTTCAGACTGTGTGATATTTCCTTTTCACTACAGTCTGTTACATAATGCAAATATGGGTCAACGGTTACATATTTTATATATTACAATATTGGTTAATTTGATTGTCATGGCAAGTCACAATAAAACTGAAGCACTGACAAAGTTTGGTTAATAGGCCATCTATAACTTGCACTATCTTTGAGGTGATGCTTTTCAACGCCTTTTATACATGTCTTTGACCATATACAAGGCCAGATATTCTGTGTTTTCAAGATGCTTGATGAAAACTGTTTCAAATTAAACAAACGTCAGGTTCTGCAGCAACAGATCGCAAAAGATAATTATTGTTAGAGGAGGACTTTAAAACATGCTTATTGCATCACAAAGCATCATCCTCTGGAGGATTTTCATGAATTCTTTACATTTGCTGAGTTGATGGTGAGGAGGAAGCCCCAAACACCACTGGTATTTGCAAGCCTGATGGTCGTCAGATAGTATGGCCAAGGCCGTTCTATTACTCAATGAAAATGGAGTTGCTGTTCTATGGAAACGAGACTGTCATCTGTTTAACAGATAATGATTCACATGTATTAAAACGCTTTAAGCATTTTTGTTGTATCAGTGTAAGCCTACATACAATCCTGGTGCACTGTCTAATCTGCAGCTGATGCTCCATTTAATTGCATCCTGTTAATTAGAAGATTACAAGCATACGATTATCCTGGTCCCAGTATTACTGCACTTAAAGCAAGCAATGCCATTCTTGGTACTTCAGTCCAGAACATGCAACTATTGCATTGTTTTCCGATCTCTTAACACCTCACAAGGAAGCAAATCTCATACTACACATGACCCCGAACTTGGATCTCAACTGGTCAAGTTTCTTCCACAACTTTACCAGAGCTAAATATCTCTCAAAGCTTTTTCCAGACTACCGGCATTGACAACAGCTTTCTAGTGAGCTCTGCTGCTAGTTGACCATCTGTGAAACCGTACAATTAAGCCATTGTAATCGTGAATAACTTGGCATGTGTCAATGGCTGTGACTGATACAGACATTTATGCCACAACAAATAAAAAATAAAAAACAGTTCTTATTGCAAGCTGTTCAAAAACATTGAAACACATACAATCCTGGTGCACTGTCCAATCTGCAGCTGCACTTCCCAAACTGCAATCACGACTCACTTGAATCACTTCTTCAGATGAAGTGAACTACTGATTGGACCAAACGTGTGACTATCTCACATTTGGTACTGTGTACCAATATGTCATCTCAAAGTAAACTATGTTTTGAATAACTGCTCGAATTATTATAGTAGTCAATATTGGTTAAATAATATTCCAAATTCCAATGATCTATGAAAGTTCGTGCATATATCAATTTTGTCAAATTTCAGTCAATTAACTGCAAAAACCAGTCTGAGAGCAATACAGCATAAAATTTGTCAGCAACTGCATTGTACGACATATCATATTTTGTGCAAAATCATCTAAATATATGTGGTTTGAATGACGTTGCCTCATATATTGACATATTTGCACACGAATATCATTGGATGCTATACTTAAAATTTGGGGCTCCTGGGGGGACCCCTAAAACTTATTTTTAAAAATCAAAAAAATTACACAATTATTATCATCTCCATAGGAAACGTCTAGACTGGTGAGACCAAAGAATTTCAAGAAAAAAAGTTTTTGGGACACCCTAACCACAAACTATAATATAAATGCTTAGATAGATACATAAATTACAAACATACAAGTAACTGTGAATATAATTCTTTAATTTATGCAATAGCTGTAAGGCATAAGAACGGGATGTTAGATCATGTTACATATGCAAGAACAGAAACTTTAAATACAGCGATAGACAAAAACCATGCAGTGAGAATAACACAGACCTGGAAGACAGCATCCATGGCTGTTATCTTAGCAGTGACAGTTGCTGCAGCAACTGCCGCTTTGGTTGGCATTGGAGACGGGAAGCTGGGCACTTGTTGAATGCACGGTGGTGTTACTGCCTAAACAAAGCCATACAATGCAACGACAATAAAAGAAATGCACCATAATAAAAAAATTATATATCGACCCTACCAAATAATATCTGCTGATGCAAATTATTTCTTATCTAATCTTCTACTGCTTCTCTGATAAGCTCTTCCAAGTGGATATTAAAAATAGTACCGTAATGGTGACAGTGGACCGTCTTGTCTCATCCCTGTCTTTCCTGGTGCCGAGTACCGTATTTTCGCGAATATAACACGCGGGTTATACAAAGTTTTACAAACAACGCACCCTACCCGCGTGGTATACTCGGGGGCGTCTTATACAAATAATTTTTTACATAGTCAAATTTTGTGCCAGATTATTTTCAGGTCATGGTCAAAAACTACGGTAAAGTTGTTTTCTGACAATACAGAGACATGAACGTCAATAAAATCGATATGACATGAAGTCCGAGTTCAGTTCGTTTGTTATTATTATCATAGAAATATCAAAGACGCAGAAAGTTACAATTTAAAGTAAAACAAATTATGATTTGACCTTATATACAAAAGTTAAATATTACTATAAATAAATTGCAATTGTCTGTTGTTTTCCATAAAGCAGTAAATAAATTTACACAGGCAGTATTTTGTATTATCGCTTGCTCCTTGTTATGTATGAAGCTAAGAAAATTAGGTGTTTCGATTTATATAGCGCATACTTTTGCGATTTTTAAACAGCCCAGGTAATCTTCCTTTTCAGTGTCCTCTGCTGCCTCTTCCATATCACAAATGTAAATATTGTCAATGGCATCAAAAATTATGTTCAATTTTCCAGTCTAGCTTGCCAGATACCAAATATTGTCAACCCACTTTCCGTTTAGCAACAGATGCCAATCGCGGTGATTGTCCTTTGAGAACTCGTGTCAAAATCAGGATTTCCTTTGGACAAACATAGTTTATTTTCGTCACTTGCTATATCAAACAATTATTAACGGCCAGATTTGTCGAAACTGTCACCATTTGAACCTAATTCTATAAGGAAATCGCGAGTTTATTAGCCAATTCATCCCTTCGCGTTGGCGGCCATATTGGATCAGTCACATGTGCGTGAATATGTCCGTTTTCATTGTTAAATAACGCGCGAAGGTTCAGATTTTAAATATATTTTCCACTTATATATGTGCCTACTTATATTATCTTGGTCTAAATTACGTAAAATTTGATATATATTTTATTTCCTAGGTCAAGACCGTCATTATAAGAGCAGCTAACGCCGGTACTAAGCTGCTAAGTGTAGTCTACGCCCGTTATTGCCCCCATAGTACGGTAGTTTAAGCTTGTTAATTAAGGATATGATATGGAAGTGGGATTGATTAAAATAATTTTTGCATCAATATAACTTCAATTATATTCGATTTATAGAAAAATAATGCTTCAATGAGCGCATACCGAAATTCGCCAAAATACATTTAACTGCTTTTTATCAAGACTGCTCATTCTTATTCACTGCACTAATGCTACAATCCTTAAACGACGGTGATCTTACCTTGTGAAGCTACAAGTAAGCTAAAGAACCAGGAACACGATGATTTCCACGTACAAGTTTTTATATTTATATAGAAAATTATATATATGATTAAAACGATTTGTTATCAATACATGATTTTAATTTGTGTATAATTGAACCAGTTACGACTCTATGCAGTCATAAATTATATAAGGCTAGAGTAACGTTAGCGTGCATGTTCGAATACTAGCGCGGATGGAGGCACGAAAATGCGTCTTATAGTCGGGTGCGTGCTATATAATTCAATTTTTACTCAAATTGCAAAAAGTAGCGTGTTATATTCGGGTGCGTGTTATACCCGTGTGCGTGTTATATTCGCGAAAATACGGTACTCTCCAAAATTACTATTTGCAACTTCTTTCCCATGTATATTGTATAAGTTTCCTGTTCAAGCTTCTGTCTCTACAATCTGTTCCTATCGGTCTCAAAGCATGTAACAAAATGTGTAACAGCCTTCTCCAGTTGACTCTAGCATACGCTTTACAATACAGAAACCAACGTTGCAATCAAGACATTAAGAGTGCATTATCATCCCATTCATTGATCTTGTCTAGGCATTGAGTACTAAAAACAGCAAGATGGCTTTTATACCATGTAACACTCTTGGCTAACTGTTTCTACATGGAATTCTTGATGCAAGTGACGTTCAGGCTAAGAAGGTTAAAACTGTCTACTATTTAAATCAATCATTTCTACCTATAACTAAACAACAATGCGGCTGTCCTTCACAGTAATTGGACAAAGTCATCTACAGTGCATGGAACATCAGATAAGACCGTCGAAATAGTTGCTGGCTGCACTGCTGACTATAAGAAATTCTTTATAATTATTCACATTGGTTTTATCCTAGCTGACAAGTTACTCTGCTGTTTACAAGTGATACAATTGAATTGCAGTATTTATATCACTGTAATCAGCAAATCTCACGACCAGTGGCTGCTTACCTTGCCAACCCTGAGGTACTGTCCACCTAAGTTGAACAGGTTCATTGAGGCAACGGCATCGACAGAGGCTTGTGCAGTGTCGTATTCAATGAAACCATAACCCCTACAGAAGCCATAACAGTCAACTAGTACAAAATTATAATGTAAGCACATCGTGGTTCTAAAGAACCATTGCAGCAGCAACTGCCACCACAGAAGATAAAGTACATTCATCAACATTTCAACATTAAAGACATCCAAATATGAGCTGTAACAATGCTTGTCCTTGGCATAAAATGTAAGTTTCTTACGGTGCATCACCATTTGTGCTCACAGTAATGGTTCCATGATCAACAGCTCATCTGGAAGAACTGTATGTGAGAGGAAAAAATCCAAACCAATACTCTTTCACTAATTCATAGTTTCTCCAGTTATGCACCAAAGAGTGGAAGTGCCTTTACCAAATTGAACATTTCACCTCTGATACTGCTGAATAAGCCATTTCTTGTAATCTTCTCAAACAGAACTCAAAAGTAAAAATTCACTTGCTTCACTATGCGAGCTAAGACATTTTCATCTGGAAAGAACTGCAACAAGCTTACTTGTGTTTACCCGGCCTCAAGACATCGGCGGCTAATTTACACGATTGTACATGGCCAAATGCTTCAAATACACTGAAACACAAACATACAGAAACAGCACTGGAGGAAGTTCGAGACAGATCAACAAAAAACTCCATTTCCAAAATATAATTCCTAAGCAGATCATGTACTTAAAAATGAGAATCAATTACATACTCGAACTATTTATCATAAAACTTAAGCAAGAATTAACAGTTAAGTTAAAAATAAATGCAAAGACTGCCATAAACAGTTTGATATTAAAGGCTCAAAGCAAATCTCAACTGAAAAATTGTTTCAGTGAATAATGAATGTTGTCATTTTACTGAGTAAATTATTTGTAATCAATGCCATCAAATGGTTGGAACTAGGAACTGCTGATGGTGAACTTTCTATTCTGTTGGTGCTTAAATATATTGAATGTCTGGCGTGTATTACATCAAATTTTGTACGAGACTATAAAAGGCAACTTAGACTACCTCTGAACATCAATTTCACTGAGATCTGAATGAATGGAAGCAACGTAGATGCGATTATATGGTTTGGCCTCTTCCATGAGCTTTTCGACAATCGGCTGAGCCTGAGGCATATTGCTCGGACGACCAACCTACACAAGTACAATTCACAATGTCATTGGGATGTTTATAATTCTAGAGAAAATAAAACAAAAGTTAATTTAAAATCAGCAGGACACTATAGTAAGAATTTCATTATTTCATCATCTGGTATTTGATAATACACATGCAATTATTAAATACCTACATAAAACCTATGTACAGTATTTTGCTAATATCATTGTTCTACTTTGTCTTAATTTACAATGCTGGTCAAAGAGAGAATTCGCTGTGTCCCCCTTAGATTCTCTGATCGGCTTGACCACTTTGTTGACAAGGGGACTGCCATGGCTAAATCCGGATCATTTGCCTACACAAATCCCTCTCTATAGAATGGATGCACTTTTCTCACAGAGGGTTGCACACACTGAAAGCACTTCTGAAAGGCTCCTGCTGAGAGAAGCCTTATATA
Organism: Lumbricus terrestris; assembly: GCA_949752735.1. Lineage (NCBI taxonomy): Eukaryota > Metazoa > Annelida > Clitellata > Crassiclitellata > Lumbricidae > Lumbricus > Lumbricus terrestris. Next base: position 27,923,412 of record OX457038.1, on the reverse strand, counting down.
AATGGTCAAAGACAAAACAATACAATACGAAGGAAAACAGAAAACCAGAAAGAATGGACAAACATTAAGAACTAAGTACAAGAAGTGAAGACTTGTAAAGTTCACCAAACAGCACAATTGTGAAACAGACAGATCAGCCTCAAGTTGTCGCTTTCAAAGAAAATTAATTCATAAAATTATAGTCATTATGAATAATTATGCTGAAATAAGAGAAAATTGGAAGACAGCAACAGCAACGAGAAAAACAAGCAAAGACAGCAAGTTCATTACCAGCATCAACAGACTTCAGTCATAGCTAAAATAAACCAATGATTTTGAATTATTGAGAGACAGAGAGAGAGACACAAGACAGGAGAGTGAAAAACAGAGACAGTGAACATGAGACACACCTTGATATTTCTACCACTTAATAGAACTCCATTCATCTGTTCTAGCGCTAGAGTAGCTGCTTCCGGAACATCGTATTCAACAAACGCAAATCCTTTGTGTTTGTTGGCCAGAGCATCCCACGACAGACTGACGTTACGTATTGGACCAAACGGCTGGAAGGCTAAGCGTATCGTATCTTCTCTTACGTCAAAATTTATACTCCCAACGTAAATCCTGTGAAACAAACAATTGTACATGATGTAACAATGCCACAATGCAGTATGCACAAACAGACGGTTAAGAGACAATATGTGACGTTTGACAGCAGAAGAACTCAACACAAACACACGCACGCACACACATATCTAATTATCTATATTGCACTCTGTAAAATCTTAATCATTAAAAGTCAGAACTGATGATGTGGGCTTCGAACAGACATGAGCCGATGTTCACAAAGACAACAAACCCCACTTTTTCGCAACATTATGAGACGCTTAAATAGGAAGAATACATGTGCTATTTCATACAAGCCACGGCATGCAAAACAAGGCATAGCAGTTCAAAGCAGCACTTTAAAAACAAACAACCAAGTAGAGCACCATAAAATAATTTATCAATGTAACAGTAACTTACGTTCCAAGTTTTGTCCAAACTTGCTCTGTAATCTGCATTCTATAACAAACAACAGGAAAAAGTGCTACAAAAGAATAACTGAATTAATCAATAACTGATCACCATTAATCAGCTGCTCTCATAAATTTACTAAATAATTTATTAAGGTTTTTTTTCTCTAAGATGAATTCACTGCTTGCATTATTTCAGAATAATAGCAACCGTTATTTTCATGCTTCCTGCCTTATAGCATGGCAATATAAATGTTTCGAGAATAGATTCACCATTCCAATTTATTTCCAATTGATAGGACCTGTCACAAGCAGCTTGCACACAAGCACCTTTATTCGCCTTGGCGTAATAGAAAATCAGTCAGAGAAGAATTAATTTAAAGTAACGCAATCAATGAACAATTTGCAATTTCATTATTGCTGACCTGTGCAACTACGCTTAGAAGCTACAACAAGCAGCTAAAAAAATTGAGCAGCTCAAGAATTCCAACAAAAGGACGTACCCGCCCAGGAGGGAAAACGGTTTATGTAATGCACTCTGAATGGTAGCCATCTGTAGAAACAAAAACAAAAATGAAACTAATAAACAATGTACATCATTCCAAGGCTTTACTGAAATAAATAAACAAATAATATTAATATAATGTTATGTCGCTACTCCATGATGTAGCACACTGGTTGCCTGTTCCCCTTCGCATTGAATTTAAGATCTGTTTGCCTGATTACAAGTCTCTTCACGGAGGTGTGCCCGAGTATCTGCATAATTACTGTATCGGGACGCATTCCTCTGCTTCCGGGTTGCAACTGAGGTCGCTTGAGAAAAGCGATCTTCGTGTATGGTGGATGAGAAACTGCTTTGGTGGCAGAGGTTTCTTAGTGGCTGATCCCAGTTGCCAGTACTAAGTCTTCCTCCAACCCGGCGAACGGCTGACTCAGATGGCTCCTTCAAATCTGGACTAAAGACTTATTTTGCAACACCTATCCTGATTCCTGCTGCTGTGAGGTGCCCTAGCAATGGCATAGATGTATGTATGTATGTATATATGCGCACTTGTTATAGCGCCCCTTCAAGCTCCCTACTCACAGGCGCTCCCGACTACAGAGGGGAACACTGCATCGAAGTTTCATGCTGAAGCGCTGAGCAATTGCGAGTGAAGGACTTGCCCAAGTACCTACTCGGCGACTTGAGGTGGATTCGAACTGCAACCCATCGCCTGCAAGGCGAAGAACATACCCACTACACCACCGTGCCCCACAGTTGTGTACTGACGCCATGGAAATTGTCATTGTTATTAAGAATATGGAAACTCATTCATTCATTCGGAAATTTATACAGTGTCCCTTCAAGGAAACTACCCAGAGGCGTTCTCAACTTCAACGCTGCCAAAAAAGAAAGTTCTGAATCCAGTGAGGAACATTTCAGAATGAGTTCCATGGTGCAAACACAAATTCAAAGGAAGACCAGTCCTGATCATAGTGCCTAGAGCTTGACTCCAAATAATTGCAGCACAAGCACAGAGAAACAAAAGAGTTCCATTTTCAAGAAATGCAGGGGTAACCCTGGGATATCCGAAATCAAACAGTGCTCAGAGCTCATGGAGATAAACATAAACAAGGCCTTGTTGACAAGTTAAACCAAGGCAGCTACCCTGTACTCAATGCACTGGCAGACAGGAAGCCAGCTAAGGACATGAAGCATGCAGCTGTGACCATACTTGAGAATTTGCCCGATGAGATGTGCTGCAAGGCGCAAAAACTTGGTGAAACATGTTATTCGGTTAGATGGGAGGAAAAAGAACAGCAATGGACAAGTGAAAAAGTCAAAAATACGATGTTTGACAAATTAGAAACAACTTGCATGGAAGGCAGAAAAACCCAAGAGTAAACAGCCAAAGAGCATGACGCATCATGAGCTATTTTTACAATAAAATGAAGGTCAGGTAATTAAGAATTTCGGTTGACACCTGTTGTTGATGAGCTAATGTCTGTTTCAGTAGGACGCTTTTGATGCTCTCCTCCATCGCATACTTTTTGGCCTTTTTCACTCGGTCTTCTTGTGACGACGATAACTTTGGCATTGTGAATCGTTTTTGCTCCATGGCGCCACCAGGACCAGTAAGCAGCGGCCCAGTCTGTGTGGCTTGTGGAGAGGGAGACCTTTCTCGTCGTGTAGCATTCTTTGTGTCATCATCGATGTCTAAAATGCAATTACGCAGATCAGCCTGCAGCGATAAACTGTGCAAAAGCAGAAAAACAATTAAACAATTCAGAGGTGCTTTGTAACTCAAAATGCAGCAAAGCATCTGAGTGCTTGCTTTGAACAATGGAATGTGCAAGCTTGAGACAGTAGATAAAAAAGTTGTCATGTACCCAACTGTCTACGATACAACAAGTTCAACAGATCCTCTGCTGCCACATCATAAATAAAAGTACAGTACCATTTACAGTAAATAAGTAAAAATATATACAGCGTAAATGACAAGCTTAATATTATTAGCCTTATTTCAACAAGGGTAAGAAATAATAACCCGAAAATGGGTAAATAGTACATTGTAACCAGCTTCCTTTTATAGTTACAAAGTATAAAAATGAATGAAGAGTTACAAAAGTTCTACAATAGTTTCAACAAGCTTTTAGGCATATCCTCTATAAGAAATTTTAGAATTACTACTGGTTTTACAATTCCAATATTACAGTAAGAAATACCACTAAAATATATTTGTACCATGTAGGCAAATTGATGCATAAATGTACAGATATAAATGTACAGCCAGGAGATATAAACCATATCTGTTGCAACTGCTTTTGCTACCACAGGTACATGATAGAAAGGCTTCAGCATAGTTACTGGGTAATAAACTAAAAAGTAAGTAAAAGATTACATTAATAACTTTGCTTTAATAGTTGGTTAATAAACTGACAAATAATAATTATATACATAATATACAGCTTACAGTTGCTATACATGCAAAAACAATGTGAATTTACATAGAACACAACAAATTTCAAAGACAAGTTTACTGTTACAGAGGAGACCTTTCTTGCATTCCAACTTCAAATGCCACGTGCATAATTGGTTTTTTCATCTACACACTTGCTAAGACAACCATTACACCATTACCGAGTCCAAAGGCGTCGATCAGCACGGTTGTCAATGACCCCGTTTACAGAAAATGCCACTCGCCATCCAAAAACCAACTCATCAAAAACCAATCTGTCTCTTACAGCTCTTTCAACTGCGCACATACACAAAACAGAGACAGAAGAAACAAAAACACATCAGTTAGCCTATTGACCAACACCGTTACCTTCTTGCCCGAAGCAAACAACCTAAACCTCCAACAAATTTCCAAATTACTTAATATTGTCGGTCATGCTTTGGATCACTGCCATGAAATCTTATGTTTGGACAGATCCAGTAATAAGTTCTATGTTAAAGGCCCAAAATTATCGCTTATCAATCCAAAATTGCCAACAAAGACCGGCCATCTTAACTTAAGTCTGAACATCTGGATTGGTTAGATCAAGACAACAGACCTGGTTCTCAGTAACTACATCAACCAATAAAATAAATTACAGAATGACTTGGGTGGAGTCATTTTATTAGTTACCAGGCAGGTTCAAAACTAAAACTAGGGTACTGGAAATTAAAGTCCAGATTTGCCATTGTTACAGGACTAAATCCAAGAATTTGTCTTCAATTAAGAACCGCCTGCTTGCAGTTATTAATCCATTGTTCAAAGCAATATCTAAAGGCTGCAGGAAAGAGAGAATAGGATGTCTTAAATCATAGATTAATTAAGCACCAACATGACAAATCAGTCTACCACATCTTCACCGACAGATCAACATAGGTATATTATGTATGTCAACAATTAGCAATAAATTAACTTGTATCAACAAAAATCAATGAGTTCTGTCACACATCACTTTAATTAGCCAGAAAGTAAAACTGATAAACGTTTACTTTTAAAGCATTTTCTAATCATCTATGTTGTAAGATCAATGCAGCCTGGAAAACATCTAAGTACTCTGCTATGCAGCACAATGCATCAATACTCAAACTTTTCTGTTGACCATTGCGAACAGCGAAAGACTATTTTACTACGTACTGTGATATAGAGGCAAAGATGTTACTTGAAATACGTACAACAGTCCGGAGGGTAGGGCTCGACATAGCAAGTCTGACGACTTCCTGTACGTTTTTCTGAGAGCTACGTTTTTATCAATCTAAACTCTTAACAGATACATCCGACAAAAATACATGTACTATTCAGCACACATTATCAAGCACAGGGACAGTCTGGAGAAAAGAAAGAGGCAAGAGGAGGACTGCAAGGGAGCGGGGATCAATGCTTCACTTTACAAGCTGAACTGAAATGCATGGAGAGCCCTGATTCTGCCAGAATAAATTCATCAATTATTCTTTGACTGTAACGTTTAATACACAATTTACATAAAATCAACATTAAGAGAATTCTTGCTGCAGAAGTGCTACTGCTCCAGGTGATGTCACTGCTCAGCTTACATTTTATATCTTGCTACTGGTATAGTAAGAATAGAAAATTACATTTGTATTTCAATTGAGTATAGAAGGTCATTGTTAATGTCTTGCAACTGTACCTGCATCGGAATCTTCATCAGAACTATTCCCCATCATGACCGCGTCTTCTGTCTGATAATGGTAAAAAGTGAATGAAAACAAAACACTGATTAAAAAACCTATCAAAACATCTTATATACAACTTGAAGCCATAAACACAAAGCCATTGGGGGATCAGCAACCACACTAAATAGATAAATACTGAAGAAGAGAAGAATGGTCATTTACGCTAGCTTGAGACTCATCCATAGCAATGATGTGCTGGCAACTTCATTTTTTAGCATCTGGAGCTTATGAGAGAGGATGGGCATTGGACAATCCCTTCATTCCCCATCCAACCTTCCCACCAACAGTGTATGGCAGTGATTTTCAACCGGGTTCCGCGGAATCCTTTGGCCAGGGGTTCCGCGGCAGTTTGATGTAGGCAAAAATGTTATAACATGAACTGAGATCACAAAAGCATTGACAGTGAGTGAAATTATTTCAAAGCCTGTCTGACAAAGCTTTCAGTCATTCTTGCTTACATAACATTATATTACGTGAAAGCATTAGACCCGCTGTTTCTATATGCTGTTAAACAGCATATGCCTTATATGATCCTATGAGTGAATACTCTTTAACACTTAAACATCAAGCTTCACCTAAGCCTGTCTGACGAATTTTTAACTGATAGGGTACCCGTTGGGCCTATTTGCTATTCCGAAATCACATCAGGTATGTGAAACAAGAATCAGATGGTCGATTATTGTGACAGTAGTGTACTATTTCAGGTGAGAGATGTAACCAACGTTGGGCTCGTGAACTTGATTTCAAATGAAGCTCAAACTCCAATGTAGGGCAAGGCCCTTGTGCCCCATTATAATTAACCAGGCACTAATTCTGCAATAAACTTGAGGAAGTATGCTCTATAAAACACAACACAACTTGGTCATAACACTGATATACATTGCGGCTCATTTCTTTTCTCAATATTTGATCCATTTTATTTTTTGGGGCGAAATACAGTTGTTATCTGGCAGTGCCTTGTGCACTGGACCTATACTTATAGAAATCTAAAGCTGTATAAATTGTAATGTACTATTTATACTGCATCAGAAGACCAAATGTCATACAATAAAAGTTTAAAACTGTCTAAAACTAAAAATTCTCTAATATTGCAAGTTACAACTGCATGTGTTTCTCAATGCACTGGACGGGTGAAATGTGCAGGGTTCTGCAAGAAAATGAGTGCTTTGAGAAAGGTTCTATCATTAGAAAAAGGGTGAAACCACTGGTGTATGGCCAGTGTAATCATCATAGCTGAATTGGCTACGAACAGTGGTTAAAGTGGTTTGGGTGAGCAGTGGGAACACTTATGAAGAGTCTTATTGGAACGCATGTGTTTCCAGTGTTTCACGATGATTAGCAGTGCGAATGCAAGCCAAGAACTTCGAGAGTAGTTGGAACGCCGTTCCCGCCCACTTTAAACCCTGGCTACGGAGCACAGAAATCTTGAACCAAATTTCTGCCCAGTTCACCATCGACCGATATATTGTGAAAATTTCCATGTGGTTCTCGTGTATGCATTCAGAACTGGGCAATAAAGATTGAACAGTAAGAAAGCATACATGTGTGGCACAGACACAGAACATCATTAATGCAGTCTTACTGGGCGCTATACTTTGAATATGCGAACGTCGCAACAATGGCTACCATTAAAGATAAACTCGCCATTGGTCAAACAGTTTATGCTCATGAGTTGAGTTGTAGCTGCTAGTAGCTTTTGTGTATTTTCTGCGTCTCCGAGGAATCGGGATTCGGGTTGTATACCATACCGACACATGCACTAGCCTACTCTTATTCGTCGTTGACTGGACAAGAGCTCACGACTAAAGCTCCAGTGCCTCAGAATTAAAATCTACAACTCCGTAACGAAAGACTTATTAAGCTTCTTTCTGCACGACCAAAGTCGCTAATTTGACTTACTTTAACGCTAGTACCATTCGCTCTCTCCATAATCTTGTCATATACATTACAATCCGCCATCTTGTTATTAGGCATTCACTGGATGTGCTTGAGACTTCTATGGGGGTCATCCAAAAACTTATTCACACACTTACTTGTAAAAAGTAAGTAAGCAAGTATGTACTTTATTGAACCGCTGCAAACACCCTGCGAGAACATAGAATGAGAACAATTTAAGAGTGTATAAACACAAGATGATCATAATGCGCAATTAAAAGATATAACAGACATATTTTGAGCTGTGAGAGAGAACACTGTGCTAATATAAACCTACAGCATTCTGCCTGTTGTTTTTTGGAATTAGATCTAAGCGAATTTGCATACATACATAACTGATTAAGTAAGAAGAGTGGCACGGTGGTCAATCGGTTAGTTTGGCCGACCGTTAGCACAGAGAGCATGGTTTTGATACTCGTCCGAGCCGGCTACCATGTAGGATCCTTCAATTCCTCACTCTCAATAAGCGGAATCGATATGTCATGTGTGCATGCACAGTGGGTCAGGTCAGGTTCTCCCATAGGCATCTTACATTTACCGAGTCTACAAGAATTGTTAACACATCACACACGTGACCTGCCAAATCCTCTTAATACATCAACAGTCCCATATTTTAAACCATCTATAACAATTACTTTCAGAACTGTTGAAATGACCTGACCTATTGTATATTGCGAAGCGGCTTATTGCCCTGTGATATGAGTGCAGCTGCACTGCCAAGGAGTGTGTACACTTTTGAGCTTTAAAAGTAGGGTGATATCAAATTGCAATTGTATTGTATTGTATTGCATAAGAGAAAAACCAGTAATAGTCTCTTGAATAACATTCATGTGATGAAAATACATTGGGTTAATGTGTCGGCATGCGAAATCTCATGGTTGTGCGAACAAGGACAGAGTGATTAGGTAGCATTCTTAATAGGAGGTAGTAGATAAATCGAAAGCGTGGCACATTCTTTGCTTTCTTAATCATAGTCATAATCTTTAGATGTCCACAGCTTATAATATATTCACTCACATGTACTCTCAATCCCCATAATCGATACATTTAAACGAATTGTAAAATCTTTGATTTGTTCAATAAGGATAAATTAAACAGGGTCAGATCTGTACCACTCTGCACCAAAACAGAAGTTATTTTGGTGGAACATCACTCCTAATAATGACCTATTGAGAACTTGTCAAGCCAGGGTTTAAGTCAGTGATACCTCACAATTATCGACGACTCAAACTCTGTGAAGGCTTTGACAACTTGATGAAACACAGTAGCCTACTAACAGCAACAGGGAAATGAAGAAGCTTGTTGTTTAAGTGTTAAAGAGTATTCAGTGTTAGAGTACTCAGTGTTAAAGAGTATTCAGTATTAAAGAGAATTCATTGTTAAAGAGTATTCAGTGCTAAAAATGTCACTATTCAGTTCAAGTCATTGATGAATTAGGCCAGCACAGATTCTTTCCTGAATCCACTTTAACAAATTAAAAGCAGAAATTGAAAACCTGTAAAAAGTGTTTTTTAATCAGACATGGATGGATCCAGCATATATACAATTAAGAAATTGCAGCTAGGAAACAACATAGGTAAACAACAAAATAACAAAAGTACCTGATTTTCATACACATATTCACAGCAACGATCATTATCACTTTACAGAATTGTATCAGTGTCACATGTCTCAAATGAAAATAATTATAGTCCCATCAAAAAGTTCAGACACAGACAATTATCCTGTTTCCGGTGCAGAAGCACTGAATGCAGCCTTAAAACAGTGCTTTTCAGTAAAGGCTCGGTCGTGAGCACTCCTGAGTAGTAACCTTGAAGGGGCGCTATATAAATCCCCGTAATGAGTGAATGAATCTCGGGTCAACATGGTACAGAGGACCTGAAATGGTGTGGGATCCATTCAAACAGGCAGTGGAGGTAAAGGACGCCAACCAATCAACAGCTGAATTACATTACACTGGTGCAAACTTACGAGTTAATGGAATGTCTCATATGTGTATACACACTCTACTCTGTGTCTGTCATCTGCATGTCTGTTATAAAAAAAGTACAGTCTAATCATCAGGGCGTGCCCTGGTTAAAAGCTAGCTAAATATTAGAGGGTGCAGGTCAGGCTCCACTATCAGCATCCACCCATAGTATATCTGGACAATCGGCCTTTTTATGCTGTTAGATGGCATCATCATGCACAAGATAGCAAGACATCAGCCTGCTCGCTCACACACACAGTACTAAGCAATTTATGCGCAAATGAACATAATTAGCTAGACGACTTTGGCAACTTGATGGAATGATCATATTAAATATATCTCTGCCAAGGTTGCAAAAAGTGTTGGTATCCTTCGTCGAACTTCCCATATACTCCCCCCCACTATCCGTGTTAAATTGTACTACTCATTAATATATCCTTATCTCTCATACTGTAATTTAGTTTGGGCATCAACATATAAATCCAGGCTCAATAAATTAGTACTTCTCCAAAAACGTGCAATACGTATCATAGCTGGAGTTAAGCCTTTTATTCACTCAAGTCCTTTATTTCAATCATTAATTTATTAAAGTTTCACCAAATAATGACTTTCCAGATAGGAGTCTTTATGTATCGGTTCACCCATGATCTTCTTCCCCTTAACTTTGCAGGATATTTCCAAAAAGGATCTGAAATTCACTGCTATTCCACCAGGAACTCCTCTCATTATCGAGCCATATCCGCTCGTTTAAACTCAAGAAGATTCCATATTAAATATACTGGACCAGGTATATGGAACTCATTTCCTAGTCATGTTCAACAAGCTTCCAGTTTACAAAGAGCAAAAACATTACTGCGCAACTACTTGGTTAATGACTGCAAAGATATTTAACCTTGTAGGCACTGATTTTATTTTATTATTATTATTTGTTGTGTTTGTTTTGTGTCCTTTAGTTAAGTTTACTACATTAATTGTCATCTCCTGCTGTTCTTTTAGCCTATTGTTCAATTCATTATGTCAACCGTCTAGCCATCTGTTAAAATTGCATATGTAATTAGGTGTCCCTGTTAGCGGGATATTCATCCCTTAGGGCCTTCCTTGTTACCATCCGATTATGTGAAGCATGTTATACTATGTCTATTGTGTATGTTGATGGTTGGTTACAATAAATGAATTGAACTTTATCAAGTATAAACAACCAACTGACATTCACTGAATTACTGTTTGCAATATTTGTAAGGCTATAAAAACAAACAAAGACGGTATATTGGTAGATAGAGTTAAAAAGCTACAAGCAAGAGACTTTAGATCTCAGTTCTTGAAGTTGAAGTTAATCTGCTTGAGACATAAAAAAATCTGTCTTCTTGTCTATATAAAGTTAAGCCCATCACAACAAGAATTGCTTTGTTGGCTTTGTCTATAATAATTCATTCGCTTATGTATTATACAACATGGGTATAAATTAAAACAAATTCACCGAAATGCTCTAATACTCTTTTAAACAAATCCAGCATAAAAAACTACAATAAACACTAAAATAAAGAACAACAGGAAAAAATTTGAAACAGTATTGCAGTAGTTCTGTTTCAAATCGCAAAAAAGGGGATAACAGTATAGTTCTAAGGCTTTATAATAATCACTGGTCAGGCCACATTTATAACTCTATTCAATCCATGCCTGAAACAATTCACCCATAAAACAGTGAAAGTGAATTGCTACGTGTACATCCGATTGTACAAGTTGGTACTTTAAGTCTGTAACTGCTCGAGTTATGAAGAAAAGCTGATAAGATTCGTCACAAAACATTATCTGATATTAACACCAAAAAAGGCAACCCGAGGACATAAATACCAATTGTATTAGAAATCGACATCATCTTCAAGAAGGAATTTCTTCAGTGAAAGAAGTGTAGACTTGCGGAATATGGTGAAGATTGCAACGTCACAGTGGACACAACCAGATGAAATTTACGAGAAATCAGCTGTTGATATATGTAATTGCAGTCATTCAAATATAAATGAAAATTCTTACAAACCATGTAAAACCCAAGTTATGATTTATTAAATGACTTCCAAATATATTACATAATTTTTGGGAATACGCTGTCCCCATCTACTCGATCTTAAATTATAGCCTCCGAATTTTCTTTTCTCAAACCAATTTCTTCTCTCGTGGCCTTGCACACTGGGAGTGTCCCTAAATGGTTCACTCTATTAGAGGCACCTTATAAATGTTTTAATATAAGACAATACATTACAATAATTTATTGGTTAGCAAACAGAATACTTTTGGCTTTTCATTCCAATTTCATTTGTATCAAGGTGATCCACGGTTGTCAAACCAACCAAACTTTTTTTAATTAAGGCTGTCCTAAATGAAAAAATTTGTCAAATTTAAAAATTGATTACAAATTATAAAAGCAAATTTTAGCAAACCACAGCAGACAGTAGGCAATCTGTCAATACGAAATTAAAACCAAGTATTCCTTTCATGTGGCCCAAGTGATATCCATTTTGACAATGCCTTAAAAACAAAAAGCAATCAACGGATTTATATGTACAACTTATTTACAGGCACAACATTGAACACTAAACCGCATTTTTACGAATGCACAAGCTATACCACTAGCTGCTCCCTTGTTCCAACAACACAAGTATCAAAACATGGCTCGATGTCTATTCCAGGATATCCGTTGTTATTACATCACTGTGGCTCTAACCATGATTGTCATTCATTCCAGACTTCCTTTTCAGCTTCTCCAGGCGCTCAAATCGTCCATATGGTACTGGAAATGAATGGATGTGGTTCTTCAGCACAATAGCTATCTTTTAAAGCATGTTGTCAATAGCTATCCTTTAAAGCATGTTGTCGATAGCTAGCTATCCTTTAAAGCATGTTGTCGATAGCTAGCTATCCTTTAAAGCACGTTGTCGATAGCTAGCTATCCTTTAACCCTTTGAACCCGACGGGCTGGTTTTCCGGCCCGTTATCCATAGAGTTACAGGAGCGCAGTGTTCAAAGGGTTAAAGCACGTTGTCTCTCACACGTAATCCCCAGATACTTGATCGTCGAGGTCCAGTGGTCGGCCGTGCGATGCTGGAGAACGGAAATTTGTTCACTTCGATGCCGGTCAGCGCCTCTCTCAGCCAGACAAGGGCCGTCTCTTTCAGCATCCCAAAGACGTCTAGCGCCAGGATTGTCGGAACGTGTCGCACAAGTCTGAACAAAATATAAAAAGTACCCCTTATAAGATATTAATCAGTTTCACTGGTTCATTACAAGTATATCTACGTCATCTTGCTTCAACGCAGAACAAAATGACTCAGAGATGAAAAATATCTCAAGAAGCATTCTGAAATATTTATAAATAACGCAAAAATTCTCGATGAAAGACCATTTCTGGATATTTGCTTATATTCTTTAGAAACCCAAAGAGTATGCCTAGCAGCCTAGGTATCTAAATCACTTCACATGACCAAGTTATTTACTTAAAATTAAAGTGTGGACTCGTTAAAGTACTCGTGGACAACACACGGTTCAGCTTTACGCGTTCTGTTTCCCAAAGCTATCACTTTAAATCACACGGGTTAATTAGCTGAAAAACCACTGCAGCATTAAATATTTAAAACAAGAAACTGATGCTAACCAGAGAACTTAAAATGTGCAACATAATAGCTGCGTAGCATTCTTACGCAAGAGATGAAGGTAAAATCTTGTAGCATCGACTAAGTGCTAGATATTCGAGACCAGACAGTTCGTGGATGATATGCTCGATGGATTTTGACGTCAATTCTGTCGCATCGCTAAGATCCAACTCCTTCAGACTGTGACAGTTATTACACAGCTGCAGAATATCTGGAAGGAGCAAAAATGTGCAGAATTAAAGCACAAGACAAGCTATAGATAATCAATAATAAAGTAATGGTGTACTTATTTCCTTACCAGTTGTGGATGAGCACGTCTATGCCAGTTGCATGCAACTCTTTATCTAGAAGTCTCCCTTTAATCCATTTCAGACATTTAAATAAACTCTTCATTCACCAAGATATATCTGCCACTTATCATAGTGAATTATAATATTTGCTGCCAAGGGCATCAACTTACTACCGTATGTCTCAACATTTCAAAAACACACTTCATTTAAATGGATGCCACGAACAACTAAAATATACATAATTTACATATATTCATTTTATTGGGCTCTTGCTAACATACTGCAGCAAGCTACAAAGAAAGAAATGAAAGAAAATACTAATTAAAAACTAGTTTTAAATTTATCCTGGCTGGTCTGCTTCTACCATGTAGTTTAATCAATGCATGTGAGAATTCTGGCATGTTGGATGCAACTCAGGCAGCACAGTTAAGCCAGGGACCAAGGAGGTCATATTTGAAACATTGGTGGTAGGCCTACAAGGATAGCACCATAGATGTAAAAAACGATGAAAATAAAATAAAAAACGGTAAAAAACGTCGTTTTTTTCGAAATAATAAACAACGACAAAAAAACGATAAAAAACGGAAACGGAAAATAATTTGCCTTTGTTACATCTGAAATTTCATTTTCAGCTTACAAAACTTGCTTATGCAATTTTATCAAGAAACTGCAAATAACACAACTTTATTATTAGGCCAAAATAATTGGTAAAAGTACCATTAATCTACCACAGTTATTTTTTTCTTATAGCTTCGGTTTAATAAGAAATTCGGACAAATTAAAGGTATCGAAATCTTTTCAAATTTAAATTGTAGACATAAGTCCACGTTATAAGTTTATGCTGATCGACATAATACAATTAAAATCTAAACAGAAGCAAAAACCACAGATGTTTACTAAATTATATATTGTACATTTGTGCTTAAAGTTGTTACTTATAATTATAAATTATAGGCCCAAGAATTTTATATCAAAATAACTCTTACAAGTTTCATTTCCTGTAGGGATCTACTACATGTATATGTATTTCTCAAAATAATGACTTAAACAATTACATAAAGACCCTATAGTTAGCTGCATCCTAGAGAGTACGGTGAAAACGTATGGAATATCAGACACAAATTTTATTAAGGAAAATAATATTAGACAGAAAATAATTAAATAAAGTTACATAAAAATCGAAAAAAACGATAAAAAACGATGGTGAAAATAAAAAACGAAAAAAAGATGTTTTTTTGGAAAGAATAAAAAACGAAAAAAACGTTTTTTACAACTATGGATAGCACATTGCAGTAGTTCTGGCGCATTATGGTGAAGGTCATCAGAATAAAAAAACTCTCTACACAAATGTTAAATAATTAAATAAATATAATACTTGCAAACTCCAATCTCCATTCAGTTTTATAGGACATCAAATATACAACGTCAAAAGGCATTGACATTTACTCCAATCAAACAGAATGACTTATTTCAACAAGATCTTGTAACAAGCAGGGCTTAAAGTGTGGCTGGACGGTCATGAACGGCGTCCATGCACTTATTTTAAAATCTGAACGTCGTCCTGCCACTTATTGACCAGAATGATAGTGGCGTCCAGGCACTTATTTGGAAAGGAAGGAGGCGTCCAGGCACTTATTTTTCCACACTTTAAGCACTGGTAACAAGCTGATCAGCATACAAGAAGAGGATTAATTAGCAAAGATATCCCTGCACTCAATAAAATGAGCAGAAAATGGAAAGAAAGAAACTTTGTCTAACAGTGAGAGATCAAACTAGAGCTGACCATCATCCTGAAGCGTTTCACGGCATCCACTTAAGTTCAGCTTTGTTACAGAGGCAGGAAGACAGATGATCAGGTAGACGACAGCTCCTCGGCTCATGTTTGTCCATCCAACATTCAACGAGTCTAGCCTAACACATTTTAAATAATGTCATCACTAGAATTTGAAATTAGGCTGCCATGTCGGAACACAAGAAAAGCACTCATTCTCTTCTCAAAGATCAAGCTCGAAATAGATTAATAGCATGGTCCACGAAGTCAATCAACCGTCTGCCTTTGAGAGGCTATTAAAAGTTGCTACAAAAGTAGAGACAGCAGATTTCTTAAAGGAATATTTAGAACTGCGCAACCCCTCACTTAACTGCCCCTCGTCCATGGTAAATTATTCCCAATCAGATGGAAAATGATCTTTCGTTTACCCTTTTTATCCCCACAAGAAGTGCTTCTACAACTGCACAAATCCATTTAGAGCTGCACATTTTGTGTAGAATTGCATGCTAAAAAGCCCTGATAGCCAGAAGCAAACATACATTTAATCTGCAATAAATATTCACTAATCAAAGCGGTTGTGAGGAAAAGATACACAAAGACACACAAAGACAAATGAAAAAACTACCAGTTAACTTCCAAAACACTGACCCATGATGAAGGACATCATCAAACCAAAATGAAGATGCACCGATGTGATGATGAAGACAATGATGATGATGATGATGATGACAATGATAAAGACAATGATGACAAATCCAAGAAAAGATAAGATAAAGTACATACTGTTTAAGGCTGTTGCACAGTGGAACGAGTCCATTTTCAGTTATACCCTGACACATACAGAGATTTAGCACTTCCAGGTTTCTATTCTGTGCAATGTATCTAAAAACAACATGGGATACAAATAAAGAATGTCATAATAATTTGCATTAATTGCAATCAAACAATTAGCATTCAGTGAAACTTAACGCTATACCTAAAACTTAAATACATGTTGCTTAGGGTAAAACGTAAGCACAAAACAAACGTTGGGTACATTCACAAACGAAATATTTTAATTTCGAGCTCATTAGTATTTGTAGGACACTGATTAGTGTGGTCCAAAAAAATAAAATTCAAGCTAGAATCCAAGACAACCTCCCAGTTTGTTAGACTTGTTAATAGTATTATTGAGACCAAATTTCAGCCCCAGATTCGGACTAGAAGACGGTGCTCAATGACACACAAAACTTACCATGTAGTAGTATTAGCTAGAAATCTTGATACCTTTCTTGTTTGGTCAAAAACTCAACATTTGTCATGTAGATGAGCTTTAAATAGTTTCTGTTGTGTTATCATACGTGCCAGAATTAAGACTACACAGTTGTTAAGCCAAGAAGTGACAAGTGTATTTTATGGAAATGAGACTTCTGGTGATTTGATCATGAAGGATTGAGATTTTTGGTGCCAATTTCTGCAGCACTTGTGTACTATCCTTCTGTCGTGCCACTTTCACGGAGTACCATTAACAAGGAATGCTTAAGAAGACCAGGATAGAACATGCCGAAGTTGAAAGATCTGAATTTGTTCCACCAGATTATCCTGGGATCTTCAGAGCAGGAAATGTCAACCGCCTGCCAGTGCTGGTTTCAGGTGATGGTGTGTATAAACTCTTTGGAGTGCCCAAATTAGCTTCAGTGTCAGGATACAAATCAAATCCAAGGCCATTCATTATTTTCTGGAGTGATGGAAACTCACTGATAATATTCAGGTCTTGAGCTTTGATACAACATTATGCCAGCACCGGAATTTTCAATAGAGTGTACGATTTTACAGGAAGACAAGATAGGTCAAGAGCTTCTGTAGCTGACCTTCCTTCATATGAAGGAATTGATTTTAGCCATAAGCCTTCTGCATGTTCTTGTGATTGATCGAATTCACCATATATTCCAATGTTTCAGAGATTTAATGCTGCTTGGCAAGGTGTGACACTTGACAACATTTGAGGACTGGAAGCCACATCCGATACTGAAGCCCTCCATGCAAAAGTAGTCAGCTTTCTCAAGTACTCTGCTGAAATAAAGTCAGTTTTAGAAAAATTACCAAGAACTCATTGAGATATCAATGGCTGACATAGTAAGTCACCTTCAATAAGAAACTGGAGAGTCCAATAAACAATGCACATTGGATGGTACTGCGCGCCATCAAAATATACCTTTTAGTGATCAACATGATGTAATCAATCTAAGTACGAAGGAAGAAACTCAGATTCATCAACTTATGTAATTTGGTGGCCTTCGTCACACAAGGGCATGGATAAAAGACTCCTCTTGCTGTTGTTGCTCCAGAACAAGATCTTTCAATATGGTCAGATATAGAAAATGCGAGTCAGTTGCCCAGGAGATCAGCCTTGCTTCCATGAAGGTCCTAGAAAACCACCAGTAGTACCTTTCAGGTGAGGTTGTAGGTCTGGTTATGTGGCCATTTGCCTATAATTTAGAGACAAGGTGAAATATTCCACAGAATGACTCTGAAGCCTGGTGAAAGGATGGTGAGGCCTAGTGCTATTGCACTGAAAAAACTACCATAATGCCTGAAGATTGGTAATTCTTTTGTACACTTCGACCAGAAAAATAGATCGAGAAAGAGGATTATAAATAAGGCAGATACTGAATTCAACACTGGTCAGAGAGTGGTGAAAAACATACCTTTGATATGTGAGAAGTTGTTCGAGGAATTCAATCGACTCATCACTGATGATGAAGAAAGCCAAGTGGTCGAGGGAAGTAAGAAAGCTGTCCCCACTCAATCAATAACGAAATCTGCTGTTGACACAGTGCCTCCTGCTTAGCCTTCTGGATTATAAAGACCTTATCGGATGTTGGAGTAAGAAAACGAGAACTATCGACATTCATAGACTAAACGATGTTTTTTGACAATTTTGAACATTTCCAATTTTTCAAACCAACTGAAATTTTACATTTAATGCTGACCAATTGCTTAAGTATCACACATATTGTCATATTACAGCAATATTTGATTTATATTGATATAAAATACGATTGTATAGGAATGTATGCTCAACACATTATTAACGACTATACATTGGTCCATGCAAAGTAACACAGTCGTTGAGCACCGTCTTCCAGATGGAATAGGAAGCTGAAATTTTGTCTCAATCATACTATTGATAGGTCTAACAAACTGAGAGGTTGTCTTGGTTTCTGGCTTGAACTTTATTTTTCACCATGTATCTGTGAACCACACTAACACTGATGCTATATAAATTTCTGAACAGAAAAGCTTACCAAGCAAGCTCCAGTCATTACAGATAAAAGGCTAAACTACAAAAGAACATGACCTTATTCGCTGCTCCTTTGTGCTTGTTAACTGTCGCGTTATGTCGACTGGTTTTTCAATAAAACGAATATTATTAACAAATAATTAACTGGTATAAATACAAGTGTAGGGGTGACTCCTATGGTACCTGGAGCTTGATGGAATGTGGTCATTGACCACACTAATGTGTACCAACCTTCCCACATTATATGGAACTCTCCTCCTACATTACATTGCCTGTAAATCTTGTAAATCATTGATTGTACTTATTTTCTTAAAATGACGCAAAAATAGGGCCCACATGCCCCATAGCCAATAAAGTCTTGTTTAACATGATATCTTGCCATGCAGTAAAAGCAAATAAGGAAATGCTTGCAGATCAGAATATATTTACCTGCATATGATATCATTGACTGGACATGTCTCCAGACTAAGTTTTCTAAGATGTTGGCACCCTGAAAGAAGTTCCTGCAGACCAGTCGGGCTAATGGTGGCCATCGACAGATCCAAGAACTGTAATCTTGCTACCCTGAAACACGAAATCAACCACTGAATGGCTGTATCGTGACAAGTTCATCCTGATGCCAACTTTATATTGATCAGCACAATGGACTACCAATTACCAGTTGATTTGAATTAGTTCATAGATGCAAAAAACAATGAAAATAAAATAAAAAACGGAGAAAACCTCGTTTTTCAAAAAAATAAAAAATGACAAAAACGGAAACTAATTTGCCTTTGTTACATCTGAAACTTCATTTTAAGGTTAAAACCTTGCTTATGCAATTTTATCTTAATCTGAAAATAACACAACTTTATTATTAGGCCAAAATTAATTGTTATATATAAGTAACATTAATCTAACACAGTTTTTTTCTTCTTATAACTTTGGTTTAATCCGAAATTATGAAAATTAAAGGTATTGAAATCTTTTCAAATTTAAATTGCAAACATAAGTCCACATAGGTTCATGCTGATTGACACAATGCAATTAAAATCTAACCAGAAGCAAAAACCATAGATGTGTACTAAATTATATATTGTACATTTGTACCTAAAATTGTGTACTTATAAATATTATAGGCCCAAGAATTTTATATCAAAATAACTCTTACTCTTTCATTTCTTGTATGGACCTACTACATGTATTTCTCAAATGATGACTCAAACAATTACATAATTACACTATATAGTTAGCTGAATCCTTGAGAGTATGGTGAAAACGTATGGAATATCAGACAAAAATTAAATTTAGAAAAATAACAAGATAGTAAATAAATAAATAAAGTTACATAAAAAATAAAAAACGATAAAACCCATCACTTTCCCCAGAAAATAAAACACAGACCAACATGAATACATAAGATCCCTCGCTCGAGGCCACTGACGAGCTGTCATGAGCCATGAGAAAACCTTTTGGCAATTACAGAATTGTAGAGAAAATTTTATTGAAAGTTACTCTGTGCCACTTAATCACCTGTTGAACTCGATAGCTATAGTCGATAACAAATCGAATCAACTGCTTATGATAGACAGAAAATGAAAATGAAGAATAATATCTCAAACAACCTGCTAGACATATGACTGAAACGACGAATGAAAAACGAAAATCAATGAAAACTCCGATCAAATGAACTGAACTACAATAATTATCGTCAAAAATGTCAACTACCATCGTAGTCATAAAATGTCATCAAACTTTGAAATAATAATAACAAATCCTGCATGGGATCCATGTATGGTATGCTCACAGGGCTTCAAGTACAGCATACTTCAATCACTGGCAAACATTTGCTTTAAAGGGGTAACAAAGCTGTTTTGAGCAATTAAACTACTACATGGAGCGATAACTTACCTTGGGTAAGATGAACTCAGACTGGTTGAGTAAAGTGGAGATTTAATCTAACAACAAAACAAATCAGAAAATATTTATACTTACAAAATACTCGTACACAGTACTACACACCACTAAAACCAAAATTTTGGCTTCATCGACGTACACAGTCCTTCAAAGTTCATTTTATTTACCAGCAAATACATTTCAGCAGGTTATCCTTAGAAAACCCGTACAGTGACGACACTTCTGTGCAATAGAAGCAAGCCATTTAGACTACAGTTTGTAATTTTTAAGATGAATTGTTTGTTTGTATGTGCACTTGTTATAGCGCCTCTTCAAGCTTCCTACTCAGAGGCGCTCCCGACAACAGAGCGGACACTGCATCGGAGTTTCACGCCGAAGCGCTGAGTAATTGTGAGTGAAGGACTTGCCCAAGATCCCTATGCGGCAACTTGAGGTGGATTCGAACTTACAACCCTTCGGCTGCAAGGCGACGAACATACCCACTACACCACCATGCCCCACTATACTAAGTAGATGACATCTTTGCTTTTTGCACTAAATTCTTTCAGCCAGGAATTGACCTTATCAGAGAATATGGGAAGAGAATGTTGAAAAACTTCTATCACCAGCATCAGACATGCAAGATACGCTTTTGATTACAAATCAAGTCAACACACAACCGTCACACATGCACTCGTATAATTTTTATTAGTACTAGTAACAGTATATAATTCTTTTACTTGAAAATGAGACAAATCTGGGTGGTAGACTGTACCCGGTAACATGTTGAGGCACATTCAAGACAATAAACAAACAAACAAACAATGTAAACAAAAGATGTCAGAGAACACTGGCAAAGATGGAGCTCAGCACAAAGCTTTACATTCGTCTACTGATAGCTAGAATGGATGCTGTCAAGGGTGCAGGCTGTAATGGGTTTTAGTGAGCAGTGGAAAAGGCTCCTCAGGATTTGCCATTTTGTATAACAGCATGAAGCAGCCCAACATCAGCACCAGCTGCCAATTGCTCCATGTTCGGAAACATGGTCAAAGGCAGCCCAAATCACAGGATCCTTTAGAAATTCTCTCAAATTTTGCTCCATCGTTGCCAAAAGTGAACCCCGACCAAGCTACGAAGAGTAGAGGAGCCTTGCAAACGACATGGTTCAAGTGACCACCCGCAGAGCCTCAGAAGGCAGTTCATGGGTTCTTAGAATCTTAGTATTCGCAATGCGAAGAACAATCTTGAACCGTCACCATTTCAGAAACACGATCTGCAGCTTAAAGATTGTCCTGAAAGGTCACACCCAGGATAATAATTATTGATCGTACTATGAAATTCTTAATATGTGCATAATGCATAGTCGTAGTTATATGAATCTAATTTGGTCATCATTTCTACATTTATATTTAACCTCCTGAGTCCTTCTCAACTTGCAAGTATATAAGAACATTTTAAAGTACCTCTTAAAACAAAGCTTTAAGAGATGCATAAAAATGTTCTCTTTGCTGTACATTTCTTTACATTGATAAACATTAAGCTTTAGAGCTTCTCTGAAGTTTGATTCTGCTCTACCTTCGCTTTGCTCAGACGTAGTGCTGCCACTCCTCGCTCAAGGACACGTCCTAGAGCTCCTCGTTGTAATGTTTTGTCCGTCAAATCCAATCGTTTCCATAACGATTCGTCAAACCTAATACAACAATCAGCACATCTCAAAGAAATGAATAGATCTATAATTTGCATGCTCCCATAAAAACATTCTAGTTAAATAAATATGGTTGACTAACATTCTGTTGCACCCTCAGAATTCAATTTTAGCCATGATTCACACAACTTAGCTTGATGTGAATATCAACACTTATATAAAATCTCAGATGTATTGAACTCCAGCTGATGGAACCTGAAGTTCAGTATAACTGGGGTGCGGTGGTGTATGAGTATGTTTGGTGCCTTGGAGCCAGAAGGTTGAGGGCTTGAACCCACCTCAATCCGTTGCGTAGGGACCCTGAGCAAGTCCTTCACACGCAATTGCTCATGCGCTTCAACGTGAAACTCCGATTCTGTGTCCGCGCTGTAGTTGAGAGCGCCTCTGAGTAGAAATCCTGAAGTGGTGTTATAACAAGTGCTCATACATACATGCATGCATACACACAAACATACATACAAACATATACACATGCATAAAACACAAATACATAACATAAGCCAGTCGCAGCCAAGTATTAAGTTACTCATTTAAGCAGAGTTTATTCAGTATGATAATCTTTAAGTCTCTGGGGAACGAAGCACCTCAGGGCAGTACTAATACTACTGCTACTACTAATAAAAATAATAGGCCCAGGGGCCCCAGAAAGCCCCAGATCTGAATGCTGCCTCCTTATGACATGTGCAAGAAACGAACATCAACTAAACAAGTCAAGCCAAGTAGCAAAAGTGAAGATATAGCATAACTCATAAATGAGGTCTACTGATCCCATCAGAATAATATCCCATCACACTAATTAATGTAGACAGATTCAATGCAAAACAACCTCAATTCGGCCACTGAATAAACGAGCCTCCGAATCACATTTCAGCTAGATTTCGCATGGAATAAAACTGTAAAATAATAATAATAATACACATAAATCCATGTGGCTTAATTACACAACAGCCAGTTCCTTTAGAAAACTAACAGCCAAAATTTCCCAACCCCATATTTTAAAATTTAATGCATGATAGATCTGCTAAAAAACAGGACTTACGATAATCTATTCCATCGCTTTGAAACTCTGGCACACCTAACAAGAACTGGTTTTGTAAGCCAAGTGAAAAGGTAGACAATGACCTCATCTGACAAAAGACTCCATGGATCTAGCAGAAGAAAAATAGAAAGAAGTATTTAGAAAATCAAAACAAGTCTACAGAACCATTTGATTTCAAGAATGATTGACTGAATTTGCTAAAACCATCCCTGTACACAAATTTCTCATTTACAAGACTAACCTCAATTGCAGTGACTCTGTGATGGCCTTCAGAGCTCACTTTTTACTGCACATGTTACAGGCACTGCTACAGCATGTTTGTAGAATACCACAATGTTCTGGTTAGCTAAGAGTCTACACTGGCTTCAAAGAATAGCTAAGAGGCATCTGTAAATTTCAACTCGGTTATCTGAGTCCTTAATAATCAAATCTGGCTTGATTAGCCGCCTGTCTACAATGTGCCATTTGTCGCTTTTGCTCACAGTGTTATCATTCAACATTATGCCCTCTTTCTCTGTCTGTCTGTCTGCCTTGTCTGTCTGTCTGTCTGGTTTTCACTGCACCTCCAAGCAGGAACACTCTTCTCCAAGACCTATCGACCTTTGCCTTTTTGATTAAACATATGCTACTAGCATCAACTGCATGGAATCAAATGCATCAAATGCAATCTTATTTTCACCACTGGGGTTTGGTTGAAAAACCCATTGAATGAGCAACATACACAACTATTTTTAAATGAAGCTATTACATATGGCACCATCCTAAGTATACCATCCTGTGGTTCTTTACCATTTGACCAATGTCATGACCAGGCTTTCAGCTTTCAAATTTAGAACATAATTATTTAATATAGCTTGGTACATTGTGTAAAAATGCTACCAAACACAGCAGTGAGCGACATTCATAAAACATAAACAAATAAAACAAATCAATGGAGATACAGATAACATGTGTAAAAAGTAGATCCCATGCAAAGTGAACATTGTAAAAAATTTGCGACTTTCAGCGAATATTTAGTAACACAGATATCAACTCAGAGGTACTCCCAACTCCATCACGGCCAAAAGAACAGTCTTCAGGTGCTCATAGAATGTGTCAGACAGTGACCTAGGGAACAAGTGCAACTCAAGAGGGAGGCCATTCCATATCACCGGGCCAACAACAGAAAAAGCACCCGTCCCACTGAGCATAGGGATCGACCAGTCCAAGTACCCGAGGCAGGCCAACTAAGATCAAGTAGTTAAGTTGCTGCAAGAGTTTGCTGGCATTACCATACCAAGGAAGTGACCTTTAATTCAGTGAAGAAAAAAGAAAGCATGAAAATTAGAAACCCAGGAACCTAATTTTAAAGCCATCTGTATATAGGTGAGTTCAGTTACATGCAATACAACATACAGAACCTCTCACTTGTTAAAACATTATAAATATTTGCTGACAAACAGGTGCTTTTCAGTTGCAAACTGTGACCTTTTGTGAATAAATGCAAAAACATTTGTGTTTCATGGTCATCATTTCTGAACACGTAAGTGATAACTACAGATTTCACTATAAACTTATACCAGTTCTGTCATTTCCTCAGGAATTCCTACAATTTAAATGTAAGTAACGGTTTACACTAAATGGACTAAAATAACTATGTTGATTTAAAAGTATGCGCAATGCGCATATTACAGCAGAGTTAACAAGTAGTAATAAGAATTGCTGCACATAAACATCTAAATGGCTAGACATAAATTCTGAATTTTCATGCAGAAGCCATACACACCCAAGAGAGAATTGTCCAAAAATAGCTGGGGTCAGATTCTGATTCATGTAGAGTTGGGTTTTATGCAATGAAGACTTTACCAGAGGGTTCTAAGAAAAACAAAAGGGGTTGAATCCCCTCAAGCCCCTGCAATTCTCATCCTGAGAATATGGACAGTCTGAGGAGAGAGAGGACAATCTGACCAGAGATTCAACATTGAGGACAGATATATCTGACTAAAAAATAAATTGCAATTCCTGTCTGGCATTCACCACATCCATCAATTATTGCTCAACATTAGTAAAATCCTATGAAAAATAAGACAGGTAATGGAAGTTACATCGTCTTCAAGTATTGAAGACAAAGTGAATCACACACATCAAAAGTATCACATATTGGTACCTTTATTATAGCGCTGTCAAGAAGTAAAAATACACCTTTCCTTTTTGGATTTCTGACTGCCTTATAAACAATTTGAATTAATTTTGTCTTATTGTTGGACTGCTCTTGTACAAATTTCACACAGTAGTCAAACAACTGAAAGCTTTGCTACAATAAAAAAAACTGTCAATTTCAAATGATGTATAGAGATTCACAGACATACCACCTACCAAGATAAGAAAGTTTTTAAACACCTACGCACATGTACTGGGGTTCTAGGACAATTACCCCCTAGGACAATTACCCTGGACAAAAAATACCCTCCGACAATTGGGGGGGCGGGGGGAAATTGTCCTGCTACCATATACCAGTAATAATGATGTCATCAAAAAATGCATAAAATCAATATCGCCAGCCAAAGCAAACCCTAAAAAGTAATCAAGTCTTACCGAAATCATCGAAAAAATTGTGACTTCCTGGAACCAGATTACTAGAAGTCGTAGAGTCCATAAAAATTCTCAGAGGTGGAAGATACTGAACGTCTACAGTCTGGCGAAAATCAGCCTTTTCTGTGAATGTTGCCTCCTGTTTGCGCTCTGTGACAAACCTTGGGGCCTAGAAGTGTAACAAAAAAGTAATAAAGAATCAGCAACCAATGAAGAATTGCCATGTTGAAGGACACAGTTCCTCTGTAATGGGTGCAATCTAAGCTTTATCAATTACAGTAATATGATAAAAGAATAAATTCTTTCATAACTTAACTTGTTCACCCTTAAACACATCTGATTTAAATAAACTTAACTAAAGCGATCAGAACCAGTGACTAAGCTTCATGAGAAAAAATGTCTACATTTCTGGGTAATCCAGATTTTTTAACAAATGCCTACTGACTCAAAAGAGCGACCATCAAAAGAGCGACCGACAAAAGAGCACCAACAAAAGAGTGACTGACAAAAGAGCGCAGACAAAAGAGCGCAGACAAAAGAGCGTCCAACAAAAGAGCGCCGACACATTTGAGCGAACGACAGTTGATTGTTTACATGAAATGCATTGAGAAAATATTCTGCTAAAGATAATTCGAAATAATATAATAGCCTAACTCTAATGATATCGATAAATCAGTAGTGCATACTCTGCACATAGGGTAACGCGGTAGTTAAGGTTGGTTAATTGTTGCTGTGTAGTTTAGCCTTGGAATTATCTTATAATAAGTGCAATCAAAATTCTATTTTAAAAAAAAATTATTTTCATCAATCCAACGTCTATTTTATGTAAAGAATTATTTTCATCAATCCAACTTCTATTTATGTAAAGAATTTTTTTCATCAAACTAACTTCTATTTACGTAAAAAATTATTTTCAGCAATCCAATTTCTATTTATGTATAGAATTATTTTCCTCTATCCAACATCTATCTAAGCGAAGAATTATTTTCATCTATCCAGCTTTTATTTAGGCAAATAATTACCTTCATCAGTATAACTTCTATTTGAGCAAGGAATTATTTTCATCATTACAATCGGAGCTACAAAATATGCATTTTGTATCATTCACATAATTTCTCAACCTGTTTGTTACCATAGAACAAATTTATGAACCTAAATTATAGTTTCCATCCTATTTTGTAAATTAGTGTAGGCTGCTGATAATAATTTATAGACATCATTAGAGGCATTATATTATCATAAAAAATCTTTATGAGAATTTTTCAGTGCATTTCTTCAAATTTTCTTGTAAAAAATTCAACTGTTATTCGTTCAAATGTGTGGGCGCTCTTTTGTCGGGCACTCATTTGTCAGTCGCTCTTTTGTCGGGTCGTTCTTTTGTCGGCGCTCTTTTGTCTGTCATTCTTTTTACGGGTCACCGACTTAGGAAGAAGTCTAGCAAATGTCTAGTATATTTTCTGGACTATTCCTCTTCAGAAGAGGGAATGTACAGGGATTTTCTGGCCACATATAGGCTAGTTTTGCAGACGAGTCAAAGAATTACATTGACTCAACCACAACTTCAAATGGCACATGTATCTTAGTTTGACATAAAGAAGTTGTTGTGAGAACCTACTCCTGGTGGAAACAAATCATTTGGCACGACAAAAGGTGGCGTTGGTTTTGGTCCAGTTTCCATCTCTTCGGCCATCTCGTCTTTCGTAGTCTCACTCTCATCAACCAGAACCGCAATGCCAACATTTTCCATCATGGCACTTGTCGTTTCAGCATCAACATCCCAAACCATTTTGATAACCCTAGGTTTTTGGCATTCTTCCACTGTTTTGCGCTTCCTGAAAATATACACACAATATATGTTGCTTACGAAAAGTTTAGTCTTACCCTGACAAAATTAGAGCTGGCAACAATTATCTAAAAAAACGTACAGAAGCTATCTAAGATTACACTAGCTTCTGTATCCTTCAAAGAAATGAAAACATTCAAGATACTTCAAATAATCAAACCAACATCAGAAAATAATTAGCATTTGCAAATTTAGTCATCATGAAGAGTAGGATTAGTTATTAAAATTCCAAAATAAGGCAGACCTTTACAGGCTTTACTAAGTATGTAGTCGCCTTTAAATATAGTTTATTGGACACTGAAAGTTCAAAGTTGAGGTAGACTTGTATACAATGGGAAAGACTTGCATGAAGAACTGCAAGACATAACTCCACAAGCTAGACATTCATGAATGAAATGATAACATTCTATACGACGAAATCAAAGGGCAGTGGACAAATTAAAGAGAAACGGATGCTCTGGAACTCTTTAATGAAGAGTAGGGTGCAAAATGTGACTAGGAAGCCAATGCAGCGCGTCATTACAAAGATAATAGAAGGAATTATAAAAGTTGGACGAAAGAATGATACGATATTCACGACATTGGCCTGTGCACGCAAGTGCGGCAAGAAGAAACGATATATGAAGGAATAGACAAAGTTCACCTTTGTACAAGTACCTAAGCAAGGATGCCTGACATTGTGCATGCTTACGAATTATCTAGAACCATTCCACTGAAACGCATTGGAATAGAACACAGGATAATTCTGCTGAGTCATTTGAAGGTAACCAATGAGGAATATGCATGGGCCCTATAGTGCTTGAAACTGTGAAATTTTGCTATAGTGGTTAAAAAATAGCACAGAGACATGCCTTTTTGTTGATGTATTGAATAACTGTGCAAGCCAACAGGTGATCAAGTTTCTATGTCAACACATTGTTTTTGCACTTTAGAGTGCAGAAGTGAGTACGGCTGTACTGGCAAAATCAGAGGCGAGTACACGCTACAGTTGCCTAATCTGTTAACAGGTCATTTCCCCAGTAGACTGCAAACAAATATTTGTGAAAATACACGCTGCACACACACGCACGCACGCACAGGGGCGGATCCAGGGGGGGCCAATCCGGCCATGGCCCCCCCATTCCAAATCTCCATGGGACGTGGCCCCCCATCCATGGTAGACCAAAAGATTTTTTGCAGGGAGTCAGTCATGGCCAGGAGAATTAATATATAAATGTAATTAAAATCTAAGCCTCCCACACAATTGCATTGTCTTAATTATATAAAGCAACCAAAAGAAACAATCTTTCAACAGTATCCGACTATGATTTATGGCATACAATGTTTGTTATTCGTGTATATAATCTTTAGTAAAATGTAAAAATATTAACACCAATAAACACAATTATAACTAATAACAACTAACTATTATTTACAAAGCAAGTTAACACTAACAACAGTATTAGGGATTTTTTCCCAGATGCAAAAAATTTCAGCGGCAAAACTTGTTAAGCTTTGAATTTAGTCTATAGGTTCAAGAAACTGCAGTGAATGATCACACATGTTTACTTCTTGTTCTTATTTATTCCTTACTATGTTTCATTCGTGCGACCTGGTGGCAGACCGGTAACGCGTCCGCTTACGGAGCGAGAGGTTGCGGGTTCGACTCCGGGTAACGACCTTGGGCAAGTTGTTCACGCACACGTGCCTCTGTCACCAAGCAGTATAATTTGGTACCGGCGTAAGCTGGGAAGTAAACAGCAAGTCCTGCGATACACTGGCCTTGTGTCCAGGACCTTGGGATTCGTCCATTGCTGGCTCAGGGCCATAGAAAAGGAGATGAGCGCCTCCCTATGTTCCTCATGGAACGGGATAGGACTTTTTTATGTTTCATTCAGTGGTTGGAAGTATTTTATTTACTGTAGTCTTAAAAATAATATAATAGGGTGAGGTCTATTCATACTTTAACTTGGAATTATTTTAGCATTGTGTGCTTCATATTATAAATAATTAATAACAGCTAATAGAGCAATGTTGCATGCTGATGCACTAGCCCTACAATAACTATTATTCACTATTATTATTTATGGGGAAAGTCTCTGGTTATGACCCTTAGCCACGCATAACATACACATCCATAACATAGCCGTAATGTCATGGATATATATATATATAATATATATATATATATATATATATATAATTAATTATATATAATATTATATATGCAGTCTACCAAGCAACATTTGCAATGCAACTTTGTCAACCAACTGTCCATTGTCAGTGTGTGCCTTCAATTCAATCTGAGACTCAAATGTAAGCTTCTCGCACAATTGCATTGTGAAATAAAAACTTCAGAAACCACTTTCATGAACAAGAGTTTGATCTATGCTTCTTTAAAAAAAACTTAATGTATCTATTTGCTCAAGAAAGGAGCATTCCTGACCCATTTTTCTAAAAATTTCATGTGACAGTTTCAAAATCGATTGTTCTAGCAATATTACACTCAAAGTTTTCAAAGGCCAAATCCACAAGATGTGAATGAGATATTGTAGCCCTTCAGACATTTAAATCGATCATTTTGTGTTTGCTAGCCTAAATGATCTTTTTGCAGAAGCTACCACTGAAGGAATTGTCAACAGTAGGCTCATGCATTACCTGACACACATTTGGAAATAACTCCGAAGGATTTTTTATGTATGTAAAAAGTTCAACAGGTTCAATGGGCACATCCAAAATTTGCCTTTTATAGGAATAATGATGGTAAATGTTCAATTTCTGTTACAAAATCCTGACCATGAAGGAATGCAGGATAAAGCTAGAGCTTTTCCTGCCAAGTTACATGTAGGCCTAGGCCTAGGCTTATACGTGATTAGATTTAGATTTAGATATTTGAACAAGATTTAAACCCCTTAGCCAGAGTTAAATAAAATTTTGCAAAAAATAAAAAACTTTGATTGCAAGCTCCTCCTAGCCCCTGAATATATACGGCCAATTTCAAAATCTGTGTTCTTGGGGGCCTTAGCCCCCTAACCCTGATAAATTCCGCCCATGCCTATAAGAGTGCATTTCTTGTATGCCATACTATGTATACATACAGAACTTTTTTAGCAATCTGATACAATCCTGTTTAAATGAGTGTCACTTTCTCTTAATATTTGCACAAATACTATTTTTGTTCAACTGAATAACTTCTCTCCAGCGCTATCTTTCAAATTTGAAACTGTCAAATTTTAAACTGTTTTGGTTCTGTTATTTGAACACCTAGTGAAACAACATCGCTACTACATGACTTTCAGATTCTGGGCCCCACAATTTATTAGTTCTTGGCTGGTTTGTGTACCATTTGTTATTATTTAACTGCAAGTGTGTCCTGGTCAGCAATTCAGGACCATCTTAGGAAACAGAGATAAGCTGATTCTAGTGCCGAAAAGTCAGCTCATGTAATATAATTATACTCATGTCTGAAGTTATTCATTATAATAACCCAGCAACAGCAGAACTGAGCTGCTGGACTCGATACATACAGATTATTATTAATATTGTATTGTATATATTAATATTAATATAGTTTTGTATATATTTTTTTATCAGTACTGAATAAATTGAGTACTTTTGCTAAAATGACATTTCACAAGGGCACTGTTGCAGTGTGGAAGCTTCAAAAAACCTATTTTTAAAGTACAGTCTATATTTATTGAGATCTTCTGGCACTCTTATATGCACTGAAAAGTACAGCTATTTTGCTAAGACAACAGCTTAAAAGGCTACCATTCCAATGTGAAAATTCAAAAGTTTCTGGTGGGGAGGGGGTATCCCCCTCCCCATACCCCTCCCCCTCGGCGCTACGCGCCTCATGATTGTCCTCCAGAGGTCCATAATCTACCCCTTCAGAAACCTCAATCCTCCCATAGGAGGGGACTAAATTAAACTCTGGTTTCAGCCAGAATCCAAAAAAAATTCCGACCCAAAATCCCAAAAATTTTGGCCCCCCCTTCGAAAATTCCTGGATCCGACCCTGCGCACGCACGCACACACACACTTAGCCTATAGGTCCTATACCCTCGACTACAGCCTATAGGCTAGTGCGATCAAATCCTGCAACTGAACAGCTGAACTTTAATGGATTGTAGATTAGCTGTTTTCCTGTTTGTTTCGCCAAATCGTATGGACCGACCCTTGAATGCACAGTGGCGGCGCTAGGGGGGGGGCTAAGCACCCCCTACAAGAGGCTCAGCCCCCCTAAAAAAATGACCATCTGAATTATTTTACATTGAAATATCAAAAAAAGGTCGTCAGAAATTTTTGCCGCGAAAATGGAAAATTTTGCCGCGGGCTTCAGCCCCTCCGAAACTGAAATCCTGGCGCCGCCACTGTGAATGCAACGACACTATAATTAGGCCTATAGCCTCTTAACGTGTGGAAATATAAAAAGTTTTAATGGTCAACTGAATCGAATAAAAGCTCAACTGAGCTGTGAACATTCGCTCAAATGTCCCTCATCAAGTACGCAAACCACTACCAGATGGGACCTGACAGCATTGTTTCCTTCCTTAATAATATACCTAATACGGATTGTAATTGGCGCAATCGTTTACCTGTGTGGAGCGCGCAATAAATCCTCACTGCATTTATTCAGCATATTGTTAGCATTATCCATGATCACTATCCTCGTCTGAAAGGCATCCTAATCACATAAATAATTAAATTTACGATTTTTATTCAGCAAATAGTCGGTTTTATAACAAATATCGTGACAGCAGTTATAGCAACCAGAGACGCGCACGAGCTTGCTAGGATACGTGTTGCTACATGAATTATTAATACACTTCCGCTGCTTAGGCGCTTTTATTAGATTGTTGCGCTGGTTCCCGTTTATTCACGTTACCAATTATGCTTTGGTGCAATGTAATGTAATGTAAAACTTCGAGAATTTCTCAGCGCCCACAAAAGCCACGTCAGAGAGACCAGCTTATTCACCGGCGCTATATCAAATCAAGTCCGCAAATCAGCCAATTATCCAAGTTTATCTACAGCTTGACCAACCTAAATTCTGTACTGGCAGCACGCAAATGGACAAAATGAAGACTGACTTAAAGCCGACTTGATTCCATATAGGCCTATATAAAGATGGTGAATATGTAGGCTACCCGGTAGATCTCTTTTATATAATTTCAATGGGCTGTTGACAAATTTCAAAATTTTACATTAGTGTAATTTATTGTGTAGGCCTAGTTGTGAAAAATTGCATTAGACTAGGCCTACAGCAAGATTCCAGACAAGTAGGCCAAAATCGATAGGAATACTAGGCTATTTGTACGGGCACCCATGGGAGGGTTAAAAGTCATTGTTACCGTTTTCAGCAAGAGCTTGAAAAATGCAAGGCTGAAAATTAAGAGCTTCTTTAATTCTAAAGAGATTTCATTACTTAAATTTCTGACTTTCACTGAAGTGTATCCAGTGGCGGCGCTAGGGGGGGGCTGGGGGGGGCTAAGCCCCCCCTAAAAAAGGCCATTCATTTTTTTTCCCATGTAAAAATAAAAATTTTGGACGATTTACCCTCTTTTACCCCCTTTAGCCCCCCAAAACTGAAATCCTGGCGCCACCACTGGGTGTATCATCCGCAATATTAGGATTTTAATGGGAGGAAATTTCTTAAACCCCAAAAGTAGTAGTTAGAAAAATAGGTTTCAATTTTCCAGGGGGGGGGCAAGTGCCCCCCCGGCTCTTGCCCCTATGTGCGGGCGCCCATGTAGAGCGACCGGGGAGAGAGGAGACCTGAATACAGAAAGAACGGAGGTATGAGGGAGCAATTAACGCCAAGAAGAGAATTGCGCATAAGTGTCAAAATTTTGAACTCAATGCGTTGTGGTACAGGAAGCCAATGAAGAGTGTCCCGAATAAAGACTTAAATGTGGGAGAACTTGGGAAGACCAGCAATTAGGCGAGCAGCAGCATTGAGTAGGCCTATTGTCTGAAGTTTAGATAGGTTGAGAGAAGAAAGACCGGCGTGAACAAGCGTCTTAATATATATCTTGCGGGGAAAGTGAATGACGGATGGTACGCAGCTGGTGAAGATGATAGAGACATGTTCGCGAGACGCGGTTAATATGGTCCGAGAAAGAAAGAACATGGGTCCAGAGTGAAGCCCAAGTCACGAACCAAAGATTTTAACAGATTTTAAAATCTTTGTCACGAACAGTGGAAGCTTAGAGAAATGGATATCCGGAAACAAAGTGCAGAGGAGCTCCATGTCAATCTTAGCAAGCTGAGCTTTTGTATTTTGTATTTTACAGGAAATCGTCAATCTACCCTTTTATAGACTTTTTCTACCGGATTTTACCTTTTTTCAAAATCCAGAGTGGCATTGATATAATTATGTATTATAGTTACTATATATAGTACATATCAATGGGCTATAATACATAATTTTAAAGGACTCTATGATATCTCGTGATTGGTTAGCTAAAAATAGTTTTTAACACTCGTTGGCTTCTTCTCTTGGTCCTTTGTTCAACATCAACACCGGTAGCGATGGAGCTGTCCGGTTTCTTCAGCTCGTTAAAGGACTTTATCAAAATTTTCACGTTTCATTTTAAAGCCAGTTCTCTCGACCTTTTTTTGCTCATTATTCTTTTTATGTTAGCTATAGTATTTTTTGGCAAATGCTTGTCATACATCTTCAGCTGGTTTCAGAAAGGTACTACGATAAATCCTCATGTTTACTCAGTATCATACAATGGAACAACATCCAATCCGTTCAAATGCCCAAATGGCGTCCACGAAAACAATGGCGTTATATGTCCCTGTCTAAATGGTTAGTAGTTCACGTAGATTAGTGAGTGTTTGGGGAAATTGTGGAATGCCACGCACATAACATTACAGAAACGGGTTTTGAGAGTCATCTGTAATGTACCGCATAGAACTAACACTCATAATTTTACTATTGTTTCGCCCATAGTTCTTGAACATTGTAGGACCTACCTTTTGAGTGTATTAACAAGGGTAATTGGGTAGTTTAGCGTCCCAAATTATTTTGACCATTTCTTTGCAATAATAATTGAAAGACATGTACAATAACACATATTTCATGGAGGAAATCATAAAATGTGTGTTTGAAAACCTTAAGGAAGTCCCAAACGAAGTAACTCTCGTGTAGGCCAGTGAGAAATGCTTCAGAAATGGAAGCTGTATGAGGATTTATTATGGCTAAAATGGTAGCTGGATTGATGAAAAGAACGCTTCAGAGATGGAAGCTGGATCAAGGCTCTGTAATAGTAGTAGAGGCTGGATGCTGGATAACAGTTTTTTTATAGATCTCAAATAGAAGCTGGATTCACGAATAGAACGAAAAAGAAATCGAAGCTGGATGAATGTTTATCTGAAATAGAAGCTGGATTTATGAAAAGAACGATAAAGAAACGGAAGCTGGATGAAGGTTGTAGAAATGATGAAATAGAAGCTGGATTGGCGAGAAATTCAAAACCTCGGCAATAATTTGAATAATTTGGGATGCTAAACTACCCAATTACCTTAACAAGCTGCAAGTGGGGCTATTTTTGTAATTTTTTAATTCTACACTGTAACGGTAATCTTTTAAGCTGTCATCTCAACCAAATTTCTCATAATTTCAGTGATGAAAGATATGGTTTAAAATTTAAATAAATGTCCCCTCTCTATTGTTTTATTTTTTCCTTTTCTGCACTGCAACGGTAGCATTTTAGGCTGTGATTTTAACTAAGTTGCTCATCATTTCAGTGCTCTAGTCGTGGTTTGAGACTTCAAAGTGTCCCTTCACAGTGGTAATAATAATGGCTAATTTTTTCAATGGTGACTCATGGTTCATGACTTCAGAGTGTCACCTCCCATTATGAGACAAGCGTTTAAAGGCTACAGATTGCAGTTCCACAGGGACAATAGTTTTGCATGCACAACATTTGCACATGAGCCGTATGTATGAGACAAGAAGAGAATGGCTCACTTGTTACTAAAATACTAATTTGTAGTCATGAGCGTTTTAGACAAGATTTGATTCTTCTTTATGTATAACTCACTGGTTGTTTGAATTTTTTCAAGTTGCAAAACCAGAAAATGCGAATCAGAATAATTCATCAAGCAGTTTCGAGGAAGAATATGGTAGGAGTAATATAGATACTGCAAGTTTTTATGCAATATGTTTCGGGAATAGTGTTTAACTTAGTAGATTTTCACACAACAGTTTACTGGTGATTACTTTTCATAGTCAATTGTTTAACTCTTTGATGAGGCTGAACAATTTAGTATGCATAGTAGTATTTGCACCAATGTGCAGAAAAGATTGCAATTGTGGCGTCCATTGGAAACACCGTCATGAACGTCATCACGGATCTTGGCAACCTCCTTCTCGGTCCTACTAACACAGATTCAACTCTACAGAGAGGTCTTTGTAGTTTATTCATTCATTCATTCATTCATTGGAAGGCTAAAGATGATTACTGTTTCTCCATCTGGAGCATCTTCTTTAACCCTATGATAATAAAATAATGATGATGATGATTAATATTAAATGGATGTGCTTCTAATTTATGTTAAAATTTATGAAATAATGGCAATAACAGTGTTAATCTTGTTGTTTTAATGACAATATTAATATAATGTTAATCTTGGAGTGAACACATCAAAACTGGTTCAACTGTTCCAGATTCCTTGCCTGGCGTCTGTCCACCGCCATCGTCCGAGTCGATTACGGTCTTCGACGAGGATGCTGCGCGCAGTCAGTGGAGCAGCGAGCAGATGGAGAAGATCGCTCTGGAATTCAAGGAGGGGGGATCTGTTGCCATGGAAACCGGTACCGTTGATTCAGCAGTCGAATGCCCCGAATGCTCGAGTCGGAAAGGCAAGCGGGATGTGCAGTCGGCAGATGGAAGCGCCAGTTGCGAGTGCTGGAAGCTGAAGAAGTTCAAAGCGGGTGATAATCCGCCAACGGAAGAAGTGGAAGGCAGCGCTGATGGAGCGCTATCGCAACCAACTGCTTCGCAGGAAGTGGCGGAAGGTGGTTGTGAAGCGAGTTCGAAGGGCGATGTGACGGAACAACTGGAGAAAGGTAGAGACATGTGAATTTATTAATGTATAAAAGGATTCCAATAGCAATAGCTTTGTTGCCACAACGAAGAGCTCGTGTATACTATGGTAACAGCTTATCTTCCTCAATAGCTCAATAGCAGTTTATAGGAACCCATGTGTCAATGATGCCTTTGAGATGATTAAGTGAGCTACATAAAATGTTCAGATTTGTCAGCATGTTTCTATCGGATGTAATTTGGTAGATTGATAACTGTTTTTGCCTTCGCTATCTGTGTTCTGGTTTGAGACTTAGTGCAACTTAGGTAAGAACGAGAAGTGACCAATTATTGATGCTTTCTGATTAATACGATGATATTGAAACCACTAGATTAGATCAGAGTGTATAGTATTAGCTAAGATTTTATCAGGCAGAATCCAACTGCACTTTTCTCTCATAACGTATTCTTATAGGATGAAAGATGAGGAATATCAATAAAGAAACAATTAATTAATTAAGCATATCCTTCAATTCTATGGATTGGATGATGTGACAACAATATTCGTGTTGTGCCTCTCTCCATGATCTTCTTTAGTATAAGATTTGGACCAGTTTTCAGCAACAGATTGCAATTTTTACTACGATTTCATTGGATGAGAACATTGCTTCCTGGTTAGCTGGATGGATTATTTCTCTCTTTCCTTTCTTCTCCAGATGAGACATCGTACATTTTCAGCGGGACTTCCAAGGCAACGACACAAGTCAGCGAAACGAAGAAGACTCCGTGGAAGGTCGTCTGCAACATTTCCGTCAAGATTGCCGGCCGTGGGAATGCCTGCTGGACGGTGTGTAGACCTCTGATTTCAGCAGACATTAATTTTTCTCATAAACATTAATTGTCTGCTGTCGAAGCACACGTAGTGTTGTGCACGCTGAATTACGTGACACGATGATGTTTCTCTAAGTTCATTTACGTAGTGATCAATGATATTGTTGCTGACATCTGTTTGCATTTATATTAAATTATGTGGCATACAAGTTTTCTTTGACGAAATACATCACATAGGTATCTGTACAGTAATAGAATGATGGACATTGATAGAAGATATCTGTCTTGATCAGATAACTGTTTTGTGAGAGACTATATTGATTGTACATGAAGACGCAGTCAGCAAGCGTTCTATTAAAGGATATTGCTACTTACTTAATTAATTATGACATTTTCACATTTCTTTCTGTTTGTAGCATCGCCACTTCACAGACGACATTCAGACACGCCAGTATAGATGTTTGGAGGCTCTGCTCGGAATGTCTTATGGCACGCCCTCTGACATGTGGAGCGCCGCTTGCATGGTACTTGTTCTCTGTTTTTATGCCATGCTTAGTCTTAGGGATGTTGTAGTAGAACAACTCAGCTGGAATTCTGCTCAGTTTTTGTTTTCAACGGTTTGGTAGTGACAGGATGTAGCCAGACCTTAGTAAGTGGTGTGGTTACGATGAATTTTTTATTGACTAAAAGTCTATGTCACTATTGCATAATTCCCCACCCTATGCCTATTTTCGTACGATTGAACTTATTCCTAATAACTAACACCAGCTTGACATTAAAGGTCTGGATGCATATATTCATTCATTCATTCGTTCGTTCATTCATTTTTATATGGACTTACATGGTACTCCTTCAAGAAACCTACTCAGGAGTGCTCCGAGCCCAGGTATAGCAAAAGAAAAAACTTTAGCGATTTGTAAAACAAAGTTTTATTGGTC
This sequence comes from Lumbricus terrestris, assembly GCA_949752735.1. Lineage (NCBI taxonomy): Eukaryota > Metazoa > Annelida > Clitellata > Crassiclitellata > Lumbricidae > Lumbricus > Lumbricus terrestris. The sequence continues at coordinate 27,885,037 of OX457038.1, read as the reverse complement.
AGACGTAATAAACGCAGCTTTGAAGGGAGGTCATTCCAGGTGGATGACCCTACAATCGAGAAAGCTCGGCATTGCCTGGCAGCAGCTTATATATATTTGCACACCTTCCACCATTCTGATGAGAGGTCATCACCCTTTGTTGCTTTCTGTTATTTATTCCGATTCCCATTGTGTTCTGTCTCCCAACTTGTAAACACCTAAATGTCTTGCAGGCATTTGAGTTGGCGACTGGAGATTTCCTGTTTGATCCACACTCTGGAAAGAACTACTCGCGTGACGAAGATCATCTGGCTTGCTTCATCGAAATGCTTGGTCCGATTCCACGCGGCCTTGCTCTGTCCGGAAAATACTCCAAGGACTTCTTCAACAAGAAGGGTGAGCTTATCATTGTCACGATACTTATTATAGTGCAAAGCAATGACACGTTTGAATCTAATCTAATGTAATACGAATATTTTTTAAGCAATTCTCACAACAGAGCTATTCAGAAGCGCTCTCAGCATGACAGGTCCGTGAAAAGGATATTAAATATTAAAGAGGATGCTGAAAAAAACCTGTTTTTGTTTATTATTATTATGATTATCATTATTAAGATTATTATTATTATTATTATTATTATTATTACTAATACTAGTGTATTAATATTATTATTATTACTAGTGGTAGTATTATTATTACTAGTGGTAGTAGTAGACCTAGACCTTTTTTTTACTCAAGGTAAGTGTAATGTTAATGGGTCTCTGGAAAAGCTGTCCTTGTTCTCTGCACAGTTGTTAAATGCGCTTCAAGATGTTCTTGAAAAGGAAGATGACAGATAGATATGGTAGCAGAGCTGCTGCTGCTGCTGTTACTATAAAAGTCTAACTTACTCAGAGTCACGTGACACTGTGAATCTATAACCATCAAGACAACACCTTAAGTAGTGACAAAGAGTATGCTGAAAGTGATTGTGGCACGAATGCAGCTCTTCCCTAAATTATTTTTACAGTACATAAAATCATGTTATGCACCCTAGGGCACACCTTTACTATTCTTTAGGCCTGGGAAAGATCACATGGTCCTGCTGCTGAGTGTATTATGGTTTTGAACACTGGCGACATCTGACGAATATTATAATGTGCATAGAAGTTTCTTTAGAAGAGGCAGTATGCTGGAGTATAAAAGTTCTTAATTTTATGATTTATTTATTTCAGAAATTTATTTATTTATTTCAGAAATTGATATAGCGCCTCTTCAAGGTAGGCTACTCAGAAGCGCTCCCGGCCCAACCACGGCTAAATAAAACAGCATAAGGGGAATTTCCTCAGCACACACCCAGACGCTCAGCACGATAGATGCCAGTGTGTAGAGGCCTATACATAATTATAATTCATGACTGGTTTTGTTTTGTCGTTGAAGGTCAGCTGCGCCATGCTCCAGACATGAAACCGATGCCATTGGCAGAACTGCTGCAGAAGCGCTACCATTGGTATGCGGACAAGGCAGATGAGTTTGCAAAGTTCCTCCTACCAATGCTCGAATACGATCCAAAGAAGCGAGCCACAGCCAGTCAGTGCCTTAAGCATCCGTGGCTGGCCGGAGGAGGAGGCAGTGATGCGGGTCTCGTGGAGAAGGATGCTCAGAAAGAGGATGCTGAAGTGATGGAGAAGGAAAAGGAGACGACAAAGATGGAGGTGCAGCTGGATGAAAAGAAGGATCTGGAGAAAGCAGGGTGGATAGTGGGCGTGGCGGCAGATGAGAAATTGGGGAGTGTAGTCGACCAAGATAGAGCCGGAACGGTTGGAGAGACACCTGGAAAGGGTGGAGAGACACCTGGAAAGGGTGGAGAGACACCTGGAAAGGATGGAGAGACACCTGGAAAGGATGAACACCAGCATGGGCAGGAAGAGAAACAGGGAAAGGCCGAAGAGATGCATGGATTGGAAGAAGAAAAACACGGAGAGGAGAAAGGAAAACATGGAAAGGAAGATGCGAACTGTGGAGAGGAAGAAGACAAGCATGAAAAGGATGGAGCTGCACAACAGAACAGTGATGGAAAAGGTCGGGAGGCAGCGGTGGAAAATGAGGCGCTGGAAAGCTGGAGGCAGAAGATGGCGGAAGAGAGGCTCGGGACCGACGTGGAGATGCCAATGAAGGAGGGAGTGCGATAGATGACACTAGGGAGTAGGGTTAGTAGAAAGGGTTGCTGAAGATGATTGACCTGCAGGACGATTATTTATGTGGAGCCAGGTCATTGTTCTTTTTAGTTGGATTACCTCATTGTCTCACTTCGTTTTCATTCACATTATACAACGTTTTGTAAATTTTCGTACATATAATGGAAAAGAAGTTATGTTCAGGATGTACTCTACACCTCGAAATAGCAGAACCTTATTTATGAAATGTCATCAGACAAATTTGCATCACTTGTAAGTGGCATTAATTTGGGGCAAGGGTTTCAATATAAATGTGTGCGTGTGTGTGTTTATTTAAAAAAATTTAGTTAGCATTTTATTGCACATCTCTAAGGTATAGGCTACTCAGAATCGCTCCCTGTCCAGGCACGATTGCATAGGACAGTTTTGAGACTCTTAACTCTTAAGGAACAGAGTGGTGTGGCCTCTGGGCATTAAGTGCAATGTGACAAGGAGGACATTCCAGACTGTAGGGCCAACGACTGAGAATGAACGATACTGTAGGATAGCAGACTGTGAGCAGGGAACCAGAAGCTCACCGACCGAACTGTAGATTGACGTTGGATATTTAACAGAGTTCCTGCCGATACGGGGAGCCAGTCCATCAGTGCACCATCAAACGAACGCACATACCCTGTAAGACCCTGTAGTGTAGGGAATCCGCTGAGGAAAAGAAAGCCAATGCAAGACATCCCGCATTAAAATGAGAGAATGTCAAATTTTGGGATGCGCTCAATAGAGCGCAGGACCCGTTTCAGACAGCCAATTCGGATCAAGGCCGGTAGTACATGACAGAGAGCGGTGGAAGTGAAGGCGGGAGACTTCGAAAGAGTGGACAGGGTATAAGCAGCACCAAAATTCAGAAAGTGTGATGCCATCCTGAGCTGGCACAGCTGGTATCAATGGCAGTCACAACATAGCCTAGCAAGTGTGCGCGTGCGTATGTGTACGTACATGTATGTGCATGGTGGGTATGTGTAGGCTACATATGTATACATATATACATATGTTATGTATACATATATATGTATATATAATACTGTATGTGCATGGTGGGTATGTGTAGGCTACATGTGTACATATATACATATTATGTATACATATATACAGGGTGCGCCAAAAAAAGTAATCCCCTACGGCTTTCTATCAATATCTTGGCCAAAAATAGGAATTTTTCAAATCCAGTTTTACGGGCTTGAAGGTAATTCATATCTACGTACAATAGCCAAATTTCATAGCCATATGTAAAACAGAACAAAAGTTATATCACTTTTAGTGAGGCCACCCACCGGTTTTTGACGATTCAAAAACGCGACGCAACGAAAAGTGACAAAAAACCAATTTAATTATTCTGGCCAATATCTTGGCCAAAACTAAGAATATCGAAATGAAATTTTACAGGCTTAAAGACAATTCATACCTGCACATGGCGGTCAGATTCCATCAAAATATTTCAAACAGGACATAAGTTATACCACTTTTAGTGAGGCCACCCCCGTTTCTTGACGATTCAAAGACATAACGCTGCAAAAAGTAGCAAAAACACGATTTTATTAAGTCTCATCTTAAATAATTGTTATCAAATAGCCCTGATATTGCCAGATGATCATTATTGTTACTATTTAAAAAAGAAACAGGGCACCAGCGTAGCTGCGCGCCACTGAGAAGTCACTTCTCAAGATGACGATCAAATTGGTAAATAAGGAATCTATCAGCTTAATCAACAGGTCCATCAAGAACTTTGCAAAGAGACTCAAAAGAAATTTTGGCACGGGTGGTGGGCGCATTGAGCACAAGTTGTGAAGCACTACCAAGGTCATTTGACAACAGTTATTTGAGATGAGACTTAATAACATCGTGTTTTTGTTACTTTTTGTTGCGTTTCGTTTTTGAATCGTAAAAAAACGGTGGGTGGCCTCACTAAACGTGCTATAACTTTTGTCCTGTTTGAAATATTTTAATGAAATCTGAGCACCGTGTGCAGTTATGAATTGTCTTTAAGCCTGTGAAATTTCATTTCGATATTCTTAATTTTGGCCAAGATATTGGCAAAAAACCTAATTTTTGTTGCGCTTCGTTTTTGAATCGTCAAAAAACGGTGGGTGGCCTCCCTAAAAGTGGTGTAACTTTTGTTCCGTTTGAAATATATTTTTGTAATTTGACCATTGTACGTAGATATAAATTGCCTTTAAGACTGTAAAGTTTCATTTAAAAATTCGTATGTTTGGCCAAGATATGGGCTAAAAACCGTAGGGGATTACTTTTTTTGGCGCACCCTGTATATGTATTGTGGGTATGTGTAGGCTACATGTGTACATATATACATTATGTATACATATATATATGTATTGTGGGTATGTGTAGGCTACATGTGTACATATATACATATGTATACATATATATATGTATTGTGGGTATGTGTAGGCTACATGTGTACATATATACATATGTACACATATATATGTATTGTGGGTATGTGTAGGCTACATGTGTATACTATATACATATGTATACATGTATATGTATTGTGGGTATGTGTAGGCTACATGTGTATACTATATACATATGTATACATGTGTATATATATATATATGTATAATTGTGTATATATATACATAATACTGCAGCATGTGCATTCACCCACACGCACTCACACATGCACATTCAATACTCGGGAGATGCGACAGCGATTTGAAGGATAGGTTAAAATGTTAATTTGTTGTTGGTCGTCGAAGCGCATTGAACCGTGTTTCGATGCAGCTGTGTTGTTTCGTTTCCAATTCCACTTTTCGACCGACCACCCTGCCAGGCGAGGCGCCTTTTGCCAAGTCCTCTGCTGGAGAGCAGGATGGAGGAGCATCTTCTTCCGCTGGAAGAGTGACAAGCGTCAGCTGGTGATGGCGGTGGCCGTGTGTGCGTGTGTGTGTGCGTGCGTGTGACATGGAAGACTAACTACAAGAATACATAATTAAGACTTAATGTGGTTGAGGGATTGGCTTATACGGACGCCCTGCTGCCTATGACCCTAAGGACCCCCCCTATTTTGTTCCTGTGCGGCCACGAATACCTTATAGGCTTAATATGTATACCGTAGTCTACTCTATACCCGACCCGGCATCAGCTGAGGTTTGTATATCTGTCTGTCTTACCGACAAGCTCTGTCTGTCTGTCTGTCTGTCTGTCTGTCTGCTGTCTGTCTGTCTGTCCGTCTGTCCGTCCGTCTGGTCCGTCTGTCTGTCTGTCAACAACGCCATTTAAGATGTACATGAATGATCACTTATTTATTACTTTCAATTGCCTCTGTAGTCCCTCTACCGACAAGAAGCGCCACCCGTCAACTTAATTCGAAGACTGATAACACAGTCACCGCCAAAGTGAAAACTCCGATTGTAATTGTTTCCGGTTGGACGCTATTTAACATTTGATTGCGATTAAATTATCATCGTAATTAAGTTTAGAGCTGACCTCAGGAATCAGAATGGAGAAAGCTTCTCTCTGGTGTCAGTGGCACCTTGTTTGCATCTGTCGGCCTATAAATTATGACACATATTTTAGGCCTAGATGAGTAGGGGTTTACTATCAAAAGGGCGACTCCGAAAGGGCGACCATCAGAAGGGCGACCTCATAAGGGCGACTTTTCGAAAGAGCGCCGATCAAAAGGGCGACTGCACAAATGGGCGACCATCAAAAGGGCGACTTTTTAATGTTTTCAAAGGAAGTATTTATAGTCATTCGAAAGAAAGACAAGTAGGCCTACAACGTCGATTAGTACTTTGAAAGCTTATAATAGGCTAAGTAAAATTATTGTAATAGTGTTCATCGATTAGTAGACTACTTAGAAATTTTCTAATAAGTCAAATGATGTAATAGTGTTCAATGTTCAATAAAACTAATGTTCACTAAAACTAATGCTACTTAATGACACGAAAGTCTCTATAAAAATTATATGCTCCTTTATGCGTACGCCTGTTTGCGTATTTCTCTTTAATGTAGGCCGACCGTCTAGCATCTACCCAGAGCCGTATATTGGAAATATACGGCTCTGCTGGAGGCTATAGCCTCTTCGTTTCCCGCCTTTTGCCTCTGCTGGAGGCCAGCCTCTTCGTTGGAGGCTAGCCTCTTCGTTTCCCGCCTTTTGCCTCTTTGGACGAGTATACATAAGGGAGGCAGAAGGCAGCGGGTGGCTCGGTCGCAATATAAACGTGGAGTGAGGTTGTTCTCTGCCTCCGACACTAATCATCTTCGATATGAAAAAGTGTCGTTAAGCCCGATCAACAACAGAAGAAGCAGTCGAGTCTTCAGCGGTTAGTGAGTCGAGCAGTCAGTCAGTATATATTCAGTCAGTCGAGGGAGTCGAGAAATCAGTCGTGAGAAGTCAGTCAGAGAGCTGAGACAGTGAGGTGACGACACGTAACGACGACGTTCGACGACGTGTGACGACGGTGTGACGATCCTATCGACGGCAGTGCAATTGTATGAATAAATCGTCTTCTGTTTTCGACATCGTCTTGATCTGTTGAGTTGGGTGATTCGATCGGAAAGAACTGCTAGTCTTTGAAAGACGACGAAGGCGGACTTGCGTTTCCCCTTGAAACGACACGCGTGACATATGGACAGACCCCTCTCCAATTAATCGCTGGAGGCCTATTCGGACGATAGCTGAGTGGGGTTTGCAACGGACGAGCAGCAGTGACAGACTCATTCCCGTTTCATTGGCAATCGAAGTGGGGTCTGAGGCTCTTTTTCGTAACAATAGGCATTCATAAGCCTGTTTGCGTATTTCTCTTTCATCTACCGTCTTTCATCTACCGTTTTAATTGAACAACTCAGATCGTATCCGCTGCGAACGTTCGATGTTCGCCCTTTTGATTTTCGCCCTTTTGTTTGGTCGCCCTTTTGATCGGCACTTTTTAGAACAGTCGCCTTTAAAATCGGCGCCCTTTTGTGATCGCCCTTCTGATGGTCGCCCTTTCGAAGTCGCCCTTTTGATAGTGAACCCAACAAGGGCATCATCGCCTGTCAAATCTTGATCCGCCACGGTGCCACCTCGACAGAGCGAGTGGCTGATCACCTCAACCACACTGATATCAGATTTGTAGCCTGCTACATTGAATATTAAGACGATCAGGTCTATCACAGTATGATCAATGACCATTGTTACTGTGCCACTAAACTGTAATAATTATTGCAGAAAATTAAAATGACGTAGCCTATATGCTTTATTTCTAAAATAGTGATAGACCTATACGTCATTTAAAAGTAGACGTACTGCAGTGAGTAACGCTATAATCTGCTAAATGCAGTGAGTAGGCCTATACTGCCTCAATGAGATGCATCTCAATGTAGCCTACTGCCTGAAAGGCATCTTCACATGTAATGCCTTATGGAGAGGTTACGGGGAAACGCGTTTGAATTCTCAGCTACGGCTGTCTGTGTAGTAATGTTGAGGCCAATAATTTTTAATAATCACAATGACAATTTCTATTGCACCGTAACACAGTTGCATGGTATATAGGCTATAATAGAGCGTGCAATGACACATAAGTCATGCGTAGCAATCTGCGTATTGGTCATGTGTATCATTGTGGGCATTGGTCACATTATAGCGTTTTACATTAAATTTAAAGGTCTTGTTTCATTTTGACCTCCAATCAGAATAAGTCAAGCGCTAAAATAGTCCATATAATACAGACATACAAAGCCTACCAGATAGCGCTGAATCTTATTTACAAATCAAGACACAGCCATGCAATTCAGTTATTCTTGCCATTCTAGGCAACATAATTATTGTCTTATTCATTTAAAAAGGTAAATTACAAACGAGAAAGCCTATCATGAGGCAAAAAGGCAAGCAGAGAACCGACGCATTACTCTTGTTGGTAGTCCCTACCACACCCGATGGATCGGCGTTCGTTCTTTCTGCATGGCTGGCAAAGCGTAGCCTGCAGGAAGTAGCCTCAACGCAAAAACGATAGCCACTTTGCACTCTACACCGTCGAACCCATTCCGAGTAGTCGATGTGGCCTAAATTCCGACGCGAGACGAGGTCTCCTCCGAATGGCATAATGGCAAACTGTTGTCCTTATACTCCACACCGTAGAGTCCCATCGAATAGGTAGATGAGTTGATGCAATAATTATTATTTTCCGACGCAAGATCTTGTAAGCGCCACGAAAGCCTGCTTCTTTGTTCTTTCCGTCTGCAACATTAACACTGTTGCTTGCGAGGAACGAAACTGGTAGCTGCCTATTCTACTTTGTGGATGAGCTGAGTGAAGGTTTCAATAATTTAATCTCGAGCAGCTACGATTCCTACCAGTGGTAGGACTAGTTGCGAAGGATATGGGTAAAATTCTTGGGAGAAGTAACTCAAACCTTTCCGACTTGCTTAGAATAGTTCAACTAAGCCTAAAAGCTATAATTCTTCAATCTCCTGTCTGTCTTATGAATTCACAATGATAACAATTAGCTAAATAAATTACAAGGCCTATCTGCAATAATATTTAATAATAATGATTATGACGATGATAAATGACCATAATCAGTGGCGGATCCAGAAGGTTTCAATGGGGATGTGCCCCCTCCTCAACCAGAAATTTTTTAAATTTCCGCACTGCAATGGCAGCACTTTAAGCTGCCATCTTAACGAAATTGCTCCACTACTTAAATGCTGACAAACCAAGCAAGATCGAACTACCAAGCCATCAGATTATTGGTAATATGATGGTGCTTCACTAATCAAATCAAATCAAATTTATTGGTCCCATCAACTTACAAGAATTTATGATCACATAGTATAATAGCAAGTTACATGCATGGCTTACACAGTAATGCAATGAGGAGATTTAATAACAAATTAAGATTATGTGAGCCAGCAGATCAATAAAGCAAAAGCGATCAAAGCGGACGATGTAACATTGAGTGATTGGGAACAACAGGCCCACCAAAAGGACAAAGCCCCGCTAAGAGGTGGACTATTTAGCTTGGTATAGAAATAAAAACTTGAAGATGACATAAGCTTTCAGCACGATAGACAGAGAGAACACAAAGTTTAGTGCCAACAATAAATATGCTATAGGAAACAAAATAGTTGAAGACAAACTTAGCTAACTTCAGTGGCGTAGCCAGTTATTTTTTCATGGGGGGGGGCAGTGGGGTGGCAGCTTAAAATGATGGGGTGGCTACCGTTGGCAATTAAAGCGTGCATCGGCATCGGTATATTGCCATAGACTATGTATTTTTAGATTTTGGATGTATAACAGTATTGGACATAATACGCAAGCAAGCCTCACTAGCTTGTCTGTCCCACAGTGCACTATAGTGGCCTGTCCCACTTTCCCATCACCCACCCTATAAGAAATTGTACAGGAAGTTGTATAAAAAATAAAATAAGTCAGAAATTATATAACATTGTTTAATTCTTTATCACTCATAAGAGTAAAAAGTAAAACAAACGCAGGGATTGGGGGGGGCAGCTGGGAGGCAGCTCTTTCATTTGGGGGGCTGCCCCCTTTTGCCCCCCCCCCGTAGTTACGCCACTGGCTAACTTAACTAACAAATTATAGGGCCTAATACAAATTATAATACAGGTGTGTGCTCCTAAAGTACGCCTAAACACGAGACACTATGTAGGCCGTATACGGAGGTTTGGAGGTGGGTTGTTCCATGGCAGTCCTCCCTGAAACCCAATGGATAGTTTACGGATGTTAGTTCTTGCGAAGATTAATTTATAATCCGGCTCATTTCTTGTGCCAGCATTAAACTATTTGAAAAGACAATGTACGAGTATACTAGATTATATGACTATACATTGAAAAATACTCTTTACATATCACAGCACAGATTTCAACCAGGACATTCGACTGGAATGTCGCTATTACATATTAAAGACAACATAGGGCCTACATGTATCTGCAGTTATAAAGACCGCAATGAGTTTGCCATAGGAATCTTCATCGACGTAGCTATAGGTTTTTGACATGATAGATCAGAGGTTCCCAACCTTTTATGACTGTCTGGCCACTTTTTCTAAGTTGGAGGACACGAGGGCCACTTTTTCTTAGTTGAAGGACATTAGGGGGCCACAAGGCTAAAATTTAATTAACTAAAGGCGTATAAAACTGTTGTAATTTAGTCAAAATAGAATGTTTAATGCGATTTATTTACGTCCAAACAAAATAGTTTTGCAATAGAATAGAATTATATATTCTATCATGTTCAAATTGTCAATTTTCACATATATTTTTCTTAATTCATTGAGATGCAGCGGGCCATTTTTGTAGGCCAGGCGGGCCACTTTTGGCCCGCGGGCCACGGGTTGGGAACCGCTGTGATAGATCGATCATGCCATATTAGGCTATTTAAGTGACAACTTATTTGCTTTGAACCAGGTAATCGTAGCCTTTAATTCTTCATTAGCTAACTCAAATAATTGGTCATAAGAGGCATGGGATAGGAAAACATTTGTGTCTTCAGCACAGAGGATAGGCCTATAATGTAGTAGAGTAGAAGAGTTGGGGAGGTCATTTATGTATAATTATGAAAAGAAGGAGACCAAGAATGGAGCCTATATTTCCCATATACGGCTTTGAGTCTACCTACAATAAATGTATGTAGATAGTTTTAATGGCTGCCGAACTTCAACGTGCACTTCTTTATGGAGGGCATTATCGAATTTCAGTTATATTGTATTGCATTGCATTGTATATATGAATTTCATGTGTGCTATTTTGCAGTTGGTTACAGTAGAGAATATACTTACTTACTTTTAATAACCGCCTATAAAACAATCTATGATGAAAATTAGTCATATCGTTAAGTGTCCAATCCTCCGATATTAGGTCTCTGACATCTTGTATCAGCTCTTTATTACTCCATTTTGCATTAGAACTCTGTGAGAGCAGACTCGAAATCGTTTTAATGGCCTCGAAAATCCTTCTGTGTGAGTCATGTTGCTTCTATAAAAAAATTGGTTAAAAGTTAAAATCCTTCAAGTGTTTACTTGAGTAGGTTTATCTGGTCTCCACTTTACCTGGCCGCTACTTGTTGTCCCTCGCATGCGTGGCGCTACTGCCCAATCTAGAAGCTTTGCTTATGTTGGTCCTTCTTGTTGGAATCGCCTTCCCCACAAGATACGTCTTGAGCTCCTTGGCCTTTCTCTTCCCTTGTTTCGTAAAAGCTTGAAGACTATTCTATTTGATGGTGGAAGCACTAGTTGGGATCGAGAGCGCTACTGAATCTGTGAGCGGCGCTTTATAAATGTTCAATTACAATTACAAAATGTCATTTTGTGCACTCATCATAAGACAAATCCAGCAGTCAAGGCTAAATACATTCTATAGGTATTATTTGTATTTGATAAACTGCTTTTTGTACCTGATAGCGGTGTGTCTATCAGTTTTTGTTCCCGTTTCTGTGATCTGTGATCTATCCGATTTCGACCTGGGTTTCCAGTCAATTGTGATTGTTTATTGCTATTTAACTAGAAATGAAATCCCCTCTGCACGAATCAGTTAAACCAAGGGTGTCAAAAGTCAGGGTTTGAGAAGAGACGAGGCAGAATACAGACTGCCAGACAGAAGTGTAGAGCGAACAGAAGGAGAAAAGAGAAGGACTTATTGAAGCAAATGATCGAGACTGAGCCATAGCAGTTCTAGAGGGAGGAACCAAGAGATCAAGTCTGTTGTATGAACGAAGTGGAAGGTGGGAAGAACTTCCGAGGAAGCTGAGTGAGGACATCAGCCAGATATTTGGTGCAAGACCCTGCTGAGCCTTGATTATCAGAGTGAGGATCTTAAATTGAGTGCCAGTATGGAGAAGAAGTCATGAAGTCATCAAGCATAAAATCAGAGATGCAAGAGTACTTGGGAAGCCGGGCAATCAGTCTGAGTTATCTATGACCCATCCATTTAAACTGGCATTGCTTATCAGTGTAATCAATGACTTCTACAGCGCCATTATCATAATGTCTAAGACTTCAGTCCATGGTCATTTCTAGTTAAATAGCAATAAACAATCACAATTCACTGGAAACCCAGGTCGAAATCGGATAGATCACAGATCACAGAAACGGGAAGCAAACCAGAAGGAGAAGTCCTTTAACTCACTGTGACCCTATTCCAGTTGAAATAGATGTGTATTAATCAACTGTTAATCAATGCATGGTATAGGCTACAGAATTGGCTGAATGAACTGTTAAGGAGTGCCCAGCCAGCATCAGACCAATCCAGCCAACAATTTCGCCTGTGTAGCCTATTACAATACCCTAACACATTTTATTTCACTGTGAAATATTGAAGAATGTAACATATAACAGGTATAGGTGTATATAATTTATATAAATATGTATATGTATATCTATCTATTTCAGACGTAACCGTGGCAGGCCCGAAGCAGATGCTAGAGATTAATGCCAATGGACCTGTGGAGTTGGTTTCTGCTTTCTTGGAAACGAAACAGCGTACCTACAGAGGTAATTAGAATGAACTTAGTTCTAAAGCCAACAGTGATGGCCAGCGACGTCCAGGAGGAAATGAAGTGCTCTGAAATCTTCTTAGACTTTTCAGAAGGAGGGAAAGAGCATTTTAGGACATTAAACTTTTCCCAGTTACTTTTCATTTAAGAAGTTTATTGATTTTTTATTTGAATAGATACTTAATGTATAGCCTACTCTCTGTTTTATGCTAGAAATCAACTTGAATATAGGACACCCACCGAACAGCACACACATAAAACAACCTGGAATAGCCAGGCTTTGATGCTCTGATCCCTTTCTAGAAACAGGCACTCATCTTTCATCTTAAGAGTTTTATTTGCCCATGCTGGGAATGGGCCCCTCTGAGTAGTCCCCTTGAAGATGTGCTATTCAAATTCTCATTTAATGAATTAATGAATGAATTGCCAATTTAAGTGTTTAATTCTTCTTTATTGTAAAGTAATTAAATTTTGACTTTTAATCAAAAGCTTTAAGGTTTATCCAACTTTTTGACAGACATACGAATATACATGGAAAGAGGGGGCAGGTGTGCTACGATTGGGAGTGTCAACAGGAACAGGATCAAATCAGGCATAGGATTTCCATTTGTGGCGAGGGAGACAGTAAAGGTGTACTTCAAGCGTAAAGGTAATGACTTTTGCATGTATCAAACTGCTGCTTTAATATAGAACATTTCAGTGGGCCTGCTTCTCAATGTGCTGCAAGCATAACTATCTTACTGGTCTAAACTCTATTTTAGGACATTTTTAAGTGTTTGAGGTACAGAGTAAATGTTATCATCGCACGTGCAGTGGACAACTTCTCCACCTGCATATCTCCTTGGCTAGTAGAGTATGATTGCCAGCACCGTTGACTGGAAAGTAAAGCCCTAGTAGTAGGGTGAGTAAGAGTTCTGGCGCAGCAATTAAAAACCCATTAAAAAGCCATTAGTCACGCTCCAATGACGTCATCGGCCACGCCCCCTATTCATTGAAAGGTCATTAGCTACTGGCGCAGTAATTAAAAAGTCATTAAGAAAGCAATTAGCTACTGGCGCAGCAATTAAGAAGAGGTGATTAAGATCTCGTTAATGATATGCCCTCGGGTAATGACTTTACAACCAGGTGATTAAGATCTCGTTAATGATATGCCCTCAGGTAATGGTTTTATTACGCGCGATGGAGTGCGATAACAATCTTTAGGGCGCCGCAGCCCAGACGATATAATTACCGAATGGATATATATAATTATATTATATAATATATATATATATATAATATACATTATGTATATTATATAAACATATTTTATAAAATATTATATCTATATGTATATATATATATTTATTATATATATAATATACATACACATTATATATTACATATATAAATATATAATACATATTGTTAATGTATATTAGATATATTATATATATAATTATATTTAATATATTATGCATATTATGTATATATTATATATATATTATGAACATAAAAATTATATATATATATATATTATATATATATATTTAATATGTTATATATTATGCACATATACTATTATATAATAATTATATATATATGTGTATTATATATATGTTTATACAAGATGTATATTATATAATATGTTATAATATATTATATACATATACTGTTATAATATATATATATATATTATATATATATATATAAGATATATGATATTATATGTTATAATATATTATAAAATATTATTTATATAAGATATATGTTGTATATATATATATAATATATTAAATATAATATATATATTATATATAAGATATATATTATAACATACTATATAACATATCCTATATATTATGCACATATATTATTATATAGTAATTATATAATTATGTGTATTATATATATATCTTTATGCAAGGTGTATATTATATAATGTGTTATAATATATTATATGCATATACTGTTATATAATATATATATATATATTACATATATATAAGATTTATGATATTATATGTTATAAAATATTATATATATATATATAAGATATATGTTTTATATTTATATATATATATAAATATTAAATATTATATATATTAAATATAAGATATATATTATAACATATTATATAACATATCCTATATATTATGCACATAATTATATTATATGGTAATTATATATGTGTATTAAATATATGTATATACAAGGTGTATATTATATAATATGTTATAATATATTATATACATATACTGTTATATACTGTTATATAATATATATATGTATTATATATATGCATATATAAGATATATTATATAATATGTTATAACATATTATATACATATACTGTTATATAATATATATGCGTATTATATATATATGTATATATATACGATATATTATATAATATGTTATAATATATTATAAAATATTATATCATATATCTTATATATATAATATATATTATATATGTATTATATATATAAGATATATTATAATATATTATAACATATTATATAACATACCATATATATTTATCATATATATCATATCATATATATATCATTATAAATTATATATATTATATATATATATATACATATTAACGAAGACCAAATATATAATAATTATATTTCATGCATATATTATTTATATGTATATATATATATACAATTCATATTATATATATATTGTATATATTATATTATATGTACAATGACAGCTCATTCCAATGAATCCTGCACTATGAAGCTTTAATAATTGAGGAAAAATCGAACATTTTAACTTTCAAGCCTCAATTTTACCATTCCATACTTCTGTTCAACCCTCATACTCTCACCCTTCTTCCATTTTTCATTCCATGATTCTTGCATTATTGTGCATTCTCAAACACTGAAACGCTAAGAATTGATGAAATCTGTGTTATTGTAACTGTGATGGTTCAATTTTACCATTCCGTGCTCTTAATTCTTACGAATTTCAACATCTCATTCTAACAAGTTCTACAATTCCTTACCTACTTACTTACTCACTCACAAAATTTCAACAACTTTACACATACACGGTCCTACTCTTATTTCTCATTTCTTCACTTCTTCAGTTCTTAATACTTGCTTCTTTCAACATCTCAACCATGCAAATTCTACAATTCCTTACCTACTTACTTACTTACTCAATAAATTTCTGCAATTCAAGTGCTTTTCCCTTGTACAAGCTTGCACATATTTCTCATTTCTTCAAGCCTTCATCTCTTAAATTCCTGCACATTTCAACATCCCAATCACAGCATTCTGCAATTTCTCAGCTACTTACTTACTCACGCCTATAATTTGTGTACACCAACAGCTTTACACATGCACAATCCTACTCTTAGTTCTCAAAACTTCAATCCTTCAAGTCTTTCTTCTATCATGTTTCAACTTCTAAATTGCATAAGTCTACAATTCCACACACAATTGCTTACTTACTAACATAACTTTTTACAACCAATCAGCTTTACATGGACAATTATTTCTCATTTCTTCAATCCTTCACGCTTTCAATTCTTACTTCTGTCATATTTCTCATTTCTTTAGTCCATCAGTTCTTAATACTTGTATCTTTCATCATCTCAACCGTACAAACTCTACAATTCCTCACCTGATTACTTACTTACTCACAAAATTTCTACATGCCAAAGCTTTACACATGCGCAATCCTACACTTGTTTCTCATTTCTTCACTTCTACAGTTCTTAATACTTGCATCTTTCAACATCTCAACCATGCAAATTCTACAATTCCTTGCATACTTACTTACTTATTCACAAAATTTTTACAAATCAATTGCTTTTCACTCGTACAAGCTTGCACGTATTTCTCATTTCTTCATTCCACCAGTTGTTAATATTGCATCTTTCACCATCTCAAACTTACAATCTCTACAATTCCTCACCTGCCTACTTACTTACTCACAAAATTTCTACATACCAAAGCTTTACACATGCGCAATCCTACACTTGTTTCTCATTTCTTCACTTCTACAGTTCTTAATACTTGCATCTTTCAACATCTCAACCATGCAAATTCTACAATTCCTTGCATACTTACATACTTACTCACAAAATTTTTACAAATCAGTTGCTTTTCACTCGTACAAGCTTGCACGTATTTCTCATTTCTTCAAACCTTCATCTCTTAATTCTTACGCTTTTCAACATCTCAATCACATCATTCTACAATTTCTCAGTTACATACTTACTTGATCACATAATTCATGCATACCAGCAGCTTTACACATGCAAAATCCTACTCTTATTCTCAAATCTTCAAGCATTCAATTCTTACTTCTATCATTTTTTCAACTTCTAAATCGCACAATTCTACAATTCCACACACACTTGCTTACTTACTAGTATAATTTTTATACTCAATCAGCTTTACATGTACAATTATTTCCCATTTATTCACGACTTCAACTCTTACTTCTTACATGTTTCAATCCCACCACATAACAATTCTACTATTCCACATATACTTAGGTGCTTACTTACTTACTTACTTAATTACTTACTTACTTACTTCATGCATAGAACTCTTCAATTGCAAATTCACGCGTTTGATTCTCATCTGCTCAATTCTTTAACTATAACTCTTAATTCTTACACGTTTCAACTCCACGACTCTGCAATTGTTCAGTTACTTACTGCTTGAAGTATAAAAAATTGTAGAGTAAGATGTTGAACAGACCAAAGAGATACAATTTTCTATCATGACAAAATGAAAAATACAAGCAATGTTGTTCGTTTATTGATGGAAAAGTGGTACAGTGGATGAAGCAAAGGAGTAGGAGGAGGAGACTGTGGTGGAAGAGTACGATGAGGAGGAGGAGGAGGAGGAGGAGGAGGAGGAGGAAGAGGAGGAGGAGGAGGAGGATGAGGAGGCGAAGGCTGAAATTTTCCACTAACATCATTTTTCTTCGCAAAGTTTCTAAGTCCACTCATTTTCGCACGCCAAAAGTTTCTAAGTTCCAAAATTTTTCTCCATGGTCATAAAAGTTTCCTCACAAATTTTCTAAGTCCAAACATTTTCTGTGGCGAAAAATTTCTAAGTTCAAAAATTTCTTACATGTCCACAAATTTTTATTCCCATGTTATGCATGAGGAGCATTAGGAGAAGGAGCAGAATGAGGATGAGAAGAATTTGAGTCTTAGAGATATGTATTCAAAGTTTCTAAGTCAAAACATTTTCTGTCATGAAAATTTTCTAAGTCAGAAAATTTAATACGAGCACATGTTTAGCTGAGTCATCAATTTGTGCAAAAAGTAAATGTTTGGTTGAATACTTGATGGATGTTGGATGGTTCAGCGATGCGAAGCATAGTACACTTTGAGCTAAATACATAGCTTTGCAATCGAATGCGCTGCAACCTCAGCAGAAATTCTTGAGCCTTACAGCTAAAAGTATAAGTTCTTTAAAAAAAAAAAAAAAATTATCACTCAAGGTGCGTGCACGCTTGAAACGTCAGTGACGCGCGACAAGTTGGCCCGAGCGGCGCTTGTGGCGGCGGCGTTTCCAGCTCAGGTGACGTCGGCGGTTCGTGCGATCTGATCCGATCAATCTATGTTGTGAGAAATCCATACGATTGCGCGCAGCCTCAACTCAAAATCGTCGTTTCACAGTTTTCACACGCTTCCATTGCGACGATTTTGAGTTGAGGCTGCGCGCAATCGTATGGATTTCTCACAACATAGATTGATCGGATCAGATCGCACGAACCGCCGACGTCACCTGAGCTGGAAACGCCGCCGCCACAAGCGCCGCTCGGGCCAACTTGTCGCGCGTCACTGACGTTTCAAGCGTGCACGCACCTTGAGTGATAATTTTTTTTTTTTTTTTAAAGAACTTATACTTTTAGCTGTAAGGCTCAAGAATTTCTGCTGAGGTTGCAGCGCATTCGATTGCAAAGCTATGTATTTAGCTCAAAGTGTACTATGCTTCGCATCGCTGAACCATCCAACATCCATCAAGTATTCAACCAAACATTTACTTTTTGCACAAATTGATGACTCAGCTAAACATGTGCTCGTATTAAATTTTCTGACTTAGAAAATTTTCATGACAGAAAATGTTTTGACTTAGAAACTTTGAATACATATCTCTAAGACTCAAATTCTTCTCATCCTCATTCTGCTCCTTCTCCTAATGCTCCTCATGCATAACATGGGAATAAAAATTTGTGGACATGTAAGAAATTTTTGAACTTAGAAATTTTTCGCCACAGAAAATGTTTGGACTTAGAAAATTTGTGAGGAAACTTTTATGACCATGGAGAAAAATTTTGGAACTTAGAAACTTTTGGCGTGCGAAAATGAGTGGACTTAGAAACTTTGCGAAGAAAAATGATGTTAGTGGAAAATTTCAGCCTTCGCCTCCTCATCCTCCTCCTCCTCCTCCTCTTCCTCCTCCTCCTCCTCCTCCTCCTCCTCCTCCTCATCGTACTCTTCCACCACAGTCTCCTCCTCCTACTCCTTTGCTTCATCCACTGTACCACTTTTCCATCAATAAACGAACAACATTGCTTGTATTTTTCATTTTGTCATGATAGAAAATTGTATCTCTTTGGTCTGTTCAACATCTTACTCTACAATTTTTTATACTTCAAGCAGTAAGTAACTGAACAATTGCAGAGTCGTGGAGTTGAAACGTGTAAGAATTAAGAGTTATAGTTAAAGAATTGAGCAGATGAGAATCAAACGCGTGAATTTGCAATTGAAGAGTTCTATGCATGAAGTAAGTAAGTAAGTAATTAAGTAAGTAAGTAAGTAAGCACCTAAGTATATGTGGAATAGTAGAATTGTTATGTGGTGGGATTGAAACATGTAAGAAGTAAGAGTTGAAGTCGTGAATAAATGGGAAATAATTGTACATGTAAAGCTGATTGAGTATAAAAATTATACTAGTAAGTAAGCAAGTGTGTGTGGAATTGTAGAATTGTGCGATTTAGAAGTTGAAAAAATGATAGAAGTAAGAATTGAATGCTTGAAGATTTGAGAATAAGAGTAGGATTTTGCATGTGTAAAGCTGCTGGTATGCATGAATTATGTGATCAAGTAAGTATGTAACTGAGAAATTGTAGAATGATGTGATTGAGATGTTGAAAAGCGTAAGAATTAAGAGATGAAGGTTTGAAGAAATGAGAAATACGTGCAAGCTTGTACGAGTGAAAAGCAACTGATTTGTAAAAATTTTGTGAGTAAGTATGTAAGTATGCAAGGAATTGTAGAATTTGCATGGTTGAGATGTTGAAAGATGCAAGTATTAAGA
Organism: Lumbricus terrestris; assembly: GCA_949752735.1. Classification (NCBI taxonomy): domain Eukaryota; kingdom Metazoa; phylum Annelida; class Clitellata; order Crassiclitellata; family Lumbricidae; genus Lumbricus; species Lumbricus terrestris. The sequence continues at coordinate 27,865,102 of OX457038.1, read as the reverse complement.
ACTGTAGAAGTGAAGAAATGAGAAACAAGTGTAGGATTGCGCATGTGTAAAGCTTTGGTATGTAGAAATTTTGTGAGTAAGTAAGTAGGCAGGTGAGGAATTGTAGAGATTGTAAGTTTGAGATGGTGAAAGATGCAATATTAACAACTGGTGGAATGAAGAAATGAGAAATACGTGCAAGCTTGTACGAGTGAAAAGCAATTGATTTGTAAAAATTTTGTGAATAAGTAAGTAAGTATGCAAGGAATTGTAGAATTTGCATGGTTGAGATGTTGAAAGATGCAAGTATTAAGAACTGTAGAAGTGAAGAAATGAGAAACAAGTGTAGGATTGCGCATGTGTAAAGCTTTGGCATGTAGAAATTTTGTGAGTAAGTAAGTAATCAGGTGAGGAATTGTAGAGTTTGTACGGTTGAGATGATGAAAGATACAAGTATTAAGAACTGATGGACTAAAGAAATGAGAAATATGACAGAAGTAAGAATTGAAAGCGTGAAGGATTGAAGAAATGAGAAATAATTGTCCATGTAAAGCTGATTGGTTGTAAAAAGTTATGTTAGTAAGTAAGCAATTGTGTGTGGAATTGTAGACTTATGCAATTTAGAAGTTGAAACATGATAGAAGAAAGACTTGAAGGATTGAAGTTTTGAGAACTAAGAGTAGGATTGTGCATGTGTAAAGCTGTTGGTGTACACAAATTATAGGCGTGAGTAAGTAAGTAGCTGAGAAATTGCAGAATGCTGTGATTGGGATGTTGAAATGTGCAGGAATTTAAGAGATGAAGGCTTGAAGAAATGAGAAATATGTGCAAGCTTGTACAAGTGAAAAGCACTTGAATTGCAGAAATTTATTGAGTAAGTAAGTAAGTAGGTAAGGAATTGTAGAATTTGCATGGTTGAGATGTTGAAAGAAGCAAGTATTAAGAACTGAAGAAGTGAAGAAATGAGAAATAAGAGTAGGACCGTGTATGTGTAAAGTTGTTGAAATTTTGTGAGTGAGTAAGTAAGTAGGTAAGGAATTGTAGAACTTGTTAGAATGAGATGTTGAAATTCGTAAGAATTAAGAGCACGGAATGGTAAAATTGAACCATCACAGTTACAATAACACAAATTTCATCAATTCTTAGCGTTTCAGTGTTTGAGAATGCACAATAATGCAAGAATCATGGAATGAAAAATGGAAGAAGGGTGAGAGTATGAGGGTTGAACAGAAGTATGGAATGGTAAAATTGAGGCTTGAAAGTTAAAATGTTCGATTTTTCCTCAATTATTAAAGCTTCATAGTGCAGGATTCATTGGAATGAGCTGTCATTGTACATATAATATAATATATACAATATATATATAATATGAATTGTATATATATATATACATATAAATAATATATGCATGAAATATAATTATTATATATTTGGTCTTCGTTAATATGTATATATATATATATAATATATATAATTTATAATGATATATATATGATATGATATATATGATAAATATATATGGTATGTTATATAATATGTTATAATATATTATAATATATCTTATATATATAATACATATATAATATATATTATATATATAAGATATATGATATAATATTTTATAATATATTATAACATATTATATAATATATCGTATATATATACATATATATATAATACGCATATATATTATATAACAGTATATGTATATAATATATTATAACATATTATATAATATATCTTATATATGCATATATATAATACATATATATATTATATAACAGTATATAACAGTATATGTATATAATATATTATAACATATTATATAATATACACCTTGTATATACATATATTTAATACACATATATAATTACCATATAATATAATTATGTGCATAATATATAGGATATGTTATATAATATGTTATAATATATATCTTATATTTAATATATATAATATTTAATATTTATATATATATATATAAATATAAAACATATATCTTATATATATATATAATATTTTATAACATATAATATCATAAATCTTATATATATGTAATATATATATATATATTATATAACAGTATATGCATATAATATATTATAACACATTATATAATATACACCTTGCATAAAGATATATATATAATACACATAATTATATAATTACTATATAATAATATATGTGCATAATATATAGGATATGTTATATAGTATGTTATAATATATATCTTATATATAATATATATATTATATTTAATATATTATATATATATATACAACATATATCTTATATAAATAATATTTTATAATATATTATAACATATAATATCATATATCTTATATATATATATAATATATATATATATATTATAACAGTATATGTATATAATATATTATAACATATTATATAATATACATCTTGTATAAACATATATATAATACACATATATATATAATTATTATATAATAGTATATGTGCATAATATATAACATATTAAATATATATATATAATATATATATATATATAATTTTTATGTTCATAATATATATATAATATATACATAATATGCATAATATATTAAATATAATTATATATATAATATATCTAATATACATTAACAATATGTATTATATATTTATATATGTAATATATAATGTGTATGTATATTATATATATAATAAATATATATATATACATATAGATATAATATTTTATAAAATATGTTTATATAATATACATAATGTATATTATATATATATATATATATATTATATAATATAATTATATATATCCATTCGGTAATTATATCGTCTGGGCTGCGGCGCCCTAAAGATTGTTATCGCACTCCATCGCGCGTAATAAAACCATTACCTGAGGGCATATCATTAACGAGATCTTAATCACCTGGTTGTAAAGTCATTACCCGAGGGCATATCATTAACGAGATCTTAATCACCTCTTCTTAATTGCTGCGCCAGTAGCTAATTGCTTTCTTAATGACTTTTTAATTACTGCGCCAGTAGCTAATGACCTTTCAATGAATAGGGGGCGTGGCCGATGACGTCATTGGAGCGTGACTAATGGCTTTTTAATGGGTTTTTAATTGCTGCGCCAGAACTCTTACTCACCCTACTACTAGCCCTCAGATGAATTTTTTTCACACGTGTAATTTAATTTTATTGATAATTATAAAACTGTGAGTGACATAATACAGGCTTTTATATACAATACAATGCAATGCATCTTCTATCAGTTCTATGCACCCTACTGCCTCAAAACATTTGATCACAGAAATTATGTATGTTAATGGCACATCATCTTAGTAGTTATTTCACAATTAGGCAGATGTTACTAATGTTAAATGTTAATGTTCTTCTTCTACAGTTCGCATCACGTTCTTCGGGATAAGCTATTCCGACGGCACGACTCCCCATTCGATTTTCAGGGTCGTCAATCGGGTATGTCTTTTTGGTTTTACGGGAGGCTGATATTTAATTTCGTTAATTTAGAATTTTTAAAATTGTTTTTCATATTTATCAAAACCTGATAATTGAGTAACATAGGAAATAAATTGCAACCCATGCTTTTCTGCAATTTTTAAAATAATTATATGCTGTTACATTTATTTAATTTATAGATTAGTTTTCGAGATTTGTATGTATACTTCATGAATTGTTACAAGTGACTATTTTGTCTGAATCAGTTTCATACATACATTTCCATTACTCTGTAGTTGACTGAACCACCAGTTGAGACTTGGGAGGTTCAAATCCTTACCATGGCAGAAATTTGTTTTAAGATTTCTGCTTGACCTGTGCTCATAGCCAACTCAGTTAAAATAAGTAGGGGAGGAAGGGGTTAAAAGTCTGTAGGGGAAAGTTGCCAAGTTGTCACAATGGTGTTTTAAACATCTATAAAGGCGCTACAATATGATGCACACCTCTACCTGTTCCGTATGTTATACGGAACAGGTAACATTTACTCTGTACCTCATCATATTGTTGTAGCGCCTTTATAAGACGTTTAAAATACCATTGTGACAACTTGCCCCTGTGACTTTTAACCCCTTCCTCCCCTACACTGGTTGTATGAATATTATTGATGGGAAGATCTTATGTTACAGAGACTCACCAACCCTCATAAGCTAAGGTCAAGCAAACAAAGTTTCCAACACTTCATACCCATTACTGCCTATGGGTTAGCTTAAGAGACTGCTCTTTGTACTATTGCTAAATTGGTTCATTTTAAATATTTAATTTGCAATTGTAGTATAGTGTACTTTTAATAATTGTTATTTTCAGGTCTAGACACGAGGAAAAGACTCTTTGCTGTGCAGGAGGTGTCAACTTCCAAAGAAACAATTACAAACTTTTTCTGAAATAGAATGACTGAACACAGAATGCTACGAATGCAGCTAGTTTAATTTTACCAATGTTCAACTTAGCTTTGTGCATCAGTTCCGTAGCCATAAAAACTGGCAAAATGACTGGAACTATTGCTTGACTGTTGATGTGTTTATTTATTTATTTCAGAAATTTATATAGCGCCTCTTCAAGGTAGGGGCTCCTGGCCGAGCCACGGCTAAATAAACGTTTTTAGGTTCTCAAAGAACAGTGTGGAGTGACCCCTGGGAATTAAGCGCAGTGTAACAGAAAGACCATTCCAAGTTGTAGGACCTGCAACAGAGAATGAACGACGCTGTCGGATAGTAGTCCGACAGCGGGGAACCAGAAGCTCAGAGGCTTGGTTCGCCGATCGAAGGGTGGATCGACGCTCAACTCCCAAGGTAGAACAACAGAGTTCTCGAAGATACGGTGGAGCTAGTCCTTCAATGCACCGCCTAACCAACACACAGACTCTGTATGCAATCCGCTGTGGAGAAGGGAACCAGTGTAAAATATCCCGCATATAGGATGAGACATGACCATATTTTGGGATATGGCCAACAAGTCACGCCGCAGAGCAGTGTTTCGGCAGTTGCTGTGAGATTTTTCAAATCGGCTGCTTTAAAAGAATGCTATATTTGCCCATTTGCCTGTAACATGGCAAAAACAAATGCCCGGCCTGTGCAAATTTCCTTTCACGCAGAACCTCATGGATTATAGCCAAGTAGCCTACTTAATTTGTAATTATAATATTTTGATCTGTCAGATAATCATACACAACAGCTCACACTATAACTGATTGTTTACAGTGAATTACATTACATGCATCGACATTACGATTACTGTAGCAAAAACTTCAACAGTACAACATATTTTTACTCAAGTTCACACAAGATTTAGAGAAGCTACAAGACTCCCTAGCAAATTTACCAAAGACTGACCTAGAGCTGAAAGAAGATGTACAAGAGTTTGGACACAACATTCATTTTCTTACAACAAACTGCCAAACTTACCTTCAGCAATATTCAGCATCGTAAAACAATTTGACTGCACTTACGTCTGTGCCCATTCTCAAACAAATGCGACTATGCAAATAATATACCTAATTTCTACCAATTAAGTTGAAAGGAAATGCAATATTCCGTGCTTTGTTAAAGCCTCTCAAAAGCACAATTAAAAAAATTATCTAAGGTAAGCGCATGAAATTTTTATCTTCAATTCCATTCATGGTGCTAGCTAGTTAACTGCTTTGCAACTAGTCAAAGCACTAAGTTCCTTAAAAGAAACTTAAGACAATGCCTAACATGAAATATTAGGACAATGGAACAGCAAATACATCACTAAACACAACTTTGTATTATGGTCAACAAATTGCAAACACGCTTCGTACATCCGGCAAGTTCATGTGTAACATATCATTTCACTGAGCAGCGAATGAACGCATTTTAAAATAAATGCCAATCCTTTGCTCAGGCAATAACTTACATCTGAAATATCAAGACATAAAGGTAATTCATTATATCGACTGAATAAACGGCAATTAATTGATACTAAGCCAAACGCTTCAAATCGTTTTACGTTTTTTTTAAATAAGAAACGACTTTCAACTTTGAAGAATTCGGTCTAAATAGTTCTAGATAGTAAAATAACTTAAAACAAATATGTGTTAAACATTTTTACTCCCTTCAGCTACAAGATTTCACTTTCAAGCTAAAGACTTAAAACAATTTACAGCAACGAATAATTCCACAGGTAATTTATTGACAACACGCTAATTGCACATTTCTAAAATTTGGAACTAGACAATGAAGCTTAACAAGCGCTTAATCTTTCAGAGTGCAAGTTCTGCAATGAACTGTGTCGAAATTACATTAAGGAATGAATGCAGTCTATATAGCTCTCAGTAACACAGACAACATTTATGTCTAATTACTGTCACACACCAAATTCATAACGTAAGCAGACCATCTTAATTAGTTAAGCACCGTCTATTTCATAAATGTCACTATTCACAGGTGGACTTCAATTACGGCATTGATAAATCTGCTTCTTATAAATCAGCTAGTCTGTCTGTTGGCAACTTTACAACACAGCTGGCAGACTACCCAACATTTAATTTCTCTATAGTTCTTAGTAGAATGGAGGATGACAGAAAGATAAAAAGTGTGATGCTGGGAAGTATGGATGGTAATGGAAGAAGGGGACAACCAAACAGAGAGTGGATAGACGACATCAAAGAGTGGTGTAATCAAGACATTTACAGCTTAAGCAGATCTGCTCAGGACCGCGGACTTTGGAGGAGAATGATAAAGTGTGCATTGGACACCTACGGGTTGTTAACCCATGGATAATGATGATGATGATGATGATGATGATGATGATGATGATAGTTCTTACCACATGAAGTAAATTGATAAAAGTTAACAGTTTCTAGGAACGGGTCTTAATTTCAAATGACATTAAATACTCTGCCTTTGATGGCGAGCTGCATTTGTTTCCCAGCAGCTCTTCTGCATTCTATTCATCAAAGTGTTGATGTAGGCTTTCATGCACAGTTGCTATCAATATATGACAAAAGTCAGAACTGGCATGACGATAGCCACAAGAAGCTATTGACAAATTAAGCTCGGTTATATATATCCCCTCTGCACAAATCAGTTAAACCAGGGGTGTCAAAAGTCTGGCCAGAAGGAATGCTTTTCTGGCTAACAATCTGACAATTAAAGTTTTAATTTATAATTTTTCAATGTGTCTGAAGAGAAATTAAATTGCTCTGCTCACAACAAGCCAGCCAATATTCAATATTAAATTATCACCATAGAGGTTATTGATAATGGCAATCAAAATTAAGACTGCTTTTAAGTAATATGCCAAAAATGTGCAATTTAAGATTTAGCTTTACAACAGATTTTCTGCGACATGCGAACCAAGTCCCTGGCCGACCCCATTTTTCTGAGGCGCCTTTGTCACCCTGGCCCGCCACCTGCTGGAAAATATCGCCACTGCCCACCATTAAAGAAAGCTTTGACACCCCTGAGTGAAACCAACATTTTCTAAATGACATGTAAACTCAGTCTCAACTTTTCAGATGTCAGAAAATGACCACTTTGATTATGAATGCAGATCCTATGGACCAAATGGATAATGTTCACAGACAAAAGACCCAATCTGCTCCTGTGTGTTGGCAGAATTGCATCCGGTCACTGTGTGCAACAAATAAACACGTGACAACTACAAACAACAGCATTGAAATTATCAAAGTGCGTACAAGGCTGCCTCGTTCGCCGTTTACGCAGAAAACGCTTCTACAATGCTAAACATTTATCCGATTACTAAAAATGAATCAAAAGTATTTGCAGACTTTGATCAGGGATATGTAAACTACTGTGCAAATACATAACATTCTTTGTGCTACAGTATTATAGCTTGCAAACTCTGTATATCAAAAGTAATTTTTTTTTCAGCGACAAAACCTTTGAAAAGGTTTTTAGTTATATAGAAGTTTCAAACTTTAAGGACTTAGTCCATATATCACGTATGCATGGAGGGGAGGGTCACGGGATTTGGACAATTTGCGTACGGGTGCGCATGGTTGGGGGGGGGGGTTCGGTAAAATGCACGTATGCAAAATAAATGTGTAATTATGATGCCCACATTAGCCTTTAATATTGCTCTGTATTATCCTACAGTTGTCCTATGGCATTTGACTAAATTAAAATTAAATTCTGTTCAGATCTAAACAGTAAACAATAACAGTTAACAAATTTTAGCTAGCAAATATGATATTTAACAAAAATAAACAGTAGCCTACGGTAAAATACATGTTTCATAAATTACTTTAGATAAACAGCCTTTGTAGAAGGAGGGGGTTGAGAAGCTTATTTGCATGTCCAACAAAATGTACAGGTGCGTATAGAAGTCGAATATACATTTGTTTGCATACGTGATGTATGGATGGCCCTTAACACAACTTTCTTCAGCACGAAACGCATAAAAATTTAATTTAAATCCTTTTAAAACACTCGTGTGATTTTAAAACACTGGACAGGTGTTTTAAAACGTTTTAAAACTTTGATACTATGAGCAGATTACACAGAACGGCAAATCTATCCGACGATGAAATAAAAGACGAGAGTGAATGATTTCAAATTTCCGTTGTTCATTGCTAGTTAAGACTGTCCTTTCTAGCCAATTCTTTTCCATCTTTGTTGTCCTTGTTGACCTTGGCGGTTGCCTCCTTGAAAGAGGTAAGCGTTTTCTGGAACCAGGTGCTCTTGGAGGTCTGCAGTTCTACCATCGCCGAATTCAGCTGGTGCACGAGGTCCTGGTTCTTGCACTCGGACTCGACGAGCGCAAGTTTGGTCTGAGCGAGCTCGAGTTCCAACTCACGTATGATGCGCTCCTTCTCGAGCACGTCAGGATCAATGTTTGCGGTCAACAGTTCGACGTCGATCTTTCTCAAGTGACCTTCGGGTGTCACCAGTTTACTGCAGTTCTCGCAGTTCCCCAACAGCAGCTGATACACGTTGAACAAAGAAAGCATTGTTCTGTCATTCAGTTATTTCTCAAATATTATTGGTCATCAATAACAAGAAATGGTGTAGATATTAAATTTAGCCTGAACAGTGTTAACATAAACTTGACTAAGTAGGCCACATTAAAAATAACGTGCAAATTTGTTTTGTGTAAACTTGATTAATTCATATAATTAATAAATGCCTGCAGCCATCTCTAATATTCAAAAGGATTGATATCACAAGTTTTGACAATCAAAAATAATTAATTGCACATTAAAATGCACAATACCATTAGTTCAACTTCCCAGGCTTAGTTAGTATTGCAGTCCTTTCTGCAAGTTTCTATCAAGAAAGCCACATCTATTTAAGCAACATCAAGCTCTGTCATAGAGTAGAAGTTTTGAATCAGGAAATGAAATATTATTTGTAATGAACAGCTTCAAATCACAAAAATCAAAGCCAATATGAACATACTCAAAAGCAACACCGTTTAAAACCTCTGCAGATTATATTAGTACCAAAGACAAGAATGTCAGACTGATTTCTTTGATTACCAGCTCAAAAAATATGTAAAACATGTGCTTATTTGTTTATTTGCTTATTTGTGCACCAAGGTAAAGGAATATTCAGAATCTGTGACAGGACAGCAGCAATCATTGTACTTCTCTTACACGGACAAGACATCTTTAAGAGCTGCCATGCAATTTAAAAAATGAATGAATGAACAAAGAAGAAACAATATGTAAAACAAACCATTGACCTGCTGTAGATGCTTTCACAGCATCTATAGCATCAAGTCTCAGTTGATGAGTGCTGCCAGAATAACTTAACATTTCGGATCCTAGATTGCTGTCTTGAAGTGACTTACAATATAGTATCCAACTATCCATGATGGTCAACTCTCGGAGACCACTTTTAAAAGTGTGACATCTGATTATACTGCAGCTGCTGTCACAGCATCTATATCAGTGGTTCCCAACCTTTTTGGACTTTAGGGCCACTTTTTCTAAGTTGGAGGGCACGAGGGCCACTTTTTCTTGGTTGAAGGATGTTAGGGGGCCACTAGTCTAAAATTTAATTAACCAAAAGCGTATATAGAATTGTTATAATTGAATCAAAATAGAATGCTTGGTTGAATGCTTTATAGACGCAAAAATAAAATAATTTGTAATAGAAAATAGTTAGACTGCGTGTTCTATCCTGTCCAAATTGTCAATTGTTTTGTATTTTTTGTTAATTCTTTGAGAGTTGAGGGCCATTTTCTTAGGCCTGGCGGGCCACTTTTGGCCCGCGGGCCACAGGTTGGGAACCACTGATCTATATCATCTTATCTATATTATATTATATCTATAATTGATTAAACATATTTATTAAACAAAATAACCTTCATTCGAAGGTTCATATCTTCATATCTATATTATATTATTATTATTATATCTATAATTAATTAAACATATTTATTAAACAAAATAACCTTCATTCGATTGAGTTCTTCTTTGTGAGCCGTCTGCTGTTTCTCCAGACGTTCGCTCAGTTGGGAACAAATCTGCAAGAGAAATAATCAATTACATTTTAAAGTGCATTTTAATTAATCAATTAATTACATTAAAATGCACAATACTATTAGTTCAACTTCTCGGGCTTAGTTAGTATTGCAGTCCTTTCTGCAAGTTTCTAAACATATATATGAATCCTAACGGACCACATCAATTTGTTTGCAGATTTTTATGTGATAGCAACTTATTAAACTTAAAATACACCAACATGACATGACATAACTGCAGCAGTGGCATAAGCCAGAGAAAATGAAATAGAGACAATTAATTAAGTTCTTTATTATAAATACTAAATATGGTCAGTCTCTCTTGCCTGTTTGTAGTCAGATGTAATGGCCTGGTTTCTTGTGTTCTCTGTCTCAGAACGATCAAGTTCCCGACGACAGACTTCCTTCAACTGCAAAATAAATATGCAATTATAATTAAAATATACATATATTGCACTAAACAAATAAAATATATATAATTATATAATAAAGTTATATAATATATATAAATTAATAATTATATATTGTACAACAAATATATAATGTAAATATTAACATTTTATATACAAAATAAATTATTATAATTTACATGTTTTTAAATGATTCACTTGTTACTGTTTCACTTGTTCAGGTTTGTCTGATATTAAGAAATGTCTGGTCCCTCTCCCAAATTGATAAAAAAACACACATTGATTCCTTGGTACTTTGGGCACAGTCTGTTATCACACCTTGAACACACAACCTTAGCCGTTTCCTACTTGCTAGCAACTTCAGCTATGAATGACGACTAGGCGAAGCTGGTATCGGCTAGGAAATTTAAATACAACTTCTTGCAACAAATAATTGTTTTTTAGCCTTGGAATCAATAAGACCCATTAATAGCACTGGTCAATTGATCATTCTGGGTGTGGGATGCAACCCTATTGGTATTTCAGGGGAAGAAACATAGACTACATAGACTAGTCATCTGCTCAAATTTCTTTAAATAATGAATCAGTGTCTTAACGCATTGTCTATCAAAGAACTTGTTCCAAACCAGAACCATATAAGACATAATCACTGTAAATGCCATTAATAGTGTCTGAACAATTGTAAATCTTCTAAAAAATTATCAAACAAAAACTTTTTATGTTCAAATAAGAAAATATAAATTACACTATGCCAATATGCGTGAATCAAATACTCCCACAGAATTCAAAATGAACTCTGGCTGCATCTCAAACACACACCTGTTGCGATTCAATTTCCAACCTCTTCAGCTCATCCTCCGTATCGAGCAGCTGGGCTCGAGTCTGCAGAAGTTCCTTGCTCAGGATGTCACATTTGTCTTCAGCCTACAAGCAGACATCAAAACCATGAACGCTGTAAACCAATACAAATTGCATAATGCATATCTGGTAACATCGGTACACATGAAGGACCATGTTACATAGCACTCACTCTTCATAGAATTATACAACGAAGGTAGTAATGAATTGCAATCGACCGCCATGCATGGTACATGGTCCTTACACTCATCTAAAGATTCAAGCTTTGTTAACATGCGAGGTCCACAGAGTGTCATCCATGATCCTAAATCTCTCCTGAAAGAGATGCATGTATGAGCACTTGTCACCTTCACACAAGTTCGGGTGTTGCACACCTTCAAAATTCCTACTCAGAGGTACTCCCGGCACTGAATATACCCTACACCAATGTGCCCCCCATCACCATCCATAGCAGCAGCAACAAGCATACATCAAAACAACTGCAAAGGGAACCAAAAAGACGTCTCCTACTAATCAACTTCGATATGCAACAAACAGATGTAGGATTGATTTCGAGTTCAACCAATACATCAATAATCAGATTCTTATTGCACCACGGATCCTAATCTGCTTTAATCCTAATCTGCTTTAATCATAATATGTTCTGATCATCTGTTCCTTAGCTCGTGTCAAAGTTCATTCTCTAATAATTTACACATCCTTCTCAACATCTAATTTCACATAAAAAATTCTGATAACCAGTGCATCACAAGTCATCCACTGATAAATAAACTCCCTGACACTGTCGGTATTACAATACGTCAACTATACACCGCAGAGGAAAGAGTCCAACCTCGTCGAGGTCTTTACGAAGCGTAATCTTGCTAGTCACAAGTTCATGGGCAAGGTCGTCGTTCTCTTGTTCCAGTCGCATGTTTCCATCCAAAAGCCGTTTATTTTCCCGCTATAGAAGAAGCAACAAGAATGTATAAAAACTACTGCTAAGAAAAATCACATAAACGACTACTCACAAATTTCGATACGTAAACAGATGAAGAAAGCATAAATAGTAAAAGTAGCTCCAATTACAACAACTCAAAGTTAAGAAAATCTAAGATGACTTATTAAACATAATTCCAGCACAAACGGCATTTTTAATCAGAACAATTCTACAGCTCATCAAGTGTTTTACATGAAAGACACAAGTTCAGTTGTTGCCAATTCAGCAAAACACCAACTCCAGTTGAGCAGGTAACTAGGACACATCATTGGATAATGTATTGATGTTCACCCACATGGCTATTAAGTAGGAAGGAACAATGCATATTCCACACACAAGCCACTACTCTTTTTATCAGCTCGTGGTGCTAAGAACTCTACACCTTTTCAAGCTGCATCAATTGCACCATTTAGCTCAGGACCAGTTGTCCTCTTTGTAGGCAATACAAACTGCTGTCTGCATTGACTCATACAGACATAACAAAACATTTTAGGGCAGCTAGGCAAACTATTACATTGAGACTTAATATCGTAATTAATTATGTCCTTTTGTGCGGGTACTTGCATTCATATTTACAATCATAACACCATATTGCTGTCAAATACCAGGGCACCAATAGCAAACCTTGATCAATCATCAATTGAAACTGTCTGGATTATTACAGTACTGCTACTAAAGTTGTCCACAAACATTTTTTGTCATAAATTATGTCCTTTTGTTTTGATATTTCGAGTCATATTTACTATCATAGCACCATATTGCCATCAAATAGCTGGGCACCAGTGACAAGCCTTTATCAATCATAGTAGAAATTTTTTAGTAGATCGTAATTTTGGATTGAACCGCAGCCAATCACTAGTTTCATCCAACCTGCAATCGATCGAATGGATCCTCCTGCTGCATCTGTGCTTCCTTGAAGGCGATGTAGTCCTTCTCAAACTTCTTCAGTTTCTTTGGGCTGACCTAAGTTCATAAAATACAAGTTACATGAAAATAGCAATCAATTGGAAAAGTGAGTTAACTAAATATCATAACAAAGCGTCATTCAGCAATCTCAGGCTAGTGCAATTAGCAACATTACAAAACAGCTTCAAGGCCTATCTTTGCCTCCATTCCATCATAGCTTAAATCCATCCTCAGTCAGAGGCACCGTTCAGGAGTTCCTCTTGAAGAGGTGTCTTGTAAAATGTTCCAGTACAATCTACGATCTCATTATCGCTTGGCTTGTCAGCATAATGATATGATAGATTGCAGCGTAAATACCAGGTTTGGTTTTTTACAGACAGTAATTTTTTCGTGTCTCTGAGGTTGAATAAAAAGATGACAGAAAATAAATGGTTAGCTTTCTGCAAATATTCAAGAATATCTCCATCAAGCAATCCAACTGTTACATAACACACGATCAATGCCAAAATATTAATTCTATTGCCAGACCTTAATACACATTACGAAAATGTCACTGAGCAGAAGAAATCAAAACATTCTTTTGCAGTCAACGGTTGATGAAAATGCTTCAAATGATGGCTTCCTAATAAATATCAGATATATAAAATAAATTATAGTTAAAGAACAGAAATGCATATCACAAGTGCTTATTTGGACCTTCAGTTGTACAGCCAATTGGAGCAGTTCTTTAGCCGACTCTTCGGATCTGTACTTCTTTGGCAACTGAACACGAAAGAACTTTAGAACACCCTCAAAGTCCAGCGCCAGCAGTTCCTTACGTGAAGTCTAAAGAAAGTAAAACAAGTGAAGGTAGTCTTGCTGGAGGGTACACTCGTCAAAGCAACTTTATATACATGGAGCGTAAAAATATAAATACAAGTGAAAATGAAATTATTCTCATAAGAAACTATTGCTGTGATTTCACATTTACATGGAATTTATAAATTTCTTACAAATCAACAACTTTTGTAAATAGGAAATAAAAAATTTGCATTTACTCACCTTCAGTAATGCCAGCGCCACGCAAAATATTGTCTCCATGCCCTACAAAACATTTACACCATCATGATTCATCATTGATGTCACCAGTTGTCATAATCGCTCACACCATCACTGTCACCATAATTGAGTGCGCCATAATTCATTCATTCTGAGAATTTATATAGCGTCTCTTCAAGATATCTACTCAGAGGCACTCATCATCTAAACTGTTCATAGGCCAAGTGCTAATCATCATCGTCGTTGTCATCATCTTCATCATCGTCATCATCTTTAAACTGCATATCATCATCTTAACTGTCCATAGGCCATGCACCGTAAATGGCAACATCACAGTTTTAAAAAAAATACAACAATGAACACAGAAGTGTTTAGATCAGTGGTTCCCAACCTTTTTTGACTGTCGGGCCACTTCTTCTAAGTTGGAGGACACAAGGGCCACTTTTTCTTTGTTGAAGGACATTAGGGGGCCACAAGCTTAAAATTTAATTAACTAAAGGCGTATAAAATTGTTATAATTGAATCAAAACAGAATGTTTGATGCGATTTGTTAACGTCCAAATAAAATAATTTGTAATGGAAAAGAATTATATATTCCATCATGTCCAAATTGTCAATTTTTACACATATTTTTCTTAATTCTTTGAGATGCTGCGGGCCATTTTTGTAGGCCAGGCAGGCCACTTTTGGCCCGCGGGCCACGGGTTGGGAACCACTGGTTTAGATGAAGTATGCTGATGGCAAATAATCAAACCAAACAGTATGGTGATAGTTAGAAAGAATAAAGAAATCATACTGATATCATGCCACCATATCTAAAACATGCTGTTGAAAAAGTATGGACAGGAGTCAGAAGTGATGGCTAAAACTCAGTATTAGGCAATTTAAGGATAGCAGCATCAGGTAGAAATGATTAGATTCAACATGTTCACTGACTAGCAAACTGAGGAGAAAAAGGTCCAGCATAACCAAAGAGCAATTTCTTTTAGAAGTAAATCGAGAAACTCACCTCACTCAGGAACAAATCAAGAATGTGGAACACCATGAACAGAGGAAACTTAGCGGTGAAGAGCGTGAGAAACCACTGTGACGCGTACATGTGAGCCTCAAGTCCAAGATCCATAAAATGATCAAACAGATCAGGAACCTGCTCCTAAGATCAAAACAATTAACTGCCTGGTTAGACTAAGGAAATCAAGATACAACTCATGAACATACATTAAATATATTTAATTCATTAAGCATATCAAATTCATACACACAGCACACACATAGCACGATTTTGATACAATGCAGTCAGGGATAAAAAAATCCAGATTCAATTCACCTTTGGAAATGTACACTCTTACTAAAACACAACCAGGTATAAAAGACGTGGCTTCCAAAGACAATATTAAGAAAGTCATCCTAATATTGCACAGCATCAGGCATTGACCCTCACATCCATTATGCAAAATATGACTCTGTTACAGTTTGGCTATATACAGAGTATTTTCGCTCATAAAAGTATATTTAAATCTGTCTTCTTCTTTAGGTCTGCTGCCTCCCGGCAGGTCCCCAACAACGCCACTCTTCTCGGTGTTGTGCTTGTACTAAAAGTGACTAGGACTTATGTTGTTAATATGTTAAATCTGTAGAAGTACGTTAAATACAGACAGCAGGGATGTGCAGTGGAAACCTTCATTAACATTTTAACGACATAAGTCCTATTCACTTTTAGTACATGTTCATCACTAAAGTGCTCATGCACTGTATAAATTACGCATTCAGCACACCATCAAAAAGTATCCACCTCGCCGCGTAAGGACCTTGGGCAAGTCCTTCACTCACAATTGCTCAGCGCTTCGGCGTGAAACTCCGATGCAGTGTCCGCTCTGCATTCGGGAGCGCCTCTGAGTAGTGAGAGAGCTTGAAGGGGCGCTATAACAAGTGCACATACAAACAAACAAACAATCAACTTCTGACATACAGTGAAACAAACTGCTGACATATATTTGCTAAAAAGCACAAACTCCACCTACTTAAATACGTGTACATTGATCAAAAGCAATACACAATTTATCATCCAGTCACTTGTAGCAATTATATGAGGACACTACATTTATCCACAAGGCACAATATACTAAATACAGACAAATACGTAACAGACAGACAGACGGACAGACGGACAGATGTAGCAGAGCCAAGCATCATCATCCAACGTCAAACCAATTTTTTTTTATCTGAACCAACAATACAGAAATTTTAGTTTTTTCCTCTTACATCTCATTTTACATATAGATGGCAAGTAACATTGGTTTTAATTATAAAAATAATTCACTTTTCTTGGCTTTTCCAAAACTCCTATCAACATCATATTTCTAACGTGTTTCAACAGAGTCCCACCTACAGAAAGTCAGCACTAATAATAGTATGTGCTCAAATTCAAACTCAAGAATATATGAATGGATCCAAATATGTTTCCATACACATTACGCAATGAAGCTCGAAACCATGGAGAAAATAATTCAAAGTAAAAGAGTTATAATTGTCATACCTGCATTAGTCTTTCAAGCTGATAAAATTTTAGATGGAGTGCTTCAAAGCTTTGCCTGAAGAGATCACGAAGTCCGTAGTCAAACATGATCTTCACTAAAATACAGAATGCCTGCTCCTCGGGCATCTGAAACAGCACCAACGTAGGTTACGACACAAAACAAAATCATTGCCAAAAAACATACACAACTTACAAACTGTTTCCTTAATCTTTTACCTGTTTGCCCCGAGAATATCCGCTGAAAACGGGCTTAAAATTTAAAAATTAATGGGTAAAGGGTTAAAATAAAGAGAAAATCTGAGCCAAAGCTAAAAATGGCATCTTATACTATTCCAGGTCAATGGCTAATGCGTCCCATCAAATAACAGTGGTAACAGGATACATAGGTCAACCCAAACTGATCATCTCAGAGGACACTATCACCTAAATTAGCAAATTATTAATTAGCAACTTGCATAGTACAGCACTCTAATGGTATTAACTAATAGTGCACCAAACCCAAGCCATATTCAGGTCACTATCAAGCAGACCAGGCCAGTCGTTAAATTCGTTTACTAAGTCACACTGTACCAAATAGTATCTTAAATATGCAATTTAGAAATCTGCATAATCATGAATGGAGCACAAATTGCTAGTCAGTTGGAGCCAATTGTTTCTGAACTTTTAAAGTTGGGGTATGTCAAATAGATGTGGGACACAGCTCTCTGTATCCTCCTTCTAGAATTACTTTAAAAGGCTGATATCTTACGTGAAGCAGAAGTGAAGCCGCTAAGAACGATACGCCCTGGCAGTAGTTAATATCCTCATCATAGACAGAATAAGCCTGGACACACAAATAGCAGTACAGATCAGTAAAATTATATCAAATTCTGTTCTAGGTACACATGCATGCACGCACACACAAACATATATATATATTTACATACACACAGGACCTTCACCATAACGCACACTGATATAACATGCTATCGAAAAAAATGACACAGGAATTGAACCCAAATTTACTTAAATTGTGCAAAAATTGCATGATCTTTAGGGGAAAACTCACATAGTGCAGATACCCTAGCTGCATCAATTTTTCTTTTCTCATTGATGGCCTGTCTTTGAATGGTTGTGCAGTATGTCAAGTTTCTTGTATTTATGCAAGATTTTTGCTAACACAAAACTCTGTGAGATATGTATAAGATTTTTATTCTATAAGTATAACATCAATGTTTGTCTAGTTGTGTTATGGAAATTATTTAAGGCTCAAATGACAGCTTCCAGACTTAAATCAAGGTACAACAAATGTACCAGTTCACGAAAAAAAATCATAAACCATAAATGAACGTCAACTGTTACAATCTGCTTTTTCAAGTATGATCAAGTGATCATTCTGTATCTAAAGTCACACTTATCTTAAAAGGATACTACTTAAAATAATTTTTCTATGTCATATATTGCGAAAAGATGATAGATAAGACCTTGCTAATCTTGTACAGCGCATCTTGGCCCAGTCCTCCACTCTCCTTAAAGTAGTCATTAGCAGGAAAAGTACGGTTAATGTCACGCAAGATGACCTGCTCAGAAGGAGAGTCCTGGAAGAGACAAATGACAACAATATTCAAGTTATGCAAAGAATGACAAAATATGTTTAACATCAATCATACACTGATAATTAAAAAACTTCTTGATATATGAACCTCTGGCAAAAGTTTATCAAATACAAGTTTTCACTTGTCAAACACTCAGCTCAAATTTCAACACCTTTGAACGTTTCCAAAGGTGATTAAAAAATTTCAGATGTACAGGATAAGTACTACGTGACCACTTTCACAAAATGAGTCTCAAGTTAATTTTTCAATGTTTCATTATTAATACAAGTGCATTATACAATCAATTTCTTTTCAATTGGAACTATAACCTAATGAAGTAGTCTAAGCGAATGAAGAGTGATTGAGATTTCTAAACAAGTATACAATGCCATAGGATTTTCAAAACATAAGATTAATGGAAAATGAATTTCCTCCATGACATCAATAAGCTCTGATTGACCAATAAAAACAAACAGGACATCATTATCTTTCCTAAAATCAATACCGTCTTGTTTAGCTATTGTATAATATTTTAACACACAAGACATAATAAAAAACAAAGTTTTCTGGGATAAAGAGAAACTGCTGCAAAGTTTCATAAAATGCTGAATAGTTACTTTAAAAATTAACCAATTATGGAATGAAAAGCAACTAGTTTCTTATAAATAGCTAAAATAGACTTTTTAAAAGTAACCAGTAATTGATTGAATTACTTTGAAAAGTAAATAAGTACGGGAATGTTAAAGTCAAACATTGTTGCATTGCGGCTGTTAAGCGCAATATATATTGCAGAATTGCAGCGTAACAGCAAACTTAAAACTGTCAACTTTCTTAAGAATGAATTTAGATTTTAGCTTAGAGACATGAACATAAATATGGAAATGTTTGAATCATTGAAACATAGGCCCATATGAATAAAAATTGCAGGTTGATGATAAAATGTCTTTTATAATATTTATAGCACCACAACTGAGTTAGATTACGCAAACACCTGTTGAATTAGAAGTAACACAAAGCAAAATATTTTGCATTACCATTGCCTCAGAAAATAAATGTTACTGCCGTGCATTCATTACTTGCGTTTAAACGTAATTGGTTACTCCAAAGGTGCTGCAAGATAACAACATAGTTACAGTGACATGTTACAAGCAACAACTGGGGCGCGGTGGTGTAGTGGTGGCGTCGTTGCCGTGAAGTCAGAAGGTTCGAGGTTCGAATCCACCTCAAGGCGCCGCGTAGGGACCTTGGGCAAGTCCTTCACTCGCAATTGCTCAGCGCTTCGGCGTGAAACTCCGATGCAGTGTCCGCTTTGCAGTCGGGAGCGCCTCTGAGTAGAGTGCTTGAAGGGGCGCTATAACAAGTGCACATACAAACAAACAACGCTGCATGTAATAAGACAAAAGACTTAGCATCTGACCTTAGCAATAAGAATTCGGTAAGCTTCAAGCATCTCTGTATTATCTGTGCAGCCGGCCAACAACTGCCAGACTTCTCCACGCAAAGCCTCAGGAATGCCCTTGCGTACGAGTGACTGGACCTGCTTCGGACGCTGTTTAAGATTCTGATGCCAGCGAGCCATCACATCACGCCAGCTGTCGAGCAGATTCTCATCAGTCACATCCTTACTCACAATTCCAGAGCCACTCTGCAATGGCTCGTCACCATCTGGAAAGTAAAGAAGTGGTCAGAACTACCATAACACATACTGGAAATTGGCAGGAAAGCACAAAAGAAATGTAAATAAAATAAACAAAATCCCCAAGAAATTTACAGACAGTTCAGGTCTTAAATTGATCAGGCCCAGAATTGATGAGCTTGCAGAAAGCTAACAGTCACATGAACAACTGGCGTGCATCATACCAAGATGTACATTAAGGACTAACTAGCGAAACAGCAAATACCAGGACACATACATGCACAGCATAAACAAACCAATACTGTAAGATGACGATAACTGATGAAGACAATTTATGAACATACTGCTGGGGTGCTCAACAGTCCAGTGGTCACTGGTCAGCATACTGTCCAGTGGTCAGCATACAGCCAATCGAGAGATTAGAGTTCAAATCCACGAGCAGAAGTTTTGGTTTGAGATATCTGTTCCACCAGTACTCCCTAGTCCACGCAGTTACAATGAGCACACTGACTGTGCACTGTCAGTGGCAAGATGAGGATGAGATGGTGAGGTAGAGGACTGGTCACCCACACCCTCATATGCCAAGGATAAGAATTTCATACCATGGCTGCCTCAGAGGAACCTCAGAGGGACTTCTCCTCTTCTGCTTTAATGCTAGAGCAAGAGAAGCAATGGTCTTACCACTTTCATCCGCTTCTGCATCAGCTGGTGAACTCAGGTCTGACGGAGTCGATAGACTAATAGCTGGAAAACTTAAAGAGAATGTTTTCTTGCGGTCTGCCTCGGTTCGGCTCTCAATGCTGACCACTTCGTACTGCATCTGACCTTTATTCGTGCTTCCATTAACATCTTCAAACTACAGACACAAGCAAAATTACCAAATGAACTTATCAAATAGTGCTCATCATAATTATAGGCAAACGTGTTCCTGTGTGTAACCCCTATGCATGCCACACGTGTAGAACTATGACATCAATTTCTGCGTTCACAAAAGGCACATACCCGCAACATGTCTCCTAATAGTAACCAAAGAAACACTGGAAACACAGAGTAAATGGACTTTGAATATTGTTGCTGTTGTAGAATCATTCTAAAGTAATAGATCAATCACTAAAACAATCTTCTGCCATTTTCTTGAACAAACAGATCATCACAATGAGAACAAAGCAAATACTGAGTTTTTTATTTCACATATTTATCAGCTTCATATAATTATAATTCAAACCACAATAGTTAGATTTCCAACCTCTTTTAACTTCAGCACGAACTGCTCAACATGAGGCTTGGTACTGAAATACCAAAATCGTTCGTTCGTCGGAAAAATCTTTGCCCTTGTTTCAATGAGAAATCGCACTGGTTCCTGGATACCTTCTATGACGAGATCAATAGCAACTGTCATAAAGACCCTAGTATCTGCAAAGAGCAAAGAACCAGAAAACAACTCTACAATCACTCACCAATTCTGCAGTCACGCACCTATTCATGGCCAAAATCCACTCAGTATCAGCGCTTCTTTTGAGGAATTTTATAACTGCACAGTGCACAACCTTTTCTCTCCCATCCCATCCTCCACGATAAATTATTCCCAATCAAATGACAGTGAACAATTTTAACTACTTTTGACTGCACAAAAATGTTTTACAGCTGCATAATTTCATGTAGAACTGTACTTTTTGTGAAGAACTGCATGCTAAAAAGTTCTGCCACTCAGCCGTCAATCCAACTGCCCAGTAACTCACTCGAACACAACAAATCAAACTAAGTGCCAGACATAGAATCTGCATGAAAAAGTGCTTGTGTGCGAGCTGGGAACTATCGTTGCATGTTCATGCAAGTATACCTTTTGGAGTTTCAGTGTTTAGGATCTTAGTGCTTGGATCTGTGGGATCCCAGTTGGCCGAGATAACATACGATCGCTGATCCGTTCCAATTCCCATCGAAACCTAGAACAAAACAAAGCAAAACAAAGCAAAACAAATCAAAACAAAGCAGCCAAATAAGTTAATGCTGCCATGCAACAAGTCTTTCAGAAACAGAATATTATACACATTAAAAAATTCAGAAAAGATACTGACTACGGAGAAGCATAAGGCCAGTCAGTTTCCTCAGATTTCCACAACTTTGTGTGATCTAGTTGTTCTTCCATTCTAAACTCCACTTCCACACTGCGACATGCAAACGTCTGTAGCCAGCCATTGAACCGAAATGGACAGACACACAACTGCAACTGAGCTTTTTAACTTGTCTCCACTTCCAACTTCGCCTGCAGTTAACGATCAACATATTCAACAGTTGCCTTGTGCTGTCAGGTTCGGTGCACATAAAAGGAGTTTTCTTTGAGAGGTACTGCAAAACTTGCACATAAAGGAGTTTTCTTTGAGAGGTACTGCAAAACTTGCAGTTAAGATCATTAGACTATTTAATTGCAGATCGTGATGGATGACCTAGAAACGCAGGGCATGGACATACAAAGAGCGGTGGATAAGACCAGAGAAATCTTGAGCAACTTGGAGAGTTTTTTGGAGACGTCTTGTAAAGGCCTCATCGTCAGCATGTGCTTGATGGAGTAGAAATTGGAAAAGAAAAATTAGGAAGCATCTGCCTATGATTTCTCTTGATTTCAAAATTCAAACTTTTATTCACATCAGTCAGTCATGGATAAATGAATCATTTTAACAGTACAAGAAATGTCTTCAACTGCGAATAATAATTAATTATCGATGTACCAGTGTCACAAATGGGATGTAGTGTTATGGTGTGCAACTTGAGGGTTGCAGGTTTTAATCTACCACAAGCCCATGTGCAGCAACCTTGGACAATTGCCCACCGACAATTGTCTGTGTGGAAGGAAATAGGAAACCACTTCATCCTAGGATGGCAAAAAAGTCAATGGAAATACACTTGGGCAGATCCAACTTATTATATGTCAAAAATATGATGTACAAATTGTACATATAAATCAGGTATAATGCTGCTTACACAATATACACAGCTAACAATGATCCTAAATCTCCTAACAATATTTATCAGAATGGAAAAATGAAAAACAATTGAACATAGAAATGAATATTAAATATTCAAACAGAATAAAAACTAACCATGTCAATGAGATGCATGTCAGCATCCTTTACATTTCTCCCAGGACTAATTAGCAGACCAAAACATCTGAACAAACCATCAACATATACATACGTTATATCAGTATTTACCTTGAAAGGGTGCCACAATAAATAAAGCAATGACTAATGACAAAAAGAATTAATTAATAAAACATTTATAGTGTATATGCAACAATTTCATGCATAATATTGATCCAAACAGCTGAAAATGTTTAGTCATAATAAGAGTAATAATCAATCGCAATTAACTTATAAATACACAATTTAAAATATCAGGTAATTTTCACAATTCAGAAAAATTATTCATTGCCATAAGAATGCGGTAATATCCATGCTTCTTAAATTCTCATAAGATGGATTTAAAATCCACTGCAGCTAAAGCAAATGACACAACTCAATGTCAGCGAGTTTAAAATTGAAACAATACCTTTCGATTTTTAGTTCACGAGACTGATTGCTCTGTGTCACAACAATGCAGATCTTCTTTTCAACGTTGCAGCGCAACTTGAAGACATTTTTATCCTTAGGACATGCCACGAAGTTTCCTTTTGCATCAAGTTCTTTGAATTCCAGGGCGACGCTAAAGTGAAATGTGTGATCGCCCAATACACTTGTCTCCGACATGATGCTTGGGGATTTCGGAACACGACGAAACGCAGTCGCAAAACAGTAGAGGATTTTTGCAACGTTCTAGAATAGCACAAACAAAAATCAGAGAATATCCTTAGGCTTTGCCAAAAATATATCTTAGCCTATAATTCTGTCCAATGTCCATGCTGTTGTAAAAACATGGTCATATTACACATGCAAAGTGGTCGCGTTTTCAATGCTCATCAGTTCATCTTAAGTTCATCTAGAACCAAAGTTTGTTAGATAATTATTATTTTCATGCTAGGATTGTGATTACGATCGATTTGCTGTTCCTGTGTCATGTTCACAGGTTTACTGTTGATTATACAGCTTATTCAAGTTCTCAGTTATACAGAACAGGACTGTTAGCTTACACCAATACAAGCAACTTTTCGCTACCAATAGTAATAATTAAAAGCCATACTCGGTGAAGAAAGCGATTGGTTAGTCTTAGAAATGCTATGAAATTGCTTCAGACAAAAAATGCACGAATCAGTGCTTAGCACGTCATAGAGTGTGTGTTCAGTTAGAGTACTATAGAGTGGTACTATACATGTACTAAAACATGTTAACTGATCATCAATGACAAGATGTTCACATTTCTAACATCTCTAAAGTGTAATTCTAAATAAATACGAGTGATACCAGACATAATATTGTATAATCTGTGCAAAAATCTTGTTTAGCCTACAGATATTTTCGTGTTTTTGCAATAGCTATGTGTTCCAGTATTACAACAGAGAAGTACTTGTACCCATACTTGCATACCATCAAAGTACTTGTAGTC
Organism: Lumbricus terrestris; assembly: GCA_949752735.1. Classification (NCBI taxonomy): domain Eukaryota; kingdom Metazoa; phylum Annelida; class Clitellata; order Crassiclitellata; family Lumbricidae; genus Lumbricus; species Lumbricus terrestris. The sequence continues at coordinate 27,840,201 of OX457038.1, read as the reverse complement.
AAACTTAGACTTGACATCAACATGTTGTATACTTTAAATCAAGATACTTGCACTTGACACCAACGTCCTTCAACTTAAATTTTAAGTACTTTGATATCTCTGGCACATAGAAATAATTACTTACGACATCTTGGCCATCACAGCTGAAAACATGACATTGAAAGATGGCCAACTCCGCACTGTCGCCATGGCTACTGGTGAAAGCAAAGCACCGGCGCTCATTGGAATCGGCAGGGCCACGTGCACAGAATAGAATACGATGAATCGGGTAGCTGGAAATCTCCGAACTAGAGTTCGGATCTAGTAAGCTACAAAATATATTCAGGAGCAATCAGCTTTATTTTTTTATTTATATCAGCACATCAAAAACACCATTAACAATTCTTACCACAAACTCCAAAAGAAGAAAACTACCTAATTGATACATGTCTAGTTGTCTAGAGTAGTTATAGAGCTGCTTACAGGTTATATGTGAAACATGATTGACGTTTCTCATCTCCCCCATTGATAGCTACAGTAAACATGTCTTGTAAGATGCCTCTTTTAATGAGGCAAGTTTTATTAAAATGCTAGCATACTGATCTCACAGTAATGTAACATACCATATTTGTGTTCATTTGTTCAACTAAAATTACAGTAAAACGCATTTTAATGCAGTTTTCCCAGCATTTTGCTTTTAAGTTAGCAGCACTGTCATGCTGACAAGACTTACGAGCTTCGGATGTCAATGTATAAATAGATGCGTGTTTACTAATTGTTGTAAGTAGGTTCTGCACGCTCAGATGTCCACAGTTAAACGCAGTGTTTGCTTTTCACTGGCTACATTCACCTGCAAGGCACATGGTGCTTGAGCAGCCAGATAAAGCTTCCAAAGCAAGGTATTTGCATTCATGCAGACCCAGTCATCAACATAGTTTTATCTACTCTTGACAGTCTTTGCTACACGGAAGCCAGAGAATCATGGCAGCCATATCGAATCTCATTTATAAATATCCCCAGGGTCAAAATTTCCGAGGGCAGAAATGTGGGGAACAAATTTCCAGGGCAAATTGTGTGTGTGTGTGTGTGGGGGGGGGGCGTAACTGTCCATATTCTGCTTGCCACTGCTTGACCAAATCACAGATTTCTCAGACATGGATAACAAATAAATATGGGCTGAAAAGCCTCAACAATGTTTACATGGTCCACATAGTCCAAGTAAAAGTTACAGTGCAGCACTCATAAATATTGTCCCGAACTATTATGTGGCTCAACTATAAGACAACACCCACTTTCTGTATTTACCTTGTGTCATAAATTGAATAATTGAACAATGCCTCTTATCTAAATTTTAGATTGCAGTAGTTTAACCATGTTTCCATGTCCATAGAAGTTGATGACATTGCCTTATCTTGTTTATCGGAAAAGATGCAATAACATCGCAATATCATATACTGTCAGCAAGTGTGCCGGATGACTCAGTACAACGCACAATTTTAATTCTGCAACATGAGCAGCTGGTTCAAAAACCAATTTATTCAAATGAAAATGTGGCACAGAAGCATAAATGTCCATCTTGGCTATAATGGACAGGCAAGTACTGCAACATTGGTATCTGTGTTTGTCCAATGCATCTGAGCATGCGATCCTGATTCCTTTTGCACTATGTTTGTTGAGGCTTGTTTATACTATTTGACTTGTGTGTGTGTGCAATAAACAAGTTCATTCATTCATTCATTCATTCATCGCAGTTTTATTGCAAACAAAATGTGGAAATGAAAACTGATGATGATCATTGCTCCGTCTATAAAATTGGTTTGTCTATTGATGTATTCACATTGCCATTATTGAAATCCTGCATCATACTGCCTTTCTTTTAAACATTAAATTGCACACTGTAAAGTAATTCCACAGATCCACAGACCAAATTTCTGAAGGATCATATGTTTTATTTCCTACTCATTTTTGAGCAATTCCTAAGCTGACTTGGATTTCTGTCTCTTAGTGGTCATTTGTTTCTCAAAAAGAAGCGCTGTCTATAAAATGTATAAAAAAAACCTGTTTGGTTCGATTATTATCAGGTGAAAAAACTAGATAAAGGTTTCAACTCATTTTCGTACATGCACAATATTTGCCAAGCCTTTAGTTGAGTCATTAGTTAACAGTTTCTTCTGTTGTTGTATAGCTGCATTGTAGTGTTGTCACTTGTCTTTTAAGCTTCGAAATGCCACTGCCATGCTTCTTACACTGCATAGGAACCCTGGATAGCTGAGTCGATGATCCCTTCAGGCTCAACTGTGTAACCAATTTTTATCATTTTCACGGTGTTCAGTGATTTAATCAATAAATAAAAAATAAAACAAATAAACAACAGCAAAACGATCATACGATTATATTAAAATGAGGATAACATTCTCAAAAGATGTGTAATTGTGTATGTCTTACTATACGATGCGTAATTGTGTATGTCTTACAATACGATGTGTAATTGTGTATGTCTTACTATACGATGTGTAATTGTGTATGTCTTACAATACGATGTGTAATTGTGTATGTCTTACTATACGATGCGTAATTGTGTATGTCTTACAATACGATGTGTAATTGTGTATGTCTTACTATACGATGTGTAATTGTGTATGTCTTACAATACGATGTGTAATTGTGTATGTCTTACTATACGATGTGTAATTGTGTATGTCTTACTATACGATGTGTAATTGTGTAAATGTCTTACTAGACAATGTGTAATTGTGTAAATGTCTTACTAGACGATTCCTTCGGAATGACTCGGCACAGACAGAGTGACAGGTATCGCCATCTGTGATTGGTCATTGAAAATAGCCATGTTGCGATTGATTTCCGTTTCACTGCGAGGTGCGTTGACAGCAGCTGACCCAAGGTAGGTAACACCCGTGAAGACAGTGCACTCCCCTGCTTCGAGGCTCATGCGAGATCCAGTCATCAGTTCAGGCATCAATTGTAAACTTGTCTGTTTTCCTCCTATATTTAAACAGTCAAGGATCATGCTCACCATGCGTCACAGTGCCATTGACAAATTAATTAAATAATTAAATCTTTAATGCTAAAAATAGCTAACAGCTTTTGTGTATAATGGATAATAAGAGCATTTGAATGGTACTATTGTTAAACCCTCTCAGACGTGCCCAGAAAGAAACAGCTGAAGCCCTAGTCAATAAATTCACTGATTGAAGTGCAGACAATGGACTACCTGACAATAACAGACTCGTTACCTTCCAAAACATTAAGTGAATGACTGGCAGTCTTGTATTTAAATCTGTGTTTAATAACGCATTAATCTCATACCACAGCGTGCAAATAAACATGTTGTGTCTTCTTATGCACAGGATCATTCTATGAAATCACAGACCTACACAGCATACACAATCTGCCTCACATGACACAGTGCAATGCACATTTCCAATCCACGAAACACATCATTCTGTGCCTTCTTAGGTAAGTTTACTGGAAGATGTATAATTGTATATTGTATAAGTTTTATTATAGCAAGCTGCCAAACAGCACTCTGATGAACAAGATCACATTTGGAAGGCCAGTGCAACCCTCAACATTCATTTGAATAAATATTCAAAAACCTATCTTGTAACAGTGAGATCATGAGACAAAATGTGCTTTTCCGAGCATCTCAATGGCACTGAAAAATGCTAAGTTAACATCTAAAATGAAAAAGGAGCAACAGCAAGATAACCACAAACATAATATTTCAGAGGTCTTCAGTAGTGTGGTCCACAAAAATTATTTTTCAAATTTCCTTGACGGTACCCTCTCATTTTGTTACCTTGCCTTATTAGTGAATAAGTGTAAAATTTCAGCCTGATTGATTGATATTTAGTGATCGCGCAATGATCCTGACTTTTCACCATTCGTGACATTGTCGAAAAATAAGCAAATGACAGCATTTAAAGTATATTATGTACAAGGATTCTTTTAGAATTTAGATTTCTAAAAATAAACTGATCATTGTAGACTGCATAAGGGATTGGGTGGCATATAAATCTAGTGAATGCTGATATGAAGTCAATAATTTAGTCATTAAATAATTTTTTTAAATTATAGCAATGGCAGCTATAATTATGTTGAACATAGGGTTTTTGATTGTTGGAGTCTCACCAGAATGCCTGACGCATACTTCATTGCGTCAAGGAAATGAGCTCTGTGCTCAGATACAACCTGCATTAGATATTTCTCCCCTTCATTTTTAGTGATGGATGATTTGTTTTCTTGAATGAGTTTGACAACCCCTCTCGGCATTGACGTTTACAACCATGACACTCTTTGTGCACTGTTTTGCCTTCTGGCAATCCTGATTTTGTGTTCATTGTTTAGTATCAATCTCATTTAGGAACTCACATGGCGGTTCTACTACCTGTAGGAAGTTCAAAGGTTTCACCGTCCCAAGATCTCCCCTCCTGTAAATACATGGCTCACCTGCAACTTGAATGTGTGTTTAAGGCGCTCGTTTCGTTCTTGAATTTGAGATGCCTTGACCATCTTTTGCTGGACATGTTGCATGGTTGATGGCTGTGTCTAAAAAGGTCAAGGCTACTGACTCCTCACACACATGATTATCACAAATCCTTAGAAAGAGCTTTGGTGGTTGCTGCAGAAATGACACAATTTGTTTTTGAACGCTTTGTACCTGAAGATAGACTTCAGAATTCGAAGGTCGCTGCCTCGCTGGATGGTGTTGTTATCGGGTGTGGACAAGACATCATGCTTCTGTGCATACCAGACTAGGAAACAGGTTGATGTCTCTAACTGACATTTCTTCTGGTCTGCAAGAAGGAATTATTCTTTGAACATCAAAACTCTTATGGAATACAATATCTTTGCCATCCATCGGAAGTTCGAACCTGCCGTGGGGCAGAGAACATGAAGAAAAAATACTCTATAGCCACAATCTTTCAACAGAATTACAACAATTTGTCTTGTTTTTCACCTGTGCCATGACCTAACCTTTGCACTCCGGGTAATTAATTCACTTCATACATGCATCTTTGATACCAGTAGCCATGGGCGTAGACTTGGTCCCGAAGTTGAGGTGAGGGACGAATGAGCGGTCGAAGGACGATCGCCGAGAGACGGCTGAGTCATCGACGACATTTTCATCGACCATATTATTTTTGACGCCCTTTTTTAGTCGTTTTGTCGAAATCTAATGAAAATATACTATTTTTCCAAACAAAATGGCTCATGCCCTTTTTTCTACCCTACTTATATTTTTAACAGATTTACCGATATTATCCTAACACTCGCGAAATTTCCGATGCTATTTTAGGTATATTTCTGAACTGTTGGGAGATATGACCATGTGTTTGGGGTGAGGGGGAACGGTCCCCCACCTCAAACATTGGTGGGCCGTCCCCATAAGTCTCCGCCCATGCCAGTAGCATGCTGGCAATCTATCAAATAGCTGCTTTGCAGTATTATACCAGGAGGGATGTTCCCATCCATCGAAAGCATTGCTATCAACTTAGCAACAGGTACATCCGTAAATTTATCCGTTCCCTCTTATTATTTAAAAAATGACCCAAAGGCCATGTATACCCTTATTTTCAAAAGTATTTAATTAAAAGAATAGTAACATCAGCTTCTCTCTACAGATCGAAGTAAGCAATGCGTGTATGACAACCTTTAACACTAAATCACAAACGAATGTTGACATAATGTACAGTTGGGGTGCTGCAATATATCTCACCTTGTCGCGCGACCTCTAAACTTTGAGCAATTTCAATAAAATTTGGTAGGAATCATTGACACATGATGCATAACAGAATAAAAGGGTACCGTCACGAATTTTTCAAACTTTATTTTTTCCCATAGCTTTGTGGACCACACTAGTCTTCAGTATGTTGCATTTGTACCCTGATACGTTGAGAAATGCAGATCTCCTAGACCTGCACAAATCCACTAAGCATTTGCTGCGCTTCTTGGCTGGCAATCATCTTGTAGCTCAGTTGCTCTACAGGTACTGAATGAAAAGTTTGCAAACCACAATAATTATTTGCCTCTCTACAATTCTAAGCACATTGAAATCTTGATCTATATAATTACATTACATTAGCTGCCGTTAAACAATCCTATCTAATATTGGCTACAAAATCACTGCTTATAAAACTGAATGCAAAAATATGCCTACCTTCATTTGGAAGGCCAGTGCAGCCCTCAACATTCATGTTGTTGTAACTGTTTGTATCAACCAACTTCGCTGGTGCCAATTCCTTCACAGAATCAGGCTTTGCTTGAATTGCTTCTGCATCACCACTAACATTTGGCCTTTCGTCAACTGCATTCTGTGAACTAGCATCGATATCTGATTCGCTCACAAGATCTACTTTCTCTATTTCCACAGCATTTGAAGCTGCAGCAGCAGATGGTGAGACATCCATCTTCACTGGACCCGAAGAAGGTGCGTTTAAGCTATTAGAGTCATCTGACAAAACTTCGCTCAGCTTTTGCTCGAGCTCCCCGAAGCCACCATTGCCAGTGATGTGTAGCTTCGGCTCAGCATGTACAAGAACAAATTCGTCTAATGCAGAGTCAACTGAGCTATGACTGACTGTATCTTCCATTCCGCACCAGAGCCAGCATCATTTCAACTTCCACAATAAAGTCTGAAATAAGAAACTTTCACTGTGAAATATTTACCATTTATTGATGTAATATATGTCATAAAATCATCGAATCTGGAAATCATAAATGCCAGACGACGTCCGTCATATTATTTACTCTTAACTTCCCCACCCAATGGAAACCATTGATCATTATGTTCGAGGACCTACATCAGGGGTTCTCAACCGGTGTGTCGCGACACACTGGTGTGTCGCGACTTGACCGGCGGTGTGTCGCGTAAAAGTGGTGTGTCGCTGGTGTGTCGCGAAGAATTGGTGTGTCGCGAATTAATAATAATGATAATAAATTATCTTCGTTTCTTTTTCCAAACTGACACAACGCAGTAGGCCAATGATTACATGAAATAATCCTAAATAACATCAGTCTACCAAATTCTCACAGCACACGTCCGTTGTTCTTGCATTATACACTGACTTCCTTTACCTACAGGAAATTTAGAAGTTTAGCGGATGACTGCAATGAGAATTGGTTGCGCTCTATGTATCTAGCTATTTTACCGTGGTCTGGGGTAGTTATGAGGTTTATGTTCAACGGATATGACATAATTATATAGGGCCTATGTAAACACGTTTGCGATCGCACCTGTTAGAAAAATTTTGCCCGTTAACCTAGGCTAAGTCAGCAATCGAAATGGAAAAATTTATTGTAAGAAAACGTAAATTTAGCCATCCTCATCAGATGCTGATATTAAGAAGACAAGGTGGATGTTGAACCCATTCCTCAGAGAAAACATCAATGGAGCAGAGTTGAACAACAACGAACAGGAAACACTTGTTGAGCTGCAATGTGATTCCAGAATGAAGGACATGTAGGCCTATATTGTATAAGCAAAGCAATAATAGAACTCAGTTCTGGGCAAAGACGTACAAGGAAGAACATTACAAATCACTTGCAAGCAAAGCTATCAAGGAGTTGGTTTCCTTTCATAGCTCCTACTTATCTGAGCAGGGCTTTTCTCAGATGATTAACATAAAGAATAAGAATCGGAACAAACTTGTCGGAGGTGCCCTCTCAGCCTGCTTACAAATTGCACTTTCAAAAACTGTGGAACCGCGTTTTAATATGATCCAAAGAAAAATTCAAGAACAAAGACCCCATTAACTGTTGTGACTACAAGGTCTTAGTAATTAGGTGACTAAATTGACGTCGAGTTGTAGAAACAACTATAGATTGGGATCAGAAGAATGATTTAGAATTTTAGAATAATAAAAATTGGAAAGAAATTCAATATAATTATTTTCATTTATTAAAAATGTCATCAGTTTAGCATTTTAGAGGGATAAATAAGTTTGAGAGCAAATTTGAAATAAATAGACATGTTCAAACTTTGACACTTTTTATATTTTTACGACATTTACATATGACGATTGAATGGTGTGTCGACAAATTTGATAGCAAGTTTAAGTGTGTCGCGGGACGAAAAAGGTTGAGAACCCCTGACCTACATGACATTACTGGCATTCTTTTAGCAGAGGAACGAGTACGTGTTACCTACTTACTTACATCGTTCCACCATACTGACACACTAGACACACACCCACTGCGTTAAAACTTAATCGCATGGGCAGAAGTTCATCTTCGTTATATTTAATTAATTATTACCCAGTAATAAATGCTACTGATATGAGTTTAAAACGCAAAGAAAATTTACGTTGGCAGAGAAAACCTTCGTGAATTAGCATAAGCTTTGTTGACATCAATCCACCGCGCATGCGCAGTAAGCTGTTTGCAGATGTGTGCGGTCCAGCCAGACAGTGTTGCCACTGAGGTTTCTGAAATAAACCCACATTTTCTTCCAAAAAAACCCAGAAAAACCCAGACTATTCATATAAGCTATTTTAGACCCCTTTGTTCAAATTAAGTTGGTTTTTCGCTTGTTCGCATGAGGATTAACAAAATGTTCGTCAAAAGAGTCGAATAAAATGTAATTACAACTTTAAAAGTATCAATTGTCAAAGTTGTCAGAGACTCGGGATCCATACTGACAATAAACTTGATCGATATATTCGTGTGCACCTGCGCAGCGGGTTGAGTCTACCAGAATTGTAGCCTAAGCACATAACACACGTGGCTTAAGCTTAGGCCTACAAAGTTTTAAAGTTGTCCGAGGTGTCCAGCCAAATTTTCTTAATACACCAACAATCCAACGTTTTAAACACCTAGAACATTAAAGCTCTGCAACAACTTGCCATGGCTATTAGGCCTATACCACTAGAGGATTGACCTGACCTACAGTGAATAACTGTATATTCATGTTATAGATGTAATACGGCTTTACAAGGAAAGAGATGAGTGACCTGACCTATTTTGAAATGTCAAAATGGTCTATTTCTGTGCAGAACTATTCTTCAGGTTATAAATTATTTGTGAATTGACAACATGAGATCTTGATTGTGGAGTTTAAAATTAAAATTAGTGGGAAAATTATGTATCACAACCATTTTACATTGAATTTCACAGAATAGGCTATTCATGTGTTGTAAGTACAAAATATCAACTCACCAAAATAAACCCAGATCTTGCAAAAAAAAAACCCAGAAACCCAGACGAAGGCCAAAAAACCCAGATCTAGTGGAAAAAACCCAGCTGTGGCATCACTGCAGCCAGATGTATGCGTCTTTCACTTTTGATACATTTACATTCTTTTCGCCAAGTCTGCTCAATGTGTGCATGTTGAATCACCGGTGGCCTTTCCCTCTAACCCAAAAACTCGACCCGGACCACCACGAACTACTCTCACGGACTCAACGCAGCGCTAGTGAATAAGCTGGTGCCCCGCGCGGCGCTTGGCATTCGAGTAGCGCTGTAGAAATTATACGAGTTTACGATTACGTTTACGATTCACCTATCAGACACATTCATCTAAGCTGATGACACATCGCTGGTGAAATGCGCGGGTTCAGCGGCAATAGGCCTATTCGGCCATACGGTTTCATTATAATTTTGAATGATACAATGGCTATGCTACATCAGTAAGAGCGTTGGCCGTCTCGCTCGACTCTGCAAAAGATCGGTCTCGAGAGCGTTAGCGAGGACCACGGTTGATTTCTCGAAGATAGCTTAATTAAGCTATTTCAGACATTTATATCTCGGGCTAGCACCGTCCGTAGGCGTAGGCCTAAACGGGGACCTAATTAAGAGAGCTGTAGGCCTATAGTACCTATAGGCTACGTTGTAATTTAAGGATTTCACCCGATCAATTCATTGAAAAATGAGCAGAGGGCCGCGATAGCTCAACGCATAGGCCTAACATGGCGTAGAAAGCGAGATCTCGAGGTAGGATATTACGAATCGATCCGGCCTCGAGTTCGCGCCCCGTAGGTCGGACATGCTTATTTGTAGGCTGCTATATAGACCTAATTTGCGCCGTGTATTAATTAGTTCTTACATCGTGTGTTAGTACATGCATTATTTAATATCATGGGCGGGGTTTATCAGGGGCTATAGGGGGCTAACCCCCAAAGAAGACCCAAATTAATTTTTTACCGTGTAAATGGTATCTTTTCCCGGGTTTAGGCTAGCCCCCAAGAAGGCTTTAGTCCATGCAGTGCTAAAAGGGTAAAAAAAAGAAGTGCCTCGACGCCCTTATCTTTCTAAAAGAAGTGCATAGATGCTTTTTAACTTTCCAGTGTGGCTGTCGATATAAGTGGCAGGACGGCGTTCAGATTTGAAAATAGGTGCATAGACGCCGTCCATGACCGTCTTGGCACACTTTAAGCCTGCCGCTTTATTCTCTCCAAGAACGGAAACCAAACTCCGCCTATGTTTAATATTTACATTATTTCCGTGGGAGTTGGGGAGCATGTTGTTCAAACACACAAGACGCACCCCTAGGCCTAATTATACGTCCTTGATTCCTATAGCAGACAAATTAAGGCCTATAGGTCTAGTCTAATTAAAATTAGGCCTAATATTAAGCTTTTCGTGCATGCTTCGGCTATAATTATAGCGACCTCCAGACTGCTTATTCAAAATTAACGGATTGATTGATCGATTGATTGCATGATTGTTTGTTTGATTGATCGATCGATCGATCGATCGATCGATTGATTGATTGATCATTAGGCTACTACTACTACTACTACTGCTGCTGCTGCTGCTGCTGCTGCTGCTGCTGCTGCTGCTGCTCCTACTACTACTACTACTACTACTACTACTACTACTACTACTACTACTACTACTACTACTACTACTACTACTACTACTACTACTACTACTACTACTACTACTACTACTACTACTACTACTACTACTACTACTACTACTACTACTACTACTACTACTATACAATACAATACAATTTATTATTTCTAACGCGCTTTAACAAGACACGTCTTGCACAAAAGCGCACGGCCTATGATGTTAACAGTCGCTACAGCAAACAAAGTCATCTGAGAGTAATAACGCAGCCAAAAAACAACAACACGAGTCACAATCGAATGAACTCCGATGAAGACATAAGAGTCCAGCCGGAAAGTTTCTCGTACGATGTTAAGTTGAGTTTAGGATCGGAATACTACTACTACTGCTACTGCTACTGCTACTGCTGCTGCTGCTGCTGCTGCTGCTGCTGCTGCTGCTGCTACTGCTCTGCTGCTACTGCTACTGCTACTACTACTACTACTACTACTACTACTACTACTACTACTACTACTACTACTACTACTAATAATAATAATAAAAATAATAATAATAATGATAATGATAATGATAATGATAATAATAATAATAATAATAATAATAATAATAATAATAATAATAATAATAATAATAATAATAATATTCGATCGTTTATTCGCATTCAATCTGACACACCGCAGAACGATTAACCAGTACAGGTAGGCTACAAGTGTATTATGTATACGAAATACGGCCAGCTTTGCACGACACGCAGGTCGGCTACAACAGGCTCGGTAACTTAACACTAATGGCCTAAGGCAGGTGTCAAACCTTTTTTAGTGGCGGGCCAGTGTGAACATCTTCCAACAAGTGGCGGGCCAGTGTAAATGCAAGCTTAATCGGATTTTTATATAGCGGCTGTCTTATGGCCTGGACCCTGAGTGTGAGATCCTTCACCACCGCTCGCCCGTTTGAATGGACGCCGCGCCATTTAGGTCCCCGTGGACGGACCGTGTTAGCCTGAGATTTTGAATCTCTGAAACAGCCACCTACGGGATTCGAACCGCGGCCCGCACGCTCCCTTCCACAGATGCGCGGCCGCCAGCTCTCTTACCAATGTAGCTAACGTGTGAACATCTTCCAACAAATGAGCAAAATTGGGTAGTGATCTGATACAAATATCGCGAAAAGATCTGCATTCAATGTCCACTTTTCGCTTCTTATTAAATTTTGACAACATTTTAAATATGATAAGACTTATATAAGTGTTTAGTAACTTTCATAATTTTGTCATCAGACAACCAAGGACTTTCTATACATAGGACTGGTTTCTTCTTCTTTAACCGATTTGTACAAGTTTTCGGACGATAATCGGAGTTCCGGAAAATTTCACATCTTGTTTACAGAGTAAAAGCATTCAATTAATTACATCTATGAAAGCAGATTGACGAATGATTGTTTGCAAAATAAAATAAAATAAAATAACGTCTTTGGAGATTCAAAGCATGGTTCTTAACGTTAGAAACGGAATTTTAAGTGGGGCGCCATCTATCGTTGAGAGTGAAATCATGACCACAAAAAGTTCAGAATCACAAGTAATCTATTGTCTAAGACAGAATCCTTGAGAGACAACCAACCGGAAACCATATATACACAGTCTACACAGAGCTGTGCGTCTGAGCAAAAGTGACGTCAGTAAGGAAAAAACCTTCATGTATTTGGCGCTGACTGTAAAATATAAAAATTTGAACTTTTATCCTCTAATTTTGTAATCTTCAGGGAAGGCTCCGCGGGCCAGAAAAAAATCGTCGGCGGGCCAGAAATGGCCCGCGGGCCAGCTCTTTGACACCCCTGGCCTAAGGAAACTCTATGGTCTTTGGCCTAAGTGCTGGGACGCTCCTGATTCGGCCAAGCCAGAAGTGGGAGGGGCGATCTTATTTTCAACAGACCCGAGGCAAAAAACACAACAGAAAGCGCCACTGCATGCATGGTAGCTTACAGAAAATTCAACTAAATTTTGCCCTGAGCGAGTCTTGAACCTGGGTCGCGATAATGACTACTCGCGATCAGTTTATCGACCAACGCTCTCTCAACTGAGCTACAGATAGTTTTAATGGCTGCCGAACTTCAATGTGCACTTCTGAGCTTTGTAAGGAGGGCATTATCAAATTTCAGTTGTATTGTATTGTATTGCAATGTATATATGAATTTCATATGTGCTATTTTGCAGTTGGTTACAGTAAAGAATATACTTACTTGGAGCGCCTCTGAGTAGAAAGGTTGGAGGGCACGTGGCCATAGAAATGGAGAAATAAATACTTACTTTTTATCACCGTCTATAAAAAAAACTATGATAAAAATAGTCAAATCGTTAAGTTTCCAATCCTCCGACATTAGGTCTCTGACTTCTTGTATCAGCTCTTTACTAGTTATTACTCCATTTTTCTTTCGTACGCTGTTAGAGCAGACGTCATTCATTTGCTTAAATTTGCTAGGTTTTGTGTCAAGCATGGCGTCGAAGATTTTATTGTGTGAGTCATGTTGCTTCTATAAAAAATGGTTAAAAGTTTATACCCTTTAAGTGTATATGGGCGAAACTGCAGTATCGGGGACCGAAGCATACACAATATCTTAGTATAGTATAGTATATAGTATCTAATGACGACACTAACCCTAACACTAACCCTAACCGACCCTCACGACGCATAACCTGACCCTAACCGACCCTCACGACGCCTGACCTGAACCTAACCGACCCTCACGACGCCTGACCTGACCTAACCGACACATACGGTCCCCGATACTGCAGTTTCGCCTTATTATTATTATTATTATTATTATTATTATTACATTTCTCGATTACTATACAGACACTCGGCTATTCATGATAAAGCAACATTGCAACAACAGTTGGAATGGACAATGCGAGAAATATGATGACTGCTGTTGGTTGGACAATGATATTCCTTCATTGAATAATCCGGTTGACAGACCGCAACTGGTTAGGCTTGCCGCCTACAGTGTATACATGTATACAGTGTATACATGCAGTTATGCAATTGAAACATATCACACGAACACAAATCACAGAAGACATAAATCTGAACTATAGGCCTACTAATAGAACAGACTGACTGCAATACACGGCGCTCTTAGAAGCCTTACAAAGTGCGTCTATCCTACGGGGGCTTTTGGAACATTATGCAGGTGTCACGAAATAGAGTATCCCTCGTATTAATTGTATCCCCCCAAATTTAAAAAAGTCGAAAAACCGCTTCCACGTGTATTTTTTTGCAAATTAATTTTCATCTGCTTTGTTTTGAACAATGACACTAGTTAGCAGGTATGTTTATTCCTACTATAGGTAATTTGTTTTGCCCTGTTTTTAGAGCACTTAAAACATTTAAAACACTTAAGAACACTCAGAGTCACTAAATAAATTCGAGTTGCTTTTATCTGAGCATTGCTTAGGACACTTAAAACAATTACTCACTTTAATTTTTGATTACAGCATAAAAAAATTTATTATTCGCATTTTTCAAAAAAGGGGATATAATGGTCTATCCCCCAGATAGTATAGACCGGTTAGTTCCATTCAGGGGGATAGATCAATTCATCCTCCCGGATAGCTTTCAGGGGGGATACTCCGTTTCGTGTCACAGGCATATTTCTGTTACCTTAAGCAGTTTTGTGTGCAGGGCTGGCATATATAGGCATAGGCTTATCCGGAGTTTTTTTGTTTAACTTACAAATTTATAAATCAAACAATAGATTATTTAACCAATCTGTGGTTTATTCAAACTTTATAATGTTGATATACAACCTCATTTATAATGTGTCCCTAGTAAGGTGAACCGTCCAGAGGCATTCCCAGTTTGCAAGGCTCTGGCCCCCAAGAGAAGAAGCAGGTTTTAAGAAGAGACGAGGCAGATGACAGACTGCCAGACAGAAGTGTAGAGCGAACAGAAGGAGAAAAGAGGACTAATTGAAGCAAATGATCGAGACTGAGCCATAGCAGTTCTAGAAGCAAATTGAAGCAAATAGAAGCAAATTGAAGCAAATGATCGAGACTGAGCCATAGCAGTTCTAGAAGGAGTAAGCAACAGATCAAGTGTGTTGGATGAACGATGTGGACGATGGGATGAAGCTGAGTGAAGACATCAGCCAGATATTTGGTGCAAGACCCTGCTGAGCCTTGATTATCAGAGTGAGGATCTTAAATTTAGTGCCAATATGCAGGGCTTTTTTAACGTGCAGTTGTACACAAAATGTGCAGTTTTAATTGGATTTGTGCAGTTGTAGAAGCACTTCTGTACAGTTAAAACTTGCAAAAATGGTCATTGTCCTCCGATTGGAAGTAATTTACCATGGAGGATGGGAAGGAAAAGAAGGGGTTGTGCAGTTCTAAAAATTCCTTAAAAACAGCCCTGCCAATATGTAGAAGAAATCTATGAAGTTATCAAGCATAAAATCAGAGATGCAAGAGTACTTGGGAAGGCGAGCAATCAGTCTGAGTTATCTATGGCCCATCCATTTAAACTGGCATTGCTTATCAATGTAATCAATGACTTCTACAGCGCCATTATTATAATGTCTAAGACTTCAGTCCATGGTCATTTCGGCGTTCCCACTGCTCTCGAGATTCTTAGCTTGCGTTCCCACTGCTCATCATGATAGAACGCCAAAACACATGCAATTCAACGCAAATCTTCATCAGCTATTTCACTGCTCACATTCAGCGTTCCCACTGCTCACCCAAGCCATTTTAACCACTGCCTTTAACTCACTTTGACCCTATTCCAGTTGAAATGGATGTGTATTAATCAACTGTTAATCAATGCATGGCATAGGCTACAGAATTGGCTGAATGAACTGTTAGAGGAGTGCCCAGCCAACATCAGACCAATCCAGCCAACAATTTCGCCAGTGTAGCCTATTAAAATACCCTAACACATTTTATTTCATTGTGAAATATTGAAGAATGTAACATATACCAGGTATATGTGTATATAATATATATGTATCTATTTCAGATTTAACGGTGGCTGGACCCAGGCAAATGTTGGAGATCGAAGCCCGTGGACCTGTAGAACTTGTGTCAGCTTTTCTTGAGACTAACCAGCGTTCCTACAGAGGTAATTAGTTCTAATGAGCTTGCAGTTCTAAAGCCAACAGTGATGACCAGCAACGTCCAGGAGGAATGAAGCAGAAATCTTCTTAGACTTTTCAGAAGGAGGGGAAAGAGCATTTTAGGACATTAAACTTTTTCCAGTTACTTTTCATTTAAGAAGTTTATTGATTTTTTATTTGAATAGATACTTAATGTATCTTATACTCTGTTTTATGCTAGAAATCAACTTGAATATAGGACACCCACCGAACAGCGCGCACATAAAACAACCTGGAATAGCCAGGCTTTGATGCTCTGATCTCTTTCTAGAAACAGGCACTCATCTTTCATCTTAAGAGTTTTATTTGCCCATGCTGGGGCTGGGCCACTCCGAGTAGTCCCCTTGAAGATGTGCTATTCAAATTCTCATTTAATGAATTAATGAATAAATTGGCAATTTAAATGTTTAATTCTTCTTTATTGTAAAGTAATTAAATTTTGACTTTTAATCAAAAGTTTCAAGGTTTATCCAACTTTTGACAGACGTGCGAATATACATGGAAAGAGGTGGTAGATGTGCAACAATCGGCAGCGTCAACAAGAACAGGATCAAATCAGGAATAGGATTTCCATTCATTGCAGGGGAGAAAGTAAAGGTGTACTTCAAGCGTAAAGGTAATGACTTTTACATGTATCAAACTGCTGCTTTAATATAGAACGTTTTCAGTGGGGCCTGCTTCTCAAAGTGCTGCAAGCATAACTCTCTTACGCGTCTAAGCTCTATTTTAGGACATTTTTAAGTGTTTGAGGTACAGAGTAAATGTTATCATCGCAAAGCCCTCAGATGAATTTTGTTTCACACACGTGTAATTTAATTATACAAATGGTGTTGGTATAGTGACAACAAACAGCCTTCATAACACCTTCATGGACTTCCTAAAGTCCATCTTTCTCGTCTTCAATCTGTTTTAGATACTGATAGCTTGTCGTGCATAACTCTACCCAAATTTCTTCTTTAATATAACCTAATATGTTTGACCCAATTAACCACCTTCATGGGCTACACATCTTGGCTTGTATTCAACTTAAGGTCTTGTACTCATCCTCTTTTGGCTTAGCCCCTAAATCGCTCTGTAATTTCGTCTGCCTCCCAACCTCAGCCACCTCACTTCAACCCCTGCACTGACTTTAATTCTGTCTTCTGGGTGAGGTCTACCCTGACTAAATCTCGTGCTTTTGCTTTCATTAACCTCACTCTATGGAGACAACTTCCACCCACAACATTGTGTCAAGCTTAGATCTCCTTTTATGCTTTCTTTGCTTTTAGGGAGCCCTATTTTCTCAGGGTCTCTTGCACTGGGTGCACCTTTTATTGATAATTATAAAACTGTGAGTGACTAATACAGGCTTTTATATACAATACAATGCAATGCATCCTCTATCAGTTCTATGCACCCTACTGCCTCAAAACATTTGATCACAGAAATTATGTAGGCTATGTTAATGGCACATCATCTTAGTAGTTATTTCACAATTAGGCAGATGTTACTAATGTTAAATGTTAATGTTCTTCTTCTACAGTTCGTATTTCGTTTTTTGGGGTCAGTTATTCCGACGGCACGACACCGCATTCAATCTTCCGAGTCGTCAATCGTGTATGTCTTTTTGGTTTTACAGGAGGCTGATATTTAATTTCGTTAATTTCGAATTTTTAAAATTGCTTTTCATTTTTGATCAAAACCTGATAATTGAGTAGCATAGGAAATAAGTTATAACCGATGTTTTTCTGCAATTTTAAAAATAATTATATGCTGTTACATTTATTTAATTTATAGATTACTGTTTTCGAGATTTGTGTGTATACTTCATGAATTGTTACATGTGAGTATTTTGTCTGAATCAGTTTCATGCATACATTTCCATTACTCTGTAGTTGACTGAACTACCAGTTGAGACTTGGGGCTTCAAATCCTTTAATACCATGGCAGAAATTTGTTTTAAGATTTCTGCTTGACCTGTGCTCATAGCCAACTCAGTTAAAATAAGTACACTGGTTGTATGAATACTATTGACGAGAAGATCTTATGTTACAGAGACTCACCAACCCTCATAAGCTAAGGTCAAGAAAACAAAGTTTCCAACACTTCATACCCATTACTGCCTATGGGTTAGCTTAAGATACTGCTCTTTGTACGATTGCTAAATTGGTTCATTTTTAATTATTTAATTTGCAATTGTAGTATAGTGTACTTTTAATAATTGTTATTTTCAGGTCTGAACATGAAGAATCTGACACAGAAAAAGACGATACTTTGCCAACAGTTCTGTTTTGTCATCTTGTTGGATAAACTGTACTGTTTGAACTGAATGGCCAAAAAATGGAATTATAGCTTAGCAAATTAAAAAATGTTTTTGCTGAATTTATGGACTTGATTGTATTTTAGAGAATTTTACATTGAAAAATAATTTGTGTAAAATTTAATGCTTCTGGTAACTGGGTTATCAGATGGTTTCAATGAACTGTCTTGTGTACACCTGTACATTATAGTGTTCGAGTTTCTCGTAATTGACTGGTAATTTTCATGTAATGTCTGATGATTAGGTGCATGGTTTGTGGTCTATTGAAGCTTTGATGAAATTAGATTGGATTAGATTAGACTGCCTTCTGTGTGATTATAGTGTTCGAGTTTCTCGTAATTGACTGGTAATTACTTTTTAAGTATCTGCTTCCTACAGATGTTAGATCTTTCTGGTTAGACTAAATGTACGAATTTTACTGTTTGCTTTTTATTTCTATGCATTCAATTTTAAGGTTGAAGGCCTGCATTTTTATGAACTCTGCATGCTCACTGGCTTCTATAGGATAAGTTTGTGGTGTTAACTTTGAGTTATCAGTCTGATTTTGATGTTGCATATACAGGGTGGGCCATAAAAAAGTAACCCCCTACGGTTTTTAGCCCATATCTTGGCCAAACATAAAAAATTTTAATTGAAACTTTATAGTCTTAAAGGCAATTCATATTTACGTACAATGGTCAAATTTCAACAAAATATTTCAAACAGTTCAAAAGTTATATCACTTTTAGCGAGGCCGCCCCTCGTTTTTTGATGATTCAAAAACGAAACGCAAAAAAATTAGTTTTTTGCTAATATCTTGGTCAGAAGTAAGAATATCGAAATGAAATTTTACAGGATTAAAGACAATTCATATTTACAAATGATAGCCAGATTTCATCAAAATATTTCAAGCCCAACAAATGTTATACCACTTTTAGTGAGGCCACCCACCATTTTTTGACGATTCAAAAACGAAACGCAACGGTAGGCGGCCTCACTAAAAGTGGTGTAACTTTTGTTGGGCTCCTCTATCCATCACACCTCGGGCTTTTCATTCGAAACTTAAGACACTCCTTTTCACGAATTCTTACCCTATCTCATCTGATA
Source organism: Lumbricus terrestris (assembly GCA_949752735.1). Classification (NCBI taxonomy): domain Eukaryota; kingdom Metazoa; phylum Annelida; class Clitellata; order Crassiclitellata; family Lumbricidae; genus Lumbricus; species Lumbricus terrestris. Next base: position 27,820,874 of record OX457038.1, on the reverse strand, counting down.
CTATGGGCAGGTCAGAAGTATATCCAAATGTAGACACATAAATTGACATGGCGCCAGTCCGAAACTACGATTCCATTTTTTATGTCTGTTACTATTATAATCAGCAATTACTTTGGCGTCTTCTTCGAAGTCCAGCAAATCACTTGCTCCTCAACTAAACAGCTGAGCAGAGAGTCGACCCACTCATCAACAATTAATTAGGCCTATAAGCGTTGTTATTCGCTGTGTTCTTGTTCTGAAGGCGACAAACAGAATCACTGTCGTTCGGTTCGTGAAAGCGCTGTAGGCCTAAGTACTGTAATGAGTGTTATGAGTAGGCCTACAACGCTGTCAAGAAATTAGCAGAGATTCGTTATAGCCTACTGCAGTGGCGTAGCCAGGAATTTTTGATGGGGGGGTTTATGGCCGGAAACCCTGTTTTTTGCTATTTTTTCTTACGTAAATGAAGAAATAAAATAAAAAAAACCTTTTCCCCGAGCCAATGGGAGGGTTTAACCCCCGAAACCCCCCCCCCCTGCCTACGCCACTGGCCTACTGATAGACTGCCACCTCAGCCCACCTGCTATGCTCGATTCCGTCTTCCGACGCCCATGCCTAGAATAGCAAATACACTATGTTGATGACAGTTGATCCCTTTTTCGACACTCACCTAGCATGAGCCAATTTATGTGCATATAGGCCTAGGATTCGGTTCCTGGACTAGAAACCTTTCGCGTAGGCCTAGACCTATATCGTATAGGCCGACGCCCCGTTTCAAACGAAACGCCATGCAGACAGACATTGAAAAATAATGCTCTTGTATTCTAGGAATGCCAGGTAGCCGGACTGACAGTTTACAGCACCGCCCAGTGCCGCCGGGAAATGCTTGCAGAGCTAATGAATAATTCAATAGGTGGGCGTGTCTGACGCATGCGCCGCGTGAACGCAACGTCAATTCAGAGAACGTTATCCGAGGAACAGAGCAGCGAATTATTATTGGTCTGTCCACTGTCGCCAAGCGTTGTCATTCGCTGTGTTCTTGTTCTTAACCTTTACCAATCCAATAAAAATTTTATAACAGCACCTCCAGATCCAATATAACTGACCGCTTGACCGTCTTCTGACCGTCCAACTTCTCTATTGTTGTCCGAGGTACAGAACGGAATGGGATTTGAATAATGTGACAAGTGACACTTGCAGCCTATCTACCGCGTGAATGAGACTTGTATGAAGCTGCCCAGGAGGAGCAAATTAGCTGACGGCTCTCGTGCGATACATGTTTACCGATCTATGGGATAATTCACAAGCTACCGTCAGTGACCACTGGGTCACTTTGGTGGCCAATATTGATCATAAAATTTCTATGCCATACCCCGCCCAAATCCAATAAAATTTAGGTAATATGGGCCTTTGCATATGTACACAATTCATTACATATATATAGTATATATATATATAGTATATATATATATATATATAGTATGTGCCTGGCGAAAATGAAAAGAGATAGATGATACAGACAGGAATACATATACAGACAGACAGATAGACAGATAGATAGTAGGGTTGAGTGATTGAAACCTGGGCCAAGTCGACAGACACGACATTCCTTCCCATCATTTTGTGGCTCTGAGCCGTTTGTTATGAGCTGTCCAATGCCCATCCTACTTCAATTTTGCTTGAGTGTGCCACAGCTATATATGCAGAATGCAGCAAGCAGCAGATGGTCTCATAGTGTTTAGCTAATTAGTTGCAAATGAACAGATAAGCTAGCCTTTGAAATGCCAGTATGACTGGTCTATTCAAGACTTACGGATGGCCCTTTTAGCTAATTAGGACTGAGCTATGTCTACCACCTGTACAAGGCAGCCCATGCAATAACTAATGAGCCGATAGTGTGTCCTTTGAAATATAGATACAGGCACTGTTCTATGCAAGACCTATGCAGCAGCCAAGCGGATCGGCTTGGTCAGCTAATTGGAAGTGAATGCTCAGGGTAAACAAATGTCGCCGAACGACCTCAACAGTCGGTATCTGACATTTGAGATACATTTGACGCCAGGAATACTGCCTGTATAGCTTCATCCATTGAAATGGTAATGAAGCAGAATAGTTAATAAGGCATCGAAATGCATTGGGCAGTATAGTGGCCTGAGGAGCGGAACGACATATTTGAACGGGCCACTATAGTGGCCCAAGGAGTGGAAAAGGTTAAGGCGACAAACAGAATCACTGTCGTTCTGTTCGTGAAAACGCTCTAAGTGCTATAATGAGTATTACGAGTAGGTCTACAACGCTGTCAAGAAATTAGTAGAGATTGGTTATAGCATATACTGATAGACTGCCACCTGCTATTCTCGATTTGGAATTTCCACGCAGAAGAATGAGAAGGCAAGATCCCTGAATGTAGTTGCACTGACTAAAATTACATTAGCGTCCCCGACATATGCTATAGTTCGCATTGATTCGTTAAAATACCCAATCTTCTCTATATGAGCAGTGGCATCTAAATCTCTACCCCGGTCAGAAGAAGAGACTATAAAAGCTATCGGTCATCACCCTCTGAGTCGTTTCTTACTTTCAGCGCCATATAACTGCATGTATATCCTATTATAGTTCACCATACAGGAAAGTAAGTTGCTGTAACGCAAAATTTCTTCCAGTCTTTAGTTCGATATGTTGTCTGTTCGTTGATCTGAGTTCAGCTCATAATTTTGGGCTTCGGTTGAATTGAACTCATTTTCACTGCGCTCTTATTAACTGAGCATTCTAGACTGTCCGTTCTACATCGCATCACATCTGATATCTTGTGCATCACGATAGAAACGCTATAGAAGTTATTTGTGGAGTCCTCGTTGGTTGATGATGTTGGCGGCACAGAGCAAGCTCCTCTTCCAGCTGAACAAGTACTACAACGAACGCGTCCAGCTGCGCAAGGCCACGATCTCGAAGGCTGTTCGCGAGGTCTGCAAGATGGTGCAGGAGGTTCTGAAGGAGGTCGAGGTCCAGGAACCGAGGTTCATCAGTTCACTGACTGAGATCAACGGTCACTACGAGGGTCTAAGGGTCGTCTCTCCAACGGAGTTCGAGGTCGTGCTTTACCTCAACCAGATGGGAGTCTTCAATTTCGTGGACGACGGAGCAGTTCCCGGATGCGCGGTCCTGAAGTTGAGCGACGGCCGGAAGCGATCCATGTCCCTCTGGGTCGAGTTCATCACCGCTTCCGGTTACCTCTCGGCACGCAAGATCCGCTCGAGGTTCCAGACGCTCGTGGCTCAGGCGGTCGACAAGTGCAGCTTCCACGAGTCCGTCAAGATGGTCACCGACACAACGGAAGTGCGACTGCGCGTGCGCGATCGATACTTCGTTCAGATCACCCCGGCGTTCAAGTGCGCCGGGATCTGGCCTCGAAGCGCCGCTCACTGGCCCCCGCTGCACCTGCCCTGGCCGAACGCAAACCTCGTCGCCGAGGTGAAGACGGAGGGTCTTGACCTGCTGTCGAAGGAAAGCCTCTACGCCCGCGACAAGCAGTCGTCGACGGAGGGTGACGCGTGGGTCATCTCGTTCCACCAGGCCGAGGAGATGCTTCTGCTCGGAGGATGTCGCCAGAAGTGCCTCAGCGTCCTCAAGGCCCTCAGGGACAAGCACCTCGATCTGCCCGGACATCCGGTCGAGAACTACCATCTGAAGACGCTCGTCCTGTACGAATGCGAGAAGCATCCGCGCGAGATGGAGTGGGATGAGACGTCGCTGGGAGACCGCATCAACGGCATCCTGCTCCAGCTCATCTCCTGCCTCCAGAACCGCCGCTGCCACCACTACTTCCTGCCAAGTCTCGACCTCTTCAAGGGCAAGTCACCGTCGACGTTGGACACGGCAGCAAAGCAGGCGTGGAGGATCCTGCGAGAGCTGCTCACCAATCCACGAAGTCTCGAAAAACTCTGATCTGTCTCGATTTTTGCAACAAATGATCTCAACTTTCGTATCGTCTGCATTCGAACTCATAAAAAAACGCCGGGAATAGTGTGTAGAAAATACAGACATGTGCACGTGGATCTGCATGTCCGTCTGGTTCGCACTTTATCCCATTTGTAGGCCTATAGGCCTACAAAGGCCTTTCAATGCAGTTCATCGCGAACAAACGACGCCTATCTGCCATGAGTATATATATGCAGCTGTAGGCTACACGCCAACGTCGCCAAGTCGATCGATTCGGTAAAGAAAAACATTGCTTGCTTGGGCTCTGTAGGCCTATGTGTTATAGGCTATAGGCCTATATGCTGTAAATAAAATGTACGGGGTCGTCTATATAGTATACACCTGATTTCCATGCTCAGTTTCATCTGGCTCTGCGCTCTGCAACTGACGCTCTTTCTGATAGGAATCGCCCAAGTTATTGTAACACGCAAATCGTGTCATGCATGCATGGTGACTCCATGCAGGATTCAAAAATTCACCGACGACGCAGGACATCAAGAAAAAACCGAGGAGTGACCGTGGCTTGCAATGACTCATCGCGCATCTCCTGCTACTGGGTTCTATCGGACGTGCCAGTGACGATTGAAGGACCTAAAGGTCCTATATATCCTACTCCTGCAAATGTTTTCGTGGCAATGCAAATGCAATGCGATAATTGCCACGCATCAGGCAGTGTTAGGCTTCACCGTTGAGACAATGGATATTTGTAGATTTCCAAAGTGGACTGCTCTGTAGACTGTAGTTCTAAAATTTCGGTTTATATAGGCCTATCTAAAAATCTGTACAGTTATTCAATTTCCGTTGTACAAACATGAAGACATTCAGATCAGTTTTAAGATAATCTAAAAAAAAACGCTGTAAATAATTCCGTGCACGGTGCCACCCCATGTAGGCTATATAAGTCTACTTTACCTATTCAAATCCACATAATTACGCTGATTTAAAATAAATTTAAGTCCTATTGTTCGATGAGTTCCTAGATTTAAAGGGGCTATATTTGCAATGACTTGTTCGGTAACTCTTTATTTTTAAGTGCCTAGGCCTATAGGGCCTATCAATGCATTTTTATGTTTTCATTCTGTCGAATACGTATATCGAGGGCTTAGAGCACAGACGTCGTATCTACCATTTTTTCCGAAAATCACTTTTTGACGCTATTCGATGCGTAAAATTATTCTTCACAGCCTCACAAAGGTTGTATGTACATACGGGGAATAGGCACTAAGATATCGTTCATAAACTGAATGTCGTATCTGCAAGTCAATGTTACAAATGTCGTATCTGCCGCACATACGACATTTGTGCTCCAATGTCTGCCGCACATACGACATTTTTGCAGTAATTTCTGTCACATACGACATCTGTGCAGTAATTTCTGTCACATACGACATCTGTGCAGTAATTTCTGCCACATGCGATATTTGTGCATTTGGTGGGGGGCTGAGCCCCTAGCCCCCTACCGCCACCACTGTGTATGAAAAAGCAACATGCTTGTAACAGATAGTTTTGTTCTGTCGTCTTAAATGCTCTTGTTCTTGCACATTACGATGATCGTGCGGTTGTCCGTCAAAAATAATCTACTGCACAGATGTCGTATCTGACCTTTAAATACATTTTGAAGTCTTTCCGTTATGATGCTGCATAAAAGACACTGACAATATCACTTGCTCAATCAAAATAAACATTTTGGCTATCTCACTTTTTATGAGAAAGGAACACGTATCTTGAAAAAAAGTTTTTTCTACTTCCTGAAAAATTTTGTTTTTTGCACATACGACGTCTGTGCTCCAAGCCATCGATATAGGCCTAGTTGTAGCCTATGTGTATACCATGTATGTATGTATGTATGTATGTATGTATGTATGTATGTATGTATGTATGTATGTATGTATGTATGTATGTATGTATGTATGTATGTATGTATGTATGTATGTATGTATGCATGTATGTATGTATGTATGTATGTATGTATGTATGTATGTATGTATGTATGTATGTATGTATGTATGTATGTATGTGCACTTGTTATAGCGCCCCTTCAAGCTCACTCTACTCAGAGGCGCTCCCGAATGCAGAGCGGACACTGCATCGGAGTTTCACGCCTAAGCGCTGAGCAATTGTGAGTGAAGGACTTGCCCAAGGTCCTTACTCGGCGAGGTGGATTCGAACCTCGAACCTTCCGGCTTCAAGGCGACGACGCCACCACTACAGTGACTACACCACCGCGCCCCACACCATGGAGGATGGGAAGGGAAAGAATGGGTTGTGCAGTTCTCAAAATTCCTTTGAAAGCCGTGAAGCATCGTATTAGGATTTTGCAATCTCTAAAGTGCCGCTTGAAGATTTTCAGCGCATGGCACAACCTTATTCAGAAGCGTTGAATCTTATCAATCTCATAGTTCACAAAGTAGGCCTATTAAAATCTAACCAAACGATATATTCAGTGGAAACTTATCATACAAATAGATAGGCCTATTGTACTCGAACCACGGCCGTTTCCTAGCCTCGGGCTTTTCATTCGAAACTGAAGACACTCCTTTTCAAGAACTCTTACCCTGTCTCATCTGATCCTCCACCTTCCAATTCCCGGCACAGACGACACCCGCCTTAGTAGCTGTTCCGCCCTTCTAATCCTATCATTCCTATGGTAACTCGACCTGGACCACCATGGACTATTCTTACGGACAACCCTTTTGACTTAACGCAGCGCTCGTGAATAAGCTGGTGCCCCGCGCTTGGCTTTCGAGTGGCGCTTTATAAATTTGGAGATTACGATTACATGTATGCCTGAACTCTCAGTAAGATATAATTATCAGCTGTTTTCCTCTGGTCTATATGAGCACAGCTGCTGTGGTCGTGGATCTGCTTACGCAACCCTCTCCCTCATCATCAGATTCAGCTGAAACATTAAATTCTTATCATATAACACGGAACCGTATAGTAGTGGAGCTGAAGCATTAGCCCGCGGTTTTTCACGGTGATCGTTGGAATTTGATTAAAGGAATTGAAGAGGAACGGCCAATCGGATTAAAATGACCGCTAATAACGCAGCCGTATGGCATGATTACGAGCGTCGGCGAAGATTTATGGTGCCCGAGGGAGTCTAGGGGGGGAGCAGGCCGACCGAGTGATGGACGCTGCTACCACCTCTTCTAGACGAGTGGACACACTGGACAGTGAGTGGTCAGTCCGGCGGCTTCTATAGATCTCTCTGCAGCCGCTGACCAATAGGAAATTGTTGCTGGTGGAGTGCAACAGGGTCCGTGCTGCAGCAGGCACTGCAGCAGGCAGGGTGTGATTCAATTATAACGTTTCGGTGACGTGCGCCATCCATTATTCGCAGGCATCGAGAGACGATGGCGAGATCATAGATCATTCTAAATATGTTAAGTTGTCACGTATACGCGTGTAATTGCTATTCCCAATTCCGGCCGTTTCCTCGCCTCCTGCCTCTTCCACTTCTCACCGCCTCTTCCGTTCACAGCCGGTCCACTCGGTGGTGGACTAGCTGCAGTCGGATCTTTTGCACGTGTTTTCCTGGAAGGCTGCAGCGTGTACTGGCTGCAGCGACTTATAATCCTTAAAAGAAGCTATATAAATGTCCAAATACCTTCATATGGTTCAGTCACGCATTCATTTCAGGGTTACTTCTTTTGCCTGGCGCTGCGTCTTGGGCACAGCACCTCCCTACCTCTGCGAGTTCTTCACCTTGACCTCAACTGCTGTAGGTCGCGGATTTCTGCGCTCGGCCTCTAGAGGTGACTTATGGTTCCTTATGCCCGCACTGCCACTAGGCAGAACAGGGCATTTTCGGTCACTGGACCTTCCGTTTGGAATGGCCTTCCCTCTAACCTGCGTTCCCACCCTCGAAACATGTCTGGCTCTTTCTATAGATTGCTCAAGACTTTTCTTTTTGACCGGGCTTGGGTCGGGAGCGCCTCTGAGTAGACTCCTTGAAGGGGCGCTATATAAATTACATAGATAGATAATCGTAATAATTTGTAAGGCGCCAGCTTATTCACGAGCGCTGCGTTGAGTCAAAAGGGTTGTCCGTAGGAGTAGTCCACTCCATGGTGGTCCGGGTCGAGTTAAAGACCTGCCTACATGCATGCCAGTGCCGTATAGGCCTTCGCATAAACCAACCAGAGGCCTCGTTTCAGCAAACAATAACTTGCGCGTTTAAACAACCTCAGTTTTGTATTATGAAAATGAAATTATATCACAGCGGATCTGTATCATAATCGAAATGACGCCACAATATTATTATAGACCTAATTTCGTTTTCTTAGTGAACTTATTTAATAGTAGGATTGTATCATAATCGAAGTGACGTCATAAAAAGCCCAGTTTTATATTCGCAAAATAAACATAATATACTGGTAGATCTGCATAATAATCGAAGAGACGTCACAATAGGCCTTGTTTATATTCTCAAAATATACTTCTATAATAGGCCTAGTACATTTGTATCATAATCGAAGTGACGTCACAATAGGCCTTGCTTATATTTTCAAAATGCACTTCTAAAATTTTTTTAATAGTATATTATAAGTTCACTTCCAGAATTAAAAAAATACTAGGCCCATTGTGAGATCACTTCGATTATGATAAAAAAAATGTAGCCTACTAGCTCTTATAGAAGTGCATTTTGAAAATATAAGCAAGGCCTATTGTGACGTCACTCTGATTATATATTTTTACTAAAAATATATCATAATCAGAGTGACGTTACAATAAGCATTGGCTTAGTTTTGTATTCTCAAAATTATTTAAATTTATATGATAGTAGATCTCTATCCTGATCGAAGTGACGTCACAATAAGCATAATTTCGTCTTCTCAGTTAACCTATTTTAATTGCAGAATTGTATCATAATCAAAGTGACGTCATAAAGGGCCCGTTTTATATTCTCAAAATTAACATCCACAATCCACATAATATATACAGGCCTATGATAAGTAGATTTGTATCAGGCTCATTCCGGAGCGGATCCGGGGGGGGGGCAATCCGGGGACCCCTACACCATTCAGAGATTTGCATAGGACGTGGTCCATTCCCCCACCAGATTTCAAAAAGCTTTAAATCAACGTAACTGTCACTTTCACTATAATTATTTTTTGCCCCGCTCGAGGTATACATGCAGGATCCCTCAGGGACTTCACTACCGCCTAATATAAAATCAGTCTGGAAATATATTTTTTTTGCCCCGAGTTAATATTATTATTAGGCGCTATAATTGTCATCATTAGGTTTATACTATAGTCCTGTGAAAGTCTGCGTGTAACGACGACCGTCTTAATTTGTCTGTAGCTGTCGGTTAATTTCCTTCCTGGTGACATCGAATGACGAATGAGGCGACGTTGAGGGGATAGGGGTGAGTGGGGGAGAGAAGCCCTGCTCTGGACGAACGACTGGCAACAGCAGCAGCAGCAGCAATAGACGCTGCCTATACATATCCTATAGCGAAGAAACAAGAGCTGCCAACGGGTGATGGCTATTCGCTCCTTATAAGTCTTCCTTTCCTGCGTGTCAAGGGAGGGCGATGGTGAAGAGCTCTTGTCCTTCCGCAGTCGTTGCAGTAGGGGAAGCCCGGCGGCGGCGGCGCTACAGGGTCAGGTGTAAAGACCTGTAATGACCGACCGACCGACGGACGGCAGCGCTGAATAATGAGAACGCGTCGACTTTGCGGATGTGCAGCCATTCATTACCAACCGGAATTTGTCGCTGTAAGACTGACAGACGCCATGCATTTTGCATGAGCAAGCCAGTCTCCTCCTTTACGTAGCATGGCTCTTCCACTGCAGGCCACGTGTATATACGGTATATATGTTTATATATATATATATATATATATATATATACAGCAGCCAGAAATGAATTATAGTCAGTGCTGCTGCTTGCCGAAAGACCATGCCATGTACAACATTGTACATAATATACACACATAGCCTCCATTATCCATACATAACACACGCACATAATAATGTAATCATATTAATGTGTCTTATCTAGGTTGTATTGAATTTATATAAGCTTAAGCCTAGTTTAGGTTTATTAGATTTTTGTAGGTTTTATTTATATGCATAATAATGTATAATTATACATTATGCGTGTGTGAGACTGCAAGCGTGAAAGTCTGCTCGCATGTGCATCACATTTTCATGTACGACAAACTACTTACTATTCAAACGCTCATTTCAAGGTTATCTATTCTTATCTCTTATCGGAAGCATCCTGGCACCCATCTGGAAAGCGTCGACCAGGATATCTCAAGTCAGCTACAGGAATTAGTTTTAAAGTTTTACAGTAAATCACCTGGCTATTTATTTTAGCAGTGGCTGAACTGGGAGTGCTTCTGAGCGACCACCTTGAAGGTACGCCATATAAAAAAACTCAATAATAATAATAATAATTACTAATGAATGCTTGCAACTGCATGGAAGACGGAGGGATATTTGGATGGTACATCTACCAGTCTACCACCTGCAAAGGAGTAACAGTTGGTGAGCATAACCAATCACTGTGGACATCGTCTAGCTAAGTTCAATAAGTTCAATAGACCAGGAACTCAATTATTGTCAATTCTGTAAGGCACCCACCGCCCCATTAATCTGGCTCTACTTGTTCTTGATGAACTTGATGAACCACTAAAGCACAGTGATATTAAACGGCACTTAAGGCAGACACCATATTAGGAGCCTTGTATACATATTTAAATCCATTTTCAGATATTAAAACATGGAGGCATGATTGACGACGTAACAGTTAAGATACATATTGTTATTGTTGGTTCAAATCCTGGCTAATGCAGAAACATACTTTCAAATTTATTTTTCTGTTGTTTTTTGCCACGAAATGGCAAGCAATAAATGTCTGATTATTTAGTCAACATAATATGCAAATGCATTAAAACATATTATATACAACTTGATGAGAAATTGCTTTGGCAAAAATCCTGGAGTTGACAACTCCAAATTACTGATAGATTTCTTCTCTGAAGCATTTTTACTAGAAGCAGCAAAATTCCTCACCACTTAAACCACGGCACAGCGATGATCGCCTTGATTTCAGTGGTCAAGCAAACAGTTACTTCTTCAACGCAGTTACGCCGGCAACAGACCGCCAAAAACGTCAAACTGTACACAGCACATCTGAATACAAGTTAACAATTCTCAAAAGAATCCATGCTAACAAGTCATCTAATAAAAGCACGGCTTGACAATGGTAACTAAACGTAAACGGGCAACGCATGTTACGAAGAAAACGACGACGCAATCTGGGAAACTCTGGCAACTAATTATTGTAAACACATGGAACGTATTCCTGACAGTTTTCGTTTAGGAATCTCCTTATCCTAACTAAATGTACTATGCTCTAGAAGCACACAAGCCTGCGATACTTACTATTTACAACCAACATTTGCCTAAATGTCGTAAAACAGCCGGATTCTACTTTTCCAAAGTAACTCCTGCTGCCTGGCAGCAGACCACACCATAGCATCTATTGGCCACAGAAAAAGCGAAGTCTGATAACCATGAAGATATGACCTATGTGCAACAGTACAAACAATGAGTATTGTGCAAATTTTAAACTAGAACTAAGCAGTTAACGCGTCAAAGAAACAAAGTCTCACTAAGTCCGACAGATCGTAAACACTCAATTTGCTGTTCTGCAGATCAACAAATAGTAAACAAAACAGAATCGTTCACTAAAACACGACAAATACATCAACTGTGAAAAAGCCAGACTGGACCAAAATGCAGCTGAGTGACACTGCAACACAATTAATGCTCGCAACGATTCAATTCGTAATCTAATTTTAAATTACTAATTACTTAGCTCATTAATTTTGATTAAATTATATGAGCAATTAATCACACTAGGTTCTGAAATTTTATGCATTTTCAAGCACCACTAACTTAATGTTGTCCGGCTTCATTTCTAAGAGACCTTTACAACAGGAAGCCAGCTTTAATAATGTATGTACATTCACTTGCTATAGCGCAACTTCAAAATTTCTACTCAGAAATGTTCCTGACTACAGTGCGGACACTGCATAGGAGTTTCACATCGAAGTGCAAGAGCAATTGCGAGTGAAGGACTTGGTTAAGGACCTTACTAGATGGCTTGAGATGGATTCGAACCTGCATTCCTCCGGCTGCAAGGCAACGAGCATCCCACCACCACAACCCACCATAATAATGGCTATTGTTGTGTCAGTCAGGCTGCTGAGTTATTGATAGCAAGACTGGCTTCATGTTAAAATGATGTCAGCACTTTAACAACGTCCTGCATTGTTTTCCCATTTCCTTTTAGTACGCTCTCGTCATTAAGACGTCAAAAGTTTGGGTGAATTTTTAAATACGTTCAAAATTCTCGACGACATTGTAACATTGGCAGCGGCCAATGGTTACGGCAACTCTTTTGGTATCACACTACTAAAGATTTGTTGTTAAAGCACAGTCCTTAAATTGATTTTCAGCAAGTGTAATTTTTAAACTTCGGTTTATTTGATTGCTCAATCAGTACATTCTGCAGCATGACGTAAAAGACAAATTATTCTCGTGCTTCATAAACTATGCGCTTTAACCGACAACTTACCTTCCTTCAACACACAGCCAAGGTAACCAGCGAAGAAGATGTCACGCTGTAAATGACACATCCTAAATTCAGCACTTTCAAAAGGTGCTACATAAATGTCTTCCTAGATAACATTAGACTCGTGTTGAGAACGAGCGCCCACGAAACACTTACACAGCATTAGAAGACAAAAGCATGCAGGCGCCGATGGCAAGACAAAATATATACAGCATCAGCAACTAACAGTGCAAGCCCTCGCATCCGATATACAATCTTATGCGAAGCGATCGACAATGATTATGGAGTTGATAAACAAGATTTGAACGACTGCTCAACGACAATTCGAGGAGGAATACGACTTCACAGAAGCAGCAGACCTACTACATAGCTCCTCGTGTCACACCATGCTTCTGAGGGGGGTTCGCCAATAGCCCGATAAATACAAATATTAAATGTCACCATATAATATATACTCACGTTAGAGTCCCATAATAAGCCGAGGGCTAAAAGTCTTTAATAATGAATGTTTAAAATAATTTTATTTGTGAGACCTTAGTACAGGACCAACCAAGCCGAGTTCAATTTGCCATCACTTTACGTACGTAAAGACGGCAAAACTAACGTAGTAACGGATGCATGGAAAGATCACTGATAGACGTGTGGATGGATGAATGGATGAAGTGGCAAACAACGCGACATCACATGTGGAGTGACGGAACCATAAGCCAGCGGTTCCCAAGTAAAAAAAGGTTGGGAACCACTGCCATAAGCTATAACTTCATGCAAGGTATAAGCGCTCTTCTAAAAGCACATCACATTTTTATAAACATTGAGCAGGTTGTCATTTTTACTTTAGAGATTTTATATCGATTGCCCAGCTGTAGTTACATGTTTGACAACTCATCTTACAACGAAAGATGTAGGACTGAGATTCAAGTGCATACATAAAAGTTAAAATTTTGAATTTGCCTGTTGTAATTAAACCTTGATTGCCTAAAATTATCTTTAATTTATCATAACCGAATATATGTCAATATGAAGAAAGCTATAAATAATTAGGTTAAATTTACTATACGCACTACAATAGCTAACAATTTGAATTTGGTGATGACAAATGAAATTGTGAAAGATATGTAATGTTTACGCACTGACACTGTTAGAGACATTTGCTCTTTTAGAGCAATACACAGCTCTAGGAGCTATGAAACTATGGTATATTAATGATGGCAATAATAATAAAATGTTGCAAAGATTTTGTATAAACAATCAAAACCTTGCTATTTTGAAATGCAACTTTTATTATTCATGATAAAATTGTTTAGTCTTACTCAGTAAAAGACCACAATTACGGATTAAAAAACTGAATTAAAAACCTGAAAACTGATTAGAATTATACCAGATGTGGATTTGGACATTAGGAAGATATATTTACTGCCATTTTATTCTGCTTATCCTCAAAAATTGTTTTATTAAGAAACAAATTAACTGGTTTACTCCTGACACTAGAGTGGACTTCTAATATTCTCACAAAACGCTGAATTAAACATCAGATCTTTATCACCATATACTTTAGCAGATAAACTGTAAACAGAGAAACAAACAACAGTCAACCCCTATTGTTTTTGCAACTGTTCTACAGATCTTCAAAACACTTAGCCATTGTACTCAAAAAAGGCAAAGCATTTCTTCAGTTGGCATATATCTTGTCTAGCTGTTAGAAACCTCTGTGGGTCTATTTCAGATAAAAAAGAGTCAAAAAGTCTTAGCAGTAATATCATACTTATTAGAATGTGGCCGTGACAGAAAAAATTTCGGTTCCATATATCAAATACTATTAACACATCTCAATGAGGGTAGCGACAAAACGTCAGACACCATCATGCTCATTTTATACTTGGATGACCACAGCTCAACAAAAGATGAGGCTTTAAAATTGCTATGCCATCACTATTTATAGATTTACCAAGCTATAGGAATGCACGTTACATACAGAGGCTACCCAAGTAGCTGTCTAAATAACAATAATTCTGTTAACCACATCGAAATTAAATTTGGCAACATTTCTGCTCTCAGATTATCTTGAAAAGTTCTAGCCATTCCAGATTTCATTTCAAATGTTCACACTTCTGGTCATTGATCCTGGGAGCATAAAACCTCCACCATATTTTCTTCTAGTGGTGGCATTCTCCTCTGAAATTAGCTGCGCTCAGAGCACACTGCTGCAGTGACTCCATTATATCTTGAAGGAGACTTTCTATATATCAGGACTCCGTTGTTCTCGACCGACCACTTGGTTCTCATGCTAATTTACACCAACATAGCTCTCCAAGGCCATCGTCACAAGGAGCACATGTGACATGTTCAAACGTGCGTTAATGTCCATAGCTAATAATATTAATAATTGTGTTTCTAAGCACCAGCCATCTCACTGGAAACTCACACTTATTATTATTAATATTATTATTATTAATATTATTATTATTAATATTATTATAACCGGAATGCAAGTTTTAGTTTCGATTTAGCTTTCACAGATCAATTTCAGTTTTATTATGGCGGCCGGACCATGGCCCCAGCAATCCAAGGAAGATGCCCAGGTAGGCAACTGCGTTTATTATTATTATTATTAATGCTGTTGACATACAGATTTATAAATGGCAAGTTAATATACCCAAATACACTGCAAATACAGAAAGTCATGTAAAAATTAACAATTCACTGCTTAGCTGACCGGACTGTCATAAGGAAAAGCTGCCCATGTATTGAAGTGCCTTCATGTTGCAACCACAGTCAATTGATTCCTCAACCACTATAGAGCTGCACCTTAATAAAAACCTTGGAAAGTCCATAATAAAAGCTTCAGCTCTTAAATTCCATACAAACACTGCACCAGCTTTGATTTAGTGGGTCACTCATACAAGCACCATGATCAGTCAGGTGTGTATACACAGTTGTCTGCTCAATGATTTTCATAGCATACCAAACAATGTGCACATCGCATAGTGACACCATATACAAGATGCAAATGCTAAACTAACAGCACGAATGACAATGAACAAGCTTTGAAATAGTTGCACATCATGCATCCTGATGAATATGAGAATATACTGAAACTCATAACTCCCACCATTAATTTGGAAAGTTGACTTTTTTCTTCTATACCCCGTGCGAAATTATTCCTTATACACTACGGAGATTTATTATAGCGTCCTTCAAGGTTGCTACTCAGGAGCGCTCCCAACCCAAACTCGGCTGAAAAGAACGTTTTTAATAGAAAGCATGCTCATCTCATGAATCCATCTATCCATCCATACGTCATCGGTTCACTTAGGTCATAGCAAGATATGTAAATCCAGCTCTCCAACGCTCACCTTCACACTTCCTCAAAGAAAAACCTGTTCTACGGCAAATCAATACTGGCTGGCAAGTTAACTACAGACTTTACGGGATAAAAGAAATTCAACAGCATAACTACAGAACTTTTGACCATGCTGCGGAAACTGAAAAGATGACTGCAGTATGGCTAACTATATGCACAAGAACAGCATATTTCTGCACTCTAAAATCTGTAAGCCAAGTCACTCTGTATTATGGTTTCTTCAGTAAAAGTACTCTACTACATTGACCTTAATTAACATACAGCCAGCCCGCATCTGTATTGGTAACCCAATCGTGCAAGACCTGAGTCACCACCAGCTAATTTATACAACTGCAGAGAACTGATTTCTTCTCCACTTGCAAACAGCTATGGAAAGTTTACAACCGATTAGTGCAATCGCTGAAGAAGCATGGTACGTGCTTGGCTGTTGAATTAAAACATAACGGCATGGTGAAATGAAGACGATGGAAAACGAGGAGAACAGAACTCAAGGCCATGCATCCGTCTGTCCATCCATCCATCCTTCCATCCATCCATCCATCAGGCGTGGAGAAGCACTGAAGTAGCTAGCCCTGCAGATGTTCCATTTGGATCTCGAGAGCAATGCGTTGCTCCATCACCTCCTGCAGTTCTTGGTTCAGTTCACTGTTAAGACGAGATAGCACCATGTTGCGCTCCTTCTGGTTTCGAATTGACGCCAGCAGATCACGACGTTCCAGGCTGCTGTGCCTGCACAACAAACACAACACATGCTAACACAAAAGCATCACCAAATCAATCACATTTTCAAATTACTAACACCAAGTCACACACGTGGTGAACAAGAAATCCTAATAAACACGATGTACAAGAGATGACTAACTGCTCGGATTATATGATTGATGCAATTAACAATGCACACACATGAAAGATGCTGAAGAACTTGCTCAAGGTTCCTATGCGGTGGCTTGAGCTGGATTTGAATCTACAACTCTTCATCTCCAAGGCACCGAACCCATCATTACACCACTGCACCCCACAAACAGTAGCCTATGTTCCAATCAAAACAGCATGGCTTGGAATCAAATGATAAACTCCTACATCACTGACCTGCCACTAGCAAAGGATAAGATTGACTATTCAATGTCACAGAGGATTCAAATGTATTTAATGGTACTTAGTGATAGCTGGATTGTATAAATTTGGACTATTCCACGGATACGTCAGTCAGTGGGGATAAAATAAAATTCAAACAAGCCATCAAACTCATCAGGTTTGAACTCGATAATACATACCTAACTTTGTACAACACAAGCAAGCCCATATGACTTAAAAGTTACCAATACAATTACACAAGCAGTCTATCAGAATTTTAAGCAAGGCTTTACACACTTATATAAATGCTCTGAATGAAATGAATGAATGAATGAATGAACTTACTTTGAAATACCAGAAGTCTTGTACGAGGTTTCAACCTCATCTCGAGAATTCCGTCTGTCGGAGCCGCTAGCACCAGGCGAACTTCCAGATCTCTGCAAACATCACATCCCGTTCCAAACATTATAAAGCATCATTATATCATTGTAATGCAGTATAACATAGGTTTATATTCAGACTAGGGCAAACTCAATTAGTGATGGAACAAACCCAAACTGATATGGTCCTGCAGGCTACGATTTACACCAGAGGCCTGTGGGGTTAAACATTAAAACCGCTGAGTTGATTGTATTATTTTCAGACTGAAGAAACAGGGTTAATATGAACATAAAGTAGTGTGTTATTGAATTGATATAACTAGCAAATCCTGCCTACCAAACATCAAGAGCTGTATAGCTGCAACCAAAGAATCCTTTCACAAATTTGCCTTTGGAGTGGTGGGACTTCAACCATTTAGTATTTACAATATGGCTACACTGTGGGGCGCAGTGGTGTGGTGGCGTCGTTGCCTTGAAGCCGGAAGGTTCGAGGTTCGAATCCACCTCACGTCGCCGCGTAGGGACCTTGGGCAAGTCCTTTACTCACAATTGCTCAGCGCTTCGGCGTGAAACTCCGAAGCAGTGTCCGCTCTGCAGTCGGGAGCGCCTCTGAGTAGAGAGCTTGAAGGGGTGCTATAACAAGTGCGCATACAAACAAACAAACAAACTACATAACTAGCTTGCAAGCCAGCACCGTGCATTAGTCCCTTGAAGAGTCTTTACTCATTTTAGCAAAACATCTGTTCAAACTTACACAAAGTATACCGGTAAGATCATCCCTACCATACGAGTACTGCAATGCTCTGTCTGCTCTGGTGATTAGTATTATTATATTGCATTTACTAAGCACATATTGCAATACACTGTCTTGCTTCTTTCCCATCCTACTGCCTGTTTTTTAACAATAATCTTTTAAGTTTTAACTATGTCTCCTTGCCTCCTTCTCTCCAGTGCTGCAAATCTATATAATATTGATCACCAGCTTTTACACATGGTTCAGGTTCTTGTAGCCCCAAATCATTTTCACAAATCACCTCTGCATTTTCACACGTTTCTCCAAGTTCTATTTGAGGTATGGGTTCTTTACTTGATTACAAGTATCTTCCTGATTCTCTCTGACAAATACTTTAGTCACATGTTGGAAAGCCTACTACTGTAACTCGTATGTCACAAGTATCATAAAATCCAACTTTAAAAGCATAGAAAGTTCAAATTTGTAGGATAAATCCTTCACGGCCATTAAAAAATATCACCATACAACCCCAATTTCAGCCTTCACTTTAAACGTGCCCCTATCAATCAGCTTATCACTTGCCAATCAAATGCCGCCGTTCTATCCACTCGACTGACCAGTGAAATGGACCTAACCTTCTGTTTAGTTATGATTTGCAATCATTTGATTTTCAGAATTAAGTGATAATTACAACAGTATGTCTGGCTTAATTAGCCTCTTAGACATTTAGCTGCAAATTCAATTCTGGATGAATATTATCATTTTTATCATAAACGAAGGTGAACCACATGCAATAATTCAATAGCTAAAATAGACCATAACACTGCAAATAGTTACAACACTTCAATAGATAGCCAATTTTTACCAATTAATCAATTTAAATTAGATATTCATACAGTAATTGAAGCAGAAAAGTCGTATTTATGATAATACCAGCATGCATTTCTTTATTAGAATCTATAATGAATATATACTCACCTAATAATTATTATTGATTCATTTGAAAAAATTTGCAGTCTAGACACAGCATCCAGCTGCGGTATCTGTGTTCCTAAATTTATTTTTAATTTAATGTTTACAATAAACCATCTCAATGCAGCTGGCAATAATTAAAAACAGGACATCTCAACAAATTCATGATTGAAAAATACAGTCTTTTCATACCACATACAATTGTTTCACAAATCAGCAGCTGAACCTGAAGTGGCTTGAATTTCATTAAAACCTAAACAGTGCAACCGCAGACAACACAAAAATTATTCCAAAGACAACTCACATCTTTTGGTGAAGGGCGTGGGGGCACCAGTGGAGGAAGCTTGATACTGTTATTGTCACCTACAACAATACAACATCATATTCTAATCAAAATAAATTTAAAAAAATTAAAATGCCCGCTCACAGTTTGTCAGCATCAAAGTATAGAACATTTCTATGACTCAACAGTAAAGTCCAAGTTAATTAAATGTTAGCCTTGTGGCTAATTATTTATTTATTTTATTTATTTCAAGTATTTATATAGCGCTTCTTCAAGAAACCTACTCAGAGGCGCTCTAATTAACTTGGACTTGTATTGTATCATATCTATAAATTTATATAGCGCCTCTCACAGTGCATGCCAATCAGAGGCACTCCCAGTGCATGAGACCAAGAGAAAAAAGTGGTCGTAAGACAATGAAAAGCAGTTCTTGGCCCACCAGTTTATAAGGAGGAATGCGACGAAGTAGGAAGCTGGTTCCACAATGCAGTGCCAGTGATAGCAAGAGCTCCAGTTTCTTACTAGTATTGATTGTACAACTCATCCTTAAGCGAACTGACGAGGCAGCAGTTTAGCATCCTACCTTCGTCGGATAAGTCAATAAGTTGGTTATCGAGGGAAGAACTTCGAGAGTGGCCCGTAGATGCTCTTGGAGGTGGAGGAGGTGCTGCTACATCAAAAGCGGCTTGAGTTGGTACTAGGACTGCAGTGCGGTCTCCGCCAAACTGTTCTTGACTATGGGGTGGTGGAGGGATGCGTTGCACTCCGGGAGCCTCTGGGGCTGGTCCAGGCACTGCACGTACAGACACACATTGCAATTCTACACCATTGATTAAAAAAAGTACATTACACATTACTCATCAAAAATGTAATTTTCAACAAGTTTACAAAAATATTGACAGATAAATGAAAAAAATGAATAACAATGACAATCCAGAGAGATAAGAGCATAGAAAAATGAATAAATGAAAAGCGGTTTCAAGTATGCATAAAAAGAGAACATAGATTGATAGATAAGGTGGAAAAACTTCACAATAACCCAGGAACAATGTGGGGCGCGGTGGTGTAGTGGGTATGCTCGTCACCTTGCAGCTGGAGGGTTGCAGGTTCGAATCCACCTCAAGTCGCCACGTAGGGACCTTAGGCAAGTCCTTCACTCACAACTGTTCAGCGCTTCGGCGTGAAACTCCGATGCAGTGTCCGCACTGCAGTCGAGAGCGCCTCTGAGTAGTGAGCTAGAAGGGGCGCTATAATAAATGCACATGCAAACATACAACGAAATAAAAATCGGAATTGCAAAAAGAATGTTTGCGTACATGACTGAGCCTTCTTTGGCGTCGGTCTAGGTCGTCCTTGGATGAGGCCTGGCATCTGTTGAATGCCATGCTGCTGCTGTTGGGATGCGACAGATGGAGAATCAAGACCGATGTCAATAAGAAGATCTGTGGCCACCGGAAGAGCACTCGGACTGATGACCCCATCGCCCAGCTGGTCCTTGCTGCTCACGTATGCACCAGAATCTGAAAAGAGAAACAAGAAAACATATTAATCTCCCAAACTCATTCAGTACAGCATCCAAAATTCGACATGTAGAAGTCAGGTATCATTGCCAACCACAAAATCAGCACAGCAAATGCCACGTTTATTGGTAGCAGTGCACAACCCTTTATTTCTGACTATCCATTTCAACATCAGAAAGCAAGATAGGTGAGAGGATATCATAATCAGCAAAGCAAGATATGTGATAAAATATTAAAATCAGAAAAGCAAGATAGGTGATAGAATAAATATAATCAGCATGCAATACACAGGTGACACAATATATATTTATATATACAAAATCAACTATTCACAAGAAAACTCTTCCAAGATATCTCTTGTGAGACAAATAAGCAGAAATATTTTAAGAAATTTAAAAATTCATGAAAACAAAAAGAGCATCTACGGGCCACTCTCGAAGTTCTTCCCTCGACATTCAGGAGCAGACACCTTGAAGCCCACAGTGGTGTCTCACATGTTGCAACCTATTCCAAGAAACCGTCACTATTTGTTGCCACTAAGCCCTCAAGATGAAACCAGGCACCTGCTGAGCACTACAAGAGGACTACAGTATTTTGAAAGAAGCTACAGCGTACTAATAAAAAACAATGAAGCGATGAACAATCTGAGCAGAAAGGTTGAGCTGGGCTTACCTGAATAGACAGCAGTGGACGATGCATCCATGGCGTACGGTTGGCCATCAGGTGACATTCGCAATGCTACAGGATGCACTATTTTGGAATCCTAAGGAAATGAATAGCTACGATAAGTTCGCTGCATGAGGAGCCGTTACACATCTACTCATTCTTTCACATCATCATTCACAGCAGCAGCCACACAGAAGCTCCTTCAACATCTGCTCACCATATTACATAGATCTGACTTCTTGATCCTGATTCCTCCCTTAACTCCTTATCTCTATCACCAGTCCAAAATAAAACAGCATCCGTCTCAGTTGTCTCTGGTCTATGTATACTGT
The DNA here is from genome assembly GCA_949752735.1 of Lumbricus terrestris. NCBI lineage: Eukaryota > Metazoa > Annelida > Clitellata > Crassiclitellata > Lumbricidae > Lumbricus > Lumbricus terrestris. Next base: position 27,798,998 of record OX457038.1, on the reverse strand, counting down.
ATAGTATACAGAATCAATTCTTGCCTGCCTGCCTATAAAAAGTTTCTTGAATGAGCACCTGAGAATAAACTGGCTCCCACAACTTAACTTTGGGGTATGCAGAAATCTTAAGATTACATTCACTGCGATAAAAAAAACAGAATCCTAAGTCCAGTGAGCAGCTTGGACAATAATGCATAACTCATCGTCAACTTTAAGTGATACAATTTACCATCATAACTAGTGAAGCAGACACTCAGACCATACAGATCCAAAGCCTTAACTTTAAAACAGTCATTGTTATCGGCTGTTACTAAGCATACCATCATTTTAAACTTGCTGGGTTTGAGACTTTCTATTGGAGTAGTTTCTACACTCTTAAAATATAATGTCTCTTGAGAGCAGATACTACATGTAGTTCAAATAGAATAAACACAGACAAACTAATTTCTACCAAAGAACATTCACTGTCACCTAATCACCATTATCATATCTAATAAAATATGCATCCATGAGTGTTTTTAGCTCCAGACATAAGTTTATGCTTTTGTAATTTTCAAATTAAATACTGATGACCTAGAACAGCAACAAAAAGATGCATCATGGTTGCATTATTACTAATTAATCACTTATTTACTACAGCATAACTACATTTAGTAACTAATCAATAGCTTACAGGATCTGCAGTAATAGGTCTGAACTCAAAGTTGACAGGAGTTGGCTTGTTGCCCGGTGACGATACAGAACTAGATGTTGGCGACTCAGGCAACGGAAATGCTGTTGTCCATTGCTAGTCAACAAACAAATCAACATCAGTCACAAACTGTGCATACATGTATATTGTTATCTAGTGCAAACAGTAACCACGACAACTTTGCTAATGCAATCATAATTAATTGATACCAGGGTTGTTCCTCTCTGCAATTATATCAAACAGAAAAACAAACATAGCTGGCTTGCGAATCTATATAAATAAAATAGATTATGTGTGTGTGTGTGTGTGTGTGTGTGTGTGTGTGTGTGTGTGTGTGTGTGTGTGTGTGTGTGTGTGTGTGTGTGTGTGTGTGTGTCTGTTTGACCGGGATGCATTTCCAGATTTTGAGCTTTTCACTCCAAACCTTCACTACTCTGTCGGTCTGAGCATGGGACACCCAGTGGACAGGTTTGTGGACAGGTTTGTACTTGATTCAAGTCTGCCAGCAACATCTTCCTTGATGGATGGATCCGATTTGACCAGGGTCTATGACAACAGAGGCCGTTACCCTGGGCAGAAATTTGCTCGGCGTATTACAGCACTTAAGAGCTATCTTCCTTGAAGTTAGTTTAATATTTTGAGAACCTCCTGAATGACTTGCATAATCTTCCAAATAGAAATATCTGAGCTTTAACCCCGGACCAGCACCGCAATTCATTTATCTGTGACACCGACCATATTTAACGCCTTCACAAAATGCAGTGCAGTGTTTTGCCAGAACTGCAGGAATGAATACTTCAAAACTACTCTCCCCAAAATGCTCCTGTGTTGGTGGTATGAAAAGAACTCAACACTGACAGATGTATCCACCCTTCCAACTGCTGACCATGCTCAGCAAAGTCAGTGCTTGGACCAAAGCTATATAGAACCACAAATAATTATCAAACACTGTAGTGTTGGATTGGAGTTTCTGTTTTCTTCAAAAACTAAAGAAAATGAAGTTTACCAGTAAGGGACAGAGATGTTATAGAGGCTGCAACCATGCCCAGATGCAAGTCTCACAGTAGAATAGAAGAAATTAGAAGACAAAATTTTCTTTAGCTGTTTCAGTTTGAATTGGAGATGGAATTCCACATCTTGAGAGAGCAGATGATTTTGGAATACATGAAGTTTGTTGAAAAGTTTAATGAACTATGAACTGTACGCCTTGAGATTAATTATCTTGGTACATTTACAATCAAGACACAGGTAGATACAGGTAGACATACAGAATGTATTGTATCAACAGCTTACCTGACTAGAAATAGACGAAGTGGGAGAAAGTTTCTTCACCGCGATATCAGGAGGCAGATCTACAGCAAAAGGTTCGTCTACAAAAGCGATTTAAAACCAATTGACAACAAAAAAACAAAGTGCCATCAGCAAATGCAGACTTGTTACACTCATCACAAATTGACACATGGTCTCCACTGTAACAGAATGATTGTATAACAAACAAAAAACTAGCCGTACATTCACACCATGTGTTACCACTATGCCTAAATTTAACGGCCAAGCATGCATCATGTTTCTACAGCGATTGGTTGATTGCACAATAATCAGTTGTAAACTTTCCATGGCTGTTTGCAATAAAAGAAAAAACCCAATCCTCTGCAGTTGTATTTAGCCTTTTAAAGTCACATTAAGATTCTCCAAGATTCTCCGTCAATTTCAGAACAGTTGGCATGCATCATCCACCATCTCTTCATTCAATGCTCTGTAGGGTTTAGAATGTCCTCCTTCCCTCTTACATTACATCACAGGAAGCAAGAAATTAGCTTCCACATAATTTGCCACAACCAGCATCGATTATAGTCTTACCTGAGTTGATGAGAGGTGTGTAAGGCAGAAGTGCTGGAGGTAAGCTCTCAGGTAGTTCAATGTCATTTCTTCGAAGCACAACGAGGTGCATAGCCGTGCAGAACTCTTCCAGCGACAGAGCACCGTCTCGATTAACATCAGACAATTGCCTATGGTTTTGTATTAAAAAAACAACAGCTGGACTGTAGAGATAATTAAGCACAGATGCGATCTGAGGCTGATCTTTGAGTGACAAGAAGCGCCAAAACCACAAATTAAACAGACAGTAGCATGTCGGACGACGCAAATTTCCAAATACAACCATTTAAAATTTTCAATGAAGAAATGGGTCTCATATTGTTCAGTGAAGGTGTAAATGATTTGTGAAATCTAGAAAACCTGGATATTTAACAGAAGCTTCTAACTCTATTTGTAATTTAGTGCATACTGTTAGCATGGCTCCTTCTCATGATTCTTGTCTAGACTAGTGAATATTTGTAAAAGTCAACCAGTGGACCTGGTTACAAGTCTACATTTTACTAAATAGCCATGGCTACCTCTAACAGTGTACACTCTCTATACTCTCTTCTTAGACACACTGGTAATTATGTCATGTTTGAGAATAAATACAGACATTCACTTTATGAAATAGGTTGTGCAGGCATAAAAGCTCTGCAACAAAGTACTCACCATATTTTTGAAAGTTCTGTTACAGGAAGTTTAGATTTCTCAAAAAATTCTTTGGCCACAGTTCCTGCAATAAATAGCGAAAACATCTACACAGGAAGAACAACAAAGATTATTCATTTTGCTTGTAGTTGATCAACATTTAAAATTTTAAATCATCAAGTGTTAGATGTTCCAAAAACAAAACAAAAGGATATATATTTATTTATTTCTTGCATATATTCTACTAATGACATAGTAATAAAGATGAGCAAAGTTTTTTGCATGCTGCATCGCTCAACACATAATTAACCACATGCAACACCAGTCTAAAATATAACATATACCAACAGAAGAGACTATATAACGGCTGAGTAGACAAAAATGAAATAATACGTGAACAGGTATCAATGACAATCAATTTATTAGCTTAAGTATGCAGATTTTTCAGGTTTACTTAGGACAGAAAAAGTTGATGGCAGATAAAAAATGAATGCTCGCTTAACATGAAGTTGAAGCCAGGTCTCATTCAGAGTAAGTCTATGTACAGAATGCGAATAAAAGGAAAAAAATTGGATTGGAGAAGATGTCTTTCTTTCCCCTTCAGCTGAAGCATCTGTCTACCTAAGAACAATGTCTGTTAGAACAGTTGTAGACACAATCAAACTTGGATCCTCGCTCTAGAACTGCTACGACTCAGGGTCGATCATTTGCCTCAATTCGTCCTTCTCTTTGGGATGTGCTTTCTCCTTCTGTTTACTCTACACTTCTGTCTGGCAGCCTCTCTCTCTTCTGCATTTTTCTTCTTGTGAGGCCTTGCGCAATAGGAGCACCTCTGAACGGTTCATCCTACTAGAGGCACTTTATAAATGTCTAAAAACAATACAATAATAAGTGATCACCGCAACTGCCTAATCTCACAATTTTCATCCTCACCAGAAATAACTCCTCGGACGTCTTCTTGCATCGTTTTGAATTGGTTGATGTAGTACTCGCGTTGTTCATCGGTTATCATCCACACATCCTCCGTTCCTCCATCAGAACTCATCGAAGAAGTGTCCGTCTTCGTACTGTCCATGAACTGAGCCCACTCCTTGCGCTCTTGGTTCACAGTTGAAACTGCTATAGGCAAATAAGAATATATATTACCAGAAAGCAGAAGGTTAGATCATAAAGGAAGCCAGTCAATCACACATAAAGGGGTGTGGTGGTGTAGTGCCTTGGAGCCGGAGAGTTCCAGGATCGAATCCACCTCAAGCCACCATGTAGGGACCTCGAGCAAGTCCTTCACTCGCAATTACTCGAGCACTTCGGTGTGAAACTCAAATGCAGTGTCCACCTTGTAGTCGGGAGCCCCTCTGAGTAATGAACTTGAAGGGGCATTATAGCAAATGCGAGAAATAAATAATAAAGTTTATAACTAATTGAATGACTCCCAGATTGACAATGCTGGCTACTCCTTATAAAAATTAACTAGCCACAGTAACTAGCTGCAAGACATTGAAAAGTAACTAATAATCATAAATAGTTACCTTGTAAAAGTTGTAACTAATAAAGTTCTAATCAATTGATACTTTCTAAGATAACTAAATATCCGCAAGCAATGCGATAGTGCACAACACTGGATTCTGACCAAATTGTGGCATAGGTCTTAGATATTCCAGCAAAAACCTACAGGCTTCAGGTGCCTTAGAAACATTTATAATAGAAAAGATAAAGGCAACACTTGCATGATAAATTGATGATGCTTTAGGTATCAATGTTTAACACTATAAAGCTCATAATAATGACTACAACAGTAACAAGTAATAAACCATTATAATAACCTAGACAGAATGCCAGAAGATTCAGTAAATGAAACACTTTTGTCTTTACAGGAAATCACACATTTGACAAAACGAAGCACAGGTGCAATGCTAACAAGCAGCAAATGATTGCATGGCTACAGTGTCATTCAAAAGCTCTAAATGCATAAGGCAAAACTTTTCACAATAATTTTGTGATATTATTTATATAGGTGCTCAACATAAGACTGTATAAAAAAAGAACTAAATACCCTGGTAATCATCTTCAAATGATGCCCAGCCTTTGTCCGTTTTGTGCTCAGAAGATGATCCATACTGACCACCATAAATGTCCTCAACTGAACTGTTGCTTGGCACCACATGCGTCAGAACTGGCGCAGACTGTTTGCGGCCAGAAACTTCTGGCCGAGGTGATGTTGGTGAGCCTTTTTCCTGCTGACAGCATTGAACAATAAACAATAATAAACCACAGTGGAACACTTGTGACAAAATTCAGTGTTAAATAAAGACGGTGTCCAGACAATTCAGAGCCGGACAATTCAGAGACGGACAATTCAGAGTGGACAATTCAGAGACGGAAAATTTGGAGCAGACAATTCAGAGATGGACAATTTGGAGATGGACAATTCGGAGATGGACAATTTGGACCCAGACAATTCGGAGTGCATATAAAAATCATGCACTCCTAAGGAGCGTCTTTGGCAATAAAGCCTATTTATCATTTCTTGAATGGGAAAAAATCGTGTGGAAAAGAAACATCAGAAACGTCCTTGTCTCTGAATGTCACAGCTCTGAATGATACATTAAAAGATGACACGGAGCATTTTGTTACAGCAGATTATTCCATCAACAGTATTCAACTTACAACTGCAATCCTAGTTTCATGATACTGCAATAAAAGAATTTAGAATCCAAGCTTATACTGCTAAAAGGAAGAGCGTAAAACAACATGTAAACACAGAAACTTTCCCCTCCTCACTGCACAACCTGACGACTAGTACACCTCGTGCCTTGGAATCAGACAATATACACAAGTCAACAATTTGCTGACACATGAAAGCAGCCTTGGAGACCGCTCCTGGACTGTATTGTGTCTCTTTAGCCATATGTTCTGCACAACAGGCTATAGGAACAGGTTTCTTTCAGTGGAAAAACTTGCTCACTCTTATCCATTACAAGAATTAGCTCGCTTTGACAAAGAGAAAATACAAACAGGACATGCATTCATTATTTATCATTGTTTATACTCCCCAAACACAAAAGTTGTAAGTAAACAATCTAGCAAAAGGACCAGAAACATAAGTGGAAACCATTACCAGTGACGATTATACAGAGAAACAAGGAAGTGAGCAGCAATGTATGGTTGCAGAGGTTCATAACATAAAAATGTTTGTGAACAAGTAATGAATGATTAAAGTTGTTTTTTATAAGCTCACAGTTTATTATTAGACCATATCAATTTTACATATCAAACAAGCGATCATTAAATACAACTGGTACTCTACAAAAGCAACAGCCTAAACATGGTTGGCCAAATTTAAGTTGTGTCATGATTGAGACGAACCTACACACAAAGAAACGATATATATCCCCTCTGCTATATTTCGAGATATAATTCAGGAGGGTTATGAATTGAGAAAAACAGTGATCACATAAATACACTGTGTTGCACTGAAAGTCAAAATTCATCTGCTCGGTTTTGGGTGTTATTATAATATATATTAAAGTTCATGTCAAAGTTTATCCGATATGTTTTGGGGTGTTATTATAATATATATTAAAGTTAGATTAAAGTTCTCTCAAAGGAAAAGAAACAATTTTGCTTTATAAATCATCATATAATAAATAATAATAATAAAAAGTAATAACAAAACCAATAGCAAAATCAAATTCAAAAAACTGCACTGAAATAAAATCTAAATCAAGTCAACAACCGAAGAACGTTGAAATGTAGAAACCTGTCCGAAGAGTTGTTGAGGTTCTGTGGTGACCGCGAGTGATAGTGAACGTGGTGGGGCTGGGTACGACCGGGCACCCTTAGGCGCAATCATCGCTTGCGAATGAGGATGGCCTGCGACAACATTTCTAGAAAAACAGTCAGTAACTCAGTATGTTAGGTGTCTTCTTATTGTCACTGCTGAACACACATGAAGAATCCATGCAACTCTTCTAGATGCTTATACAGCATTGTGTCATTCAGAGCATACAGATGCTGCTCCCCATGACTGTGAGCCGAAAATGGCCGGCTTAATTAATTATAGGAACTGCTGAATGCAATAAAATCAATGAGACATCATTTCTATGAATCAGGAGTCATACTAAATATGCAGTTCTAAAATATTTGCTGACTTAAGACAAGCTGCTAAAAAATCCCTTTAGTGAAAACATAATCTGTAAAATAAGAATGCATCAGTTAAATCAATATAGCAAAATCATCCTCGACACTCCATGGATTAATGACTGCTTCACACACAATTACTTACTCAAATGATTTGCATATGAATCTGACTACAAACTGGGACTGGAATGTTTCAAGGAAATTTATTCTTATTCGATACTAGAAAAAGTGTATGGTAAGTGAAGCTCCAGCAGGTAGATCTGTAGGGAAAAGTTCTGAATTAAAACACTCCCCAACAATGCAGTATTAGCATCAGACTCTCTCAACTGAACTCAGTCACAAAACAAGGCTGAACCGCACCATCTGCCAAGTATAGCCAATCAAATTTACTTCAGAAATTATACCACGAACACCACATGGGAAAGGGAAAAAATTCAACATTTAGCTGCACAATCAGAACGATATTTCAATTATGCAACTGCATGAATAAATACAAAGCTTCCGATTTTAGGATAATTTTTTTTAGTTGGCATGAGACATAACAGCACAAAGAGAAATTGATAACAGAAAACTATTTTAGACATTCTGACAATTGCTGGTCTAAAATTGAGTTTTCCTTTGGCCAAAGTCAATTTGCAACTAATCGAAAAGTTAACCATACATAAACTTTGCCTCAATTATGACCACTTCAGCTGTGTAAATTAGCCAGCCTAAATTCATCAGCTGTTCAGTTTTCATCTAATCGCTGGCCTTGTACTCAACAATAACTGTGTGACCTAGTGGCTTAGAAATTATACCGTTCATCCAAGCTTAGAAATTATAGAGTTCATCCTATGCTGAAGGTCACAGTGACTCCGTTCTGTTACCCCTGTAGGTTAATCACCATGATTCTGAACACAATGCTTTTAGTAAGGCACACATTGATTTAGCAATGTAGATTCAGTGTTGCGCAGAATAGCGCTGCTGCGGAGCTATTGCGGGGCGCGGTGGTGTAGTGGTGGCGTTGTTGCCTTGAAACCGGAAGGTTCGAGGTTCGAATCCACCTTGCCGCGTAAGGACCTTGGGCAAGTCCTTCACTCACAATTGCTCAGCGCTTCGGCGTGAAACTCCGAAGCAGTGTCCGCTCAGCATTCGGGAGCGCCTCTGAGTAGATAGAGCTTGAAGGGGCGCTATAACAAGTGCACATACAAACAAACATACAAACATTGCATATTATTATGTCTTTGGAGCATTATGTACAAAAGCAGAAAATAGCATCTAGACAACAGACGAGGAGGATACCTGTCGTAGAACATCAGACGAGGATCGTGTGAGGTTGGCTGAGTGAAAGCAGTATTTGTCGCTTGGCCTCTCCACAAATCTTGGCAAAAAAGAAACAAGATTACTACAACAGCCAGTTTAATTAACATCAGCCCTATGGAAAAGTGTGCACATCGCACAACACATGTGTCTGGTTACATCACATTACATCAACAGGGTCAAGAATTCATCTCTACTAAGCACTTTTTAAGTGTGATCTAGCAATGTAGATTCAGTGTTGCGCAGAGTAGTAACTAAGCTATTGCATATTATTATGTTTTTGAAGCATTTTGTACAAAAGCAGTAGTAGCTGTATTAAAAACCATGTGTAATTGCGTACATCAAACTATGAACTCAATAACCCTAATTAAGCCTAATTACAAACACCCATTCCAATTCCACGTAGAACATAGCCTTAAGCTGCATTAGGTCGGCAAACTTAACATGTATACGGTAGTTGATCACTAAAGTTTTTTTTAAAGTTTTGAGTTGAGTTTGAGTTGAGTTAAACAGCCACTACATGTACAGAAATAATGCCCATAAGTTTGCAAATGCAGTATCTTTTACCAACAGCACAAAAATCGTATTATCAGCAGCACAAATACATTCCCAGACAGGCAAAAATATAAGAGCCACAAAAAAGTTACTACCAAAATGATGAATGTTAAACATTCATGACAGAAGTAAATCTGTACTAACATGCTAAAACAACACAAATACGAATATGTATACATTATATAGAATATACACAATTATACATATATATTATACGATACATTATATGTACATATACAATTATACATATGCAGTGTGTGTGTGTGTGTGTATGTGTGTGTGTGTGTGTGTAGGTGTATGTGTGAGGGTATATGTGTATTAACACTAATTGTCTACTGCATTAACCATTGACTTTTAAGAATCGTGGTTTAGCCACTTCTAAACATGAGCTCACAGGGGAAAAAAATACAATATTCATGTAATTCGATACTGAAAATTGCATAGATCTATTCACAATAAAAATCATTATATGTTCTTGATAATAAAAATCATAAAACCTTACAAACACTTACCTGCATTAAACTGCAGAGCAAACCTTGGAAGAGGCAACTCAAATCCTAAACAGAAGACAAACAGGACATGAAACACTGGACGCACAAGGGTACCCAAATGCATACCAAGTGCTACCATTAGTAATCACAACCGGAAATGAAAATGAAACAAGCATTAGGGTCACACTGCACTCAAGAAAAAGCATAGGCTACAGAAAGTCATGAGTCAGAACACCAAGGATGTTTAACATAGACACATTTGCCACAAACCCTCACCAGTTGCAGAAATTTCAATGCAAATCTGAAATGAGCTCAAAATTAACATCTGAAATGTAGCCCATCTATTTATAGTACACTTCAATTTGTTAAGCTTCAACAGCTACTGGTACAGGCAATTAAACTGAAAACTTATTCATTGCAATTTTCTGAAACGGATACAATTAAATTCTATGCTTTGTAGCAGTATGCCACATTTGAAAGTAAATGAGAAAGTTGAAATTTGTGTCTACAGTTTGTCATGCTGTTCAAAAGGGTGCACATGTAGAACTTGAAAGGTAACTGATGCTAGAGAATCATTGCAAAAGTGATTAGTCTGCAACATTTAGCTACCAGATCAATGGAGAACCTGAGTACAATCAATACAAGTAAAATCTCTAGTACACATACTTGTTTGTCTCATTGGTATCACTTCTCATGGGAAAGACAGATTCATAAAACAGTCATTGTAAGCCGTCATAATAATGCTAGAGATCTGATCATACTTTTAATCTTCAGTATTGCTAGAAACCAAAAAAATTGCTACTAAACCTGCTACAGAAACTATGGGAAATCCTACAAGCACATCTCCCAAACCATAGTAACTAAAACTGAATGTTGAATCTCTTATTTGGTCATAATAACTGCAAAAAGTTGACTTGAAATGAAAATATTCTTCATCTTTCATTTCCAATGGTTTTTAGTTGCCTCATGTGCTCTGCTGCAAAACAATGAGTAGAGAAAACTGTGAATGTTAACTGTCACTAACATGCATCCAGGATGTTACCTTCAACTATTTTATCGCACTAACAATCTCACTAGCGTGATGTTTTCGGAATGAATGAATGAATGAACAAGAGAGAGGCAAACTGTATGCCGCAGCACAATAGTGTGCCGTGTTGTTGGTGTGTCGCGAGAGAAACCTAAAATATGCTTGTCTCTTTCTTTAATTGACTTTATAAGTCCAGAATGATTTCATAATTTATACTATGTTATGTTTTCATTTCCAAGCATAGTTTTTCATTTACAGTAATTCGATGTCATGTGATCAAAAATAAGAACTCTACTGGCATTAATTCATTCCATGTCATATATATGGCCACTTGTCTTCTCAACGTCCTTGTTAGTATACTACAGAGACACAAGCATAATGGTAATTGAACATGGTATGTTCTACTTTTACATTTACTTATTACTACCGAAATACTGAAATAATAACAAACTACGAGTGGGAAAGGGTGGAGGAGAAGACCTAACCAAGAATGGATTGGCGAGTGGTGACATTAGGGACTGGTGTAAGCAAGATCTTTAAAGTTTGAGAATAGCAGCACAAGAGCAGGGACTCTGCCCAAAGAAAATTGATTACCAATGCAGTGAACACTTACGGGCCATTGGCAAATGGATTCTGATGATGATGATGAATAACAAACTACAAACTCATGTGGATTTCAATTCAAAGTCAATATCCAAACTTGATCATGAAAGCAATCAAGCGTTTGCTGCCATTCGGATCTTTGTATATCTGCAACGTTGGATTTCCTATTCTAAAAAAAATTAAATTGAGAAAAGGAGAGCGACTACAGATGGTGGATGGTGAGTTGGTCAGAGACGCCCGTTTGCTCATCGGCTATTGAACCGCGTCATGAGTTAATCATTGTATAAATTAGTGTTAATTAATAAGCAAGCCTATTATTGCATTAGTGTTAACTAATTAGTCAATTAAAAATCTGCTTTAGTTTCGCTATTACTGGACTAAAATGACAAGCCTAAAGTATGACAAACTAAAATTACTATTGTTGGTTTTGTACCTTTATTAAATTTTAATTGGTGTGCCACGATAACAAATTTGCTCCGATGAGTGTGCCAGGAGTGTAAAAGGTTTGTGAGACACTGCACTAACCAAGGCATTAATTTTCAGCACACTTCACTACTGTAATTCACGTCTCACAAAATACAACTGAATCAAAACTCACTACAAAGCTCACTAAATATTAATAAATTGGTTGATTTGACACGGAATGACCCATTAGCATTTGCATTCACTGCATCAATTGGCTACTCGCTGAGCAAAGAATCCATTTCAAAATTTGCCATAGAGTTCACAATGTAGATGCTACATTTAGCCCACCAGCAAACCTTGGTTCTGTGCACACCTCAATACAAATAGTTATTGCACTCTTATACTCAATTGATGAATGACAAAATGTTGAAGTCCTCTTAGGCTCTCACTGAACATTCCTGGTCCAAAGCTTTTAAATAATAATCTGCCCAATTCAGTTCAACTGAAAGATGTCATTCAGGTCCATGCCATATCTCTTTCAACTCGCATATTTAACTGTACACCTGTCTTACATTTCTCTGACATATATATCAGATTCCGATCTAGTTTCTCCAATCGATTGTCATACTTGATTTTGTGATTTCGTCTGAAGTGACATTGACTCATGCTGCCTTGCGCACTGTGATAACGACTCTAAAGAATTGACTAGAATATATTTGAACTTTCATTGGTGTGTCTTCATGTTCACAATCTGAGTCTCTCAGTGTGACAAGCTGTCAGATGCTTTACCACAAAAGTGTTAACATGTGAACACATGACTACCAAGTTTAACAATTGATGCTAGGGGTCAATACAAGCACCTCTAAGCTGTTCTTGAAAGGTAAAGTAAGACAATTAGACATTTTGTGCACTTTTCAACAGGCAGTATATTCACATATATGGTACAAAGAAAACAACAAGGGCAATTTCAAATGTAAATAAGAACCCTGCATATAGCATCGTGACAAAAAAAACATAACGCGCTCTCCGTGCAGTCTAAATAATATTTGTCCGACAATGTCCGTACACCCTCACCACTGACTGAGATCCAATGTTCTACACTCTCCCTACTGACTGAGATCCTTGGATATGGAGCTTCTGGTTGAGCCTTGATGTAGCACTGCAATAGACTCAAGTGCATTCCATGCTGCTGTTCCAAGAAATGGAAATTTACTTACCAGACACACAGAGTCATATCCTGCATGCTCTAAACTAGCCCTGCCACGATGCAGATGCTCATTAACTCTGATGTAGTCTCTCTCCTGGACTACTGTGAAACTATTTATGCTAGGCTGAAATGACTAGATAGTATCCTATTCACAGCAGCCAGCCTAGTGGGACGCATCCTTAAGTTCGGGTCTGCTCTGCAACTTTCTGGCCTTAAGACTGTACTCTGTAACCAGGACTAGAATTGGTATTATAATACTGAGCTGGGAGTGCTACTGAGTAGATAGTCATGAAGAAACACTATATAAAATAAAGTACTGTAATAAATAAATAAACAAATTAATACCATACCATAAACTCCGCATGTATATATTCGCGGGGTGCAGTGGTTTAGTGGATATGTTCGTTGCCTTGCAGCCGAAGGGTTGCAGGTTCGAATCCACCTCAAGTCGCTGCGTAGGGACCTTTGGCAAGTCCTTCACTCGCAATTGCTTAGTGGTTCGGCATGAAACTCCGAAGCAGTACCACTCTGTAGTCGAGAGTGCCTCTGAGTAGGGAGCTTGAAGGGGCGCTATAACAAGTGCACATACAAACATAACCATTAACCACAGCATCCAAACTTATGACATGACCTATATTAGACACCCATGACAGTAAAATGTTTGAAGTCCGCTTGTCTGTGTTTAAAGTGCAAAACTGGTTCATAACCATCGAATAACCACTGTATATTACAGGGTCAGAGAATTTCGGTAAACAGATAAAACATAGGGTTTCACAGAATGTCAATAAGTTTGTGACAAGTCTTTTAACAATAAAGGTGTATATACAAACTACAACATTGAACACTTTGGACTGCTCTGTTTTACATGCACCCTATATACACATGAATCGGCTAACGATCAGCTACACATTGGCCCCCTACGCTATATAGCAAACATGTGAGATGTGTTAAAAAGCAGCACAGGAACCAGTTGACGTAGCAGACTGTATCTGATCAGCTGCCTGAAAACAGGGCATCAGTTGCAAACTTTGGCTGTACTCATGCAAACTGATACGAGTAGGCCTAGGTATCACTTACCTGTAGGTCACTTGAATAGAATAGTTAATTAACTAACCTGAATGACAGACATCAAGAACAACTGGAAATCCATTCTGAGCTGCAGCTATGAGCTTCAGTGCAACGAAGAATTGAGTTCGGCCAAAATGACCAAGACGTTTCGCACCACACAGCTCTATAATCTGAAAGTTTAAAAAAAATAAGTCAGAAAAGCAGAATAGTTTTAAAGTTCTAGCAACTAAAACTGCAAAGAGCACCATTTGGGATGTTATAGGAAGCAGTTGTGTCAATTGAGGCTGCAAGCCCTGTTTTCAGGCAGCTGTGCACATCACTATAGATTCCTTGTTTCACTTCAGTGTACAATTTCACTTATATGCAGTGCTCTAGATCAGCGTTTCCCAAACTGTGGGTCGCGACCCAAAAGTGGGTCGCAGAGCTTTGGCAAGTGGGTCGCGAAAGTTCTTCTTATTTCTCTGTTAATTTCAGTATTTATTCCAGTAACCCTCAAACGTCATACTTTATTATTCCGTTATAACTAGTGAAACAACATTTGACTATGGTTGGGCTATATAACTAGCTTCTACTTGTGCGTGTATGTGAACAGGAAACAGTGCACGAGACTTAGCAACGAGACTTAGCATGATTAATAAAAAAGTCTGCCATTCAAAAATAAAAACGTGTATTTAAATTTCACAAATTTTATTTTCAATTTTTAAAACTTTGCGAAAAAACATGGATAAATTTTTTAAACCACGCATTGGCTTAATTATGAGTAACATGCAGGCCCATCCTTCACATTGATTCTTTAAACTTAAAGTTTAAATTTAACGATTAGTTACTGTTACATCGATATAACAGTTGCTTGCATTGCAATAAATGTTGGCTTTTTCCTTAAGTTAAATTTTACTGTTTTAAATGTGGTAATTTCTAAATGCTGGATGTAAATCAGCATATCTTAATCCCGATTTATGAAGCAATCCTTAGTTAGTGTTAGTTTAGTACTCTGTACCTAATTTTGTTTAGTCACTTTAGTGGGTCCCGAGACAAAAAAATATTCCCAAGTGGGTCCCGAGCCAGAGAAGTTTGGGAACCTCTGCTCTAGATGCCTTATTCAATATTCATATCATCTTCCAAGTGATGTTATGTTTAAGTTCATGTTTGTCTAATCATTAACTCCAGAGTTAAACCTTAAAATCTGCCTTGGCTTTGTATACAGGGATGCCACTCATAGCTTTTTCCACCTAGATCTAGGTTTTTCCTCCTAAATCTAGGTTTCGAGGTTTTTTTTGTCGAGATCTAAGTTTTTTCCTACTGCGGATTTTCTGACATTTTTTCTGAAATATAGACATTTTTCAGAAAAAATGTATGAAACAAAAGTAAAAAAAGGAAGATTTAAAGAAAATTTCTAATTTTAAAGAGTCAATCACTAAAAAAAGGTCAGAAATTTCAAGCCCAAAAATTCAATACATGTTTCGAAAATTTTCCAATCTAGCCTTCTCTAGCCTTTTTTCGGCCGGGTCTGACCTGTTTTTAAAAATCAGAGTGGCATCCCTGTTTGTATATGATTATGCCACTTTCACTGCAAAATTTATGCCTAAAGTTCTGGAACCATAGGTCAGTAACTTTAACTGTATTCCAGAATATGAAGTCCAAACAAATCAATATACCTCTTTTTACCTCTAACAAAGTGTGTTAAGCAGCAGAAATTGATGAACTATACGTGCAAAATACATAAACTGTTGGGAGGGTAGCGGGAAGCAAATCCCTCAAATGTGCTCTCTTCGTGTCAGAGTATTACCAACGGTAATCCCGAAGACTGCGTGCTCGTATACAAAACAATATGGTTGTCAACGACTTAGCTAAAATAGAGCACTGCAACCTATCAGCCACATCCCATGATATAATGCGCTCACTAAGCAAATAATCAGCGCAAGATATAAGTACAGCCTAGTTAATAAAATTATAAATGAGGGAAAATATGCAGTAAATACGAGTAAATATAAAATTCGAAGAGCTCTAAAGCCGCAGTGCTCTATTTTATCGATTTCATGGGCTGCCATACTGGTTACATGGACGGGCATGCAGTCTTCGGGATTACCTTACCGCTACCCTAAATCATATCCTACTTACTTTATGAAGTCTGGGGTGCCCATATTGTTTACATAGACAGGTACTCAGTCTTCGGGATTACTCATGTGTGTGCCAAACTGCACTAATAAATCATCAACCATTGAAATGCATGCTTCATATTAGACGGCGTGCATAGTGACACCACGCAGATAGAACGGTTAAAAAATTAAGTCATAATTTTCCCCAAACTTCACTGTTTGCGCATACAACCAGTAGAATAACAAAGTATTGGCGCTTTAATTTAAAATACATCATGTCTTTAAAGGACCTGGACCATCTTGACAGCAGCGATCATCTACCTGGTGAATGATTTCGGGAGGCAGTCCTGATGTCATGAACAGATCTGAGACTTGAGGGCCAATAAGTACACCACACCCCTCGACGTCATACGTATTAAACAAATCCCAGTACCACCGGTGTTCTTGCTCGGATAGAGTGAGGGATGATTCCATGTTTGCACTACGCTGATCGATTCAGTGCACGCAGATTTCTAAACGTGACTATTCGCAAAGTTATGAATGTCGCGCATAATCGCCAATTACATTAATCAAGCGCATATAAAGAGCGTAATTTTTTAGATCGTTTCACTTCATATCATCCAGCAGCTACTAGCCGAAACCAAAACAGCCATCTTGGCTTCAAATATACAGCTCAGTGTTGCCACTGAGGTTTCTGAAATAAACCCAGAAATCCTTCCAAAAAAAACCCAGAAAAACCCAGACTACTCTTTCAAGCTATTTTAACCCTCTTTGCTCAAATTAAGTTGGTTTTTCGCTTGTTCGCATGAGGATTAACAAAATGTTCGTCAAAAGTCGAATAAAATGTAATTACAACTTTAAAAATATCAATTGTCAAAGTTGTCAGAGACTCGGGATCCATACTGACAATAAGCTTTATCGATATATTCGTGTGCGCATGCGCAGCGGGTTGTCTACCAGAATTGCAAGCACTTAACACACATGGCTTAAGTTTACGAAGTCTTAAAGTTGTCCTAGGTTTCCAGCCAAATTTTCTTAATGCACCAACAATCCAACGTTTCAACCAACTAGAACATTAATACTCTGCAACAACTTGGCTATTATAGGCTACCACTAGAGCAGGGGTTCTCAAACTTTATTTTTTATTGTACCCCCAAGTAATAAAAACGAATGATGGCGTACCCCCGAGCTCCAGCAAAGTCAGATCAGAAACAAAAGGCCATTAATACGAAGTTCCCCTTGCAGTGACAGCTAAAAGTCCATTTAATTATTGGTGACATCGTTTACTAGAGTCGTATATAGGGAGCAAAATTTTGTTTGAATCATATAATTTTATCAACAAATTTAAAAGAGAACATTGGTCTACAACCTATGTATTATAAGAAAGAGCCAAAATCTGGTTTAATGTTTGCCAATTTCAAACGCAAATTACCCCATGTTTGTTTTTGATAGCAAGAATAGTTTAAAAATAAAAACCAGTTCACCCAGATACAACGTGCTGATAGAAATTGCAAAATTTAAAGAGGGCCAGTAAATTAATCCTTAGGCCAATTCAGGTCTCCGCTATTTCAGTTCTATATTTATAATCTGAGAATTTTTGGATTTGGTACTTCTAACCATTTATACATTATTTATTTCAGCATTATGGTGGTAGGCCTAAACATAAATATGTTGCATGCATTGTATAATATGTGAGTCTAATTATAATGTTGTGAAAGAAATAAATGACGAAGCTGTTATATGTTGTAACGTTAAAAATCATTGCTAATCAAAGAAATTTAGATGGACACAAAGTCCATAAACTCCAAGAAAATTTATATTTCTGGAAATTTTCGCGTACCCCTTACCGGCGCCTGGCGTACCCCCAGGGGTACGCGTACCACAGTTTGAGAACCCCTGCTCTAGAGGATACACCTGACCTACAGTGTATAACTGTATATGCATGTTGTAGATGTAACATTGCTTAACAAGCGCTTCTGAAAGGCTCTTGCTGCAAGAAGCGCTTTACAAATGGTCAGATACGATAACAAGGAAAGAGACGAGTGACCTGACCTATTTTGAAATGTCAAAAATGAATGGTTTATTTCTGTGCAGAACTATTCTTCAGATTATAAATTATTTGTGAATTGACAACATGAGATCTTGATTGTGGAGTTTAAAATCAAAATTAGTGGAAAAATTATGTATCACAACCATTTTACATTGAATTTCACAGAATATTCATGTGTTGCAAGTGCAAAATGTCAACTCACCAAAATAAACCCAGATTTTGCACACAAAAAACAAAAACCCAGACGAAGGCAAAAAAAACCAGATCTAGTGGGAAAAACCCAGCTGTGGCATCACTGATACAGCTTCCGTTAATTCAGTGCGTCAACGTTAAGTCAAGTTAGGTAGCGCTACAATATTATTTAAGAAAATATAGTCTCAAATCAGGCGCACCAGCGCCAAATAAGCATTATAGTCTTCAAAAAATTTACATTATTTGCAATTTTAAACTCTGAAAATGTGCATGTTATTTGTCCTTTGATAAAAATGCAACATACATTTTTTTATTTTTGTAGGTCTATCCTTTAGCCTAATCAGATATTGGGGTCAGTCCAAGGACTCCTTGAGTCAGTCGATCGTAGGACGTAAGACTCTAATATCGTCGCTTTCAATGTTCATATAACAGACGTGCATTGGGTTAATGCATTGTAGAATTGGTAGTCCTGTTAAGTTTATAATTGAAATGACCGTAATTTCGATATTCATACAGTACAAAAATAGCCAAGTTGAGGGAAGTTCTATAGAAACCCGAAAGTGACTTAGTTTAAAAAAATTGACAGTTCGATCAGTCTTATAGGCCTACAGAGTCCAAATCGGTTCCTCCTCTTTATATGCCTATAAGGCTATAACTAACACTGAATGACCGTTACTTAATATGACTCTTTCAATACTTTTTCTATATTACATGTATTTTCTCTTCATGTACCCATGTGCGGTGTGTCACTTGGTTTTATCATTAAACGAATAGGCCTATATATATATAAGAATGGTGTGACATGTCTATAGTAATTATTCAAAATAATTAGACATTGGGTCAAAAAGCTAACTAAACCTTAAAAATTTGTTCAACTGACTGAGAAAATAAAAATGCAGAACCTCTTAGGTACTTGTCAACTTGGTTCATTTTATTAAAAATCATGAGAAACAACCACACAATGCAAGTAGGTTGGAAACATCCATGTAGTACATATCAGAAATAAAAAATGGTTTTAATTTTAACACAAAAATGTAACCTATAGTTACGAAGTGGAAAAATCTCAAATTTCTGAGGCTTTGCCCAAGATCCCACCAAAGGTATTGCCTTTTTACTCCACTGGAAGTCCTGCAGGTTTCTTACCTTACCCTGCAACTTTGCAGCTCTGGTGACAGACCAGGTTCAATTTTTGTCCTCTTTATATAATAATAATATAACCAAAGGCCTGCAAAAGAGTGCCCCAGGTAAAGCATGCAATTTGGCACACTCAGAACCCACTTCATGGTCCACCTGCATCAAAATAATAATAATTGACAAACCAGCCAGAACATTTAAGTAAAGTACGTTATTTTCTATTAGTACACTAATCCCTGAAAAAAATTTGTGGGGATATGGTATATAACACAAAAGCACGTTGAATTACCAAAAATTCGGATTACCGAGAAAAGGATATTCATTACGAATACCTTGGTAACTGTCAAAGCAATAAGAAATCATTTTCTGCCTGTAGGTTAATCACAGTAAAGTTACATGCTAGAGCAATACCCAATGATAAAAAGTTCAACAGGTGTCCAATTCAACTGTGTGGCAGCTGTGCAAGGCTCCATCCGTTCTATTGTTCATTTGCAATTGCCACCGTGGAAGGTTGAGTCGACCTTTATGGGGCTGTGGGCTTTGATCCTTTGATTTTGGTCACTTGGCTAAATTTTGTTTCCATGTTCTGAGTAGAAAGAAGGTGCTTTATACAAAGGCTGGAGTGTACTTTGAAATCGTAATTGTAATTCAGACAATCTCTATAGCATCATCAATCCATCAAGTGTCAGTTTATGAAAACACAACACAGCTGTAAGCAGTTTTAGTAAATACCATCATATTACAAACAAACTACTAGCTAATAACTGTGCACTAATACTAACAGCAAAATTACTTTAAGTTTTTAAACAGTTGGAAACATAACCTTTTTTGCCTTTTGATATTAACTTCAGATTCTTGCTTTCTTGCAGTTTTGAGCAACTAATAACCACCGACAGTTCACAGAGTTTGACAAAACTTCTAAATCAAATTTTAATTTACAAAAGTGGATCAAACTATAAACTGATTTTGATATACGTAAGAAAACTGTTAATAAAATGTGAATGCACAGCTTTTACAGATAATTAACATAACTCCATTCATTTTAATCATCAATTCATCATGTAAAGTATGTTATACTTTAATTACCTATTATTACTTTTATGCATTATAAAAATTGTTTCTTGCTGAATGTTCTAGTGTGTGCCTGCATATCGGTTGCGTGTGCAGTGCATGAACAGGTGATTGAAGTGGGAAAGCACTTGGCTACACCCCAAGCAGGCCATTAATTACCAAAGGTTCCTGGTATTTGATGCATGGAGAACTAATGAGAGAGTTAGTTCTAGCAACTATGCTTGCTCGTATAATCTCTATTGCACCTATTCACTTGAAAGGATGTAGGCCAAAGACTGCTGAAAAAGCAGGAGAAAGAAAATTGCTGTAGTACTACACAAATACATATTACAATAAGTTTTGATGAATTAAATATGGGACATATTTAAGAAGTTAAGTTTCAACTATCTTCATTTGTTGGCAGTTTCAGTCATTCTGTGAGCATCAGATCGGCAGATACAATCCACTGGGAACAGACACCTATAAAATAATAGAATTTTAATTGAATTTTAATGGTTCAAAAATAAAAGTTGTGCAGTGTCTGAAATTGGAATTACTTGAAATGGTGCAATGAAATCAATAGTTATTCTGAATTTGTTCCAAGCAAATTTTTAAAATTCAAATTAAAACAATCTTTCAAATAAAAAATTGCAAAAAATGCAAAACATAAAACTGCTCTTAAAAAACACTTTTTTGCAACAATGGCACCTACTATATTGCAGCACCCCAGAAAACTGTCTACTTTTTCTGTGCCTAAGGTCTGCCCTGAATGTAACAATAACCTAATTTCAAAACGACACATCAAAGTAAAACAACTCATAGTATGAATGGATGATCACCAGTAATTACAGAATTAAATAACATTCTACTGCTCATTTAACCAATACAATATTCCAAATGGAAGGCTGAATTGACCTTTGGTAGGTAAGCAAGAAGCAATCCCACATCCATGTGCTTTTCATCCCAGAGCATTAATATTACTGTACAAAAGCAACTTTTGCAAATGGTGCGCAAATGGACCACTGGACATTCCATGGAAAAGGTTTTTCATTACCTAAGACCTACCTAGCTCAATGCAACAGAACATCAAAACAGATATCCCATATAAATGAAAAATGTTCAAAGCCACAACAATGTGGCTGTCGACAAACACTAAATTTTTGGTCTTTCATAATAAAGCATAGGCCAAAGTCACCTTACTAACAACCTTAACCGAATCCAGCACAGCAAGAATATCTACCAATATTGACTTTCCTCAACAGTAGCGGATGCCAACATTGTCATGCCACAAGCATCAAGTCACCAAAACAAATCCACAAAGAGTAAATTTATTTAAGTACACTCGATCCGCATAAAACTGTGACAGATAGTTTTCATGAAAAAATACCGAAAAGATTTTTACTAGCACAACATAGTTTCACAAAACAGATTTGTGATCTGACAGAACAGACCAGTGCCCATGAATTTCTGTGTGGTGCCTTATTTAATTATTACAATCACAGTCAACAAACAGTTTGTCATCTCTAAAACTTTTGAAGTAGACCCACAAGTTTTCTCAACGTTATCATGGCAGATCGGGATCGACGATACGATACGTCACCACGAAAGCTGGCAGCGCCTTAACAAAGAGTCAACAAAAAAAACACCTGTATTTAAAATGCAATATAGACAGCATAATGTACTTTAACAAACCTGTACCTTCCAATGGGTATTCTTCTGTGAGAAACTTGATAAATGATAAAATACTATACAAGGACAGTTTTACTGTTCATGTTCTTCGCCTGCTCTCCCACAGGTTGTTGATCGTCCCTACCAATTGAGACCATGCCCTCACAACTTTGTATTGCCAGCCAAAGATGACAAAACACTACATCTCCCAGGTTTTGTATAGAAAACCACATTAAGCTCATTAACAATGACAAATTATCTAATATCATTACTCATTAGCCTAGTATATAAAACATAAAAATATTCTTTTTGCAATTATATTCTACACAGATCCTCAGAAAAATTCAGTAAACATGGATGAGGCAATCTTAGGAATACATTATATTATATTTTATCAACTGCCTTTTGTACATGATAGCATGTGTCTATCAGCTTTTGTTACCAATAAACATATATAATAAAGTTTTAATTAATTGTGTGATTATCTAAAACTATAAAGGCGAAACTTTTCCAATGTTTGCGAACAATTTTCTTCTTATCCACCCGACCGATTTTTCCCAATATTTACAAAAATACTTTTTAGGACCCATTAACAAACATAGGGGGGGTTCGCGATCCAAAAATCTTACCTTTGCCGAATTTGAAACATTTAAATTTTAATAATCCGACGAAAGCTAATAAAATGCAGTATTTAAGATTGGTCGCCGGATCGCTTTCAAAGATCCCATAGATTTATGACGTCATCACTTCTTTACTTCGCTTTAGGCGGCCGATTTTATAGCGCGCGCTTTCGCTAAATTATACTAAAAACACTGATAATAATATTATGAACGGTTGATCGCAAGACAATGACAATGGATACCGGTAATTAATATAGTACCGTGTCGTCGTACGTATACAGGCCATCTGGACATTACCGGTATTTAGGGCGGATGGGTTTAGGCAAAAGAACCAAAATTCACCGGCAAATGCTGGCCACAACGGAGAGTGACGAACCCGCCCCGCAGGGCTGGTTGCAATGGGAGCTGGGTTGGGGCGAAAAATCTACATTTCATCGACAACACCAGGCACCCCAGGCTGGGACCGGGTTGGGGCCGATGGAGGGAGGTGGGGTGAGAAAGGCTAAGTGGGAAAGGGGTCGACCAGCGTGGCTGTGGACCAAATATCGAAATTTCCCGGGCAACGCCGGGTAATTCAGCTAGTTACTTATAACATCTACTGCAGAACTGCACCATTATTGCCAGCTGAGTGGTTTTCAAATACGAAAAACAAAACGTAGCTATTTCACATTAGATCTATTTTAAGTAATTTCAAAAATTGAAACTAATTGAAAAACCAGCTGACAGTACATGTATTGTATCTGCTAAATAATTTACTTAGAAGCAAATTTTGTTATATTGTTATCAATCATTTCTGTTAACACCAATTATACCGATTGTTCTGATAATCTGCTCGAGCATTGCCGATTAATAGGTACTGAATTGCTAACAAATATCGCTTTTGTTTTCAATCATACTGACCTGCCTTCCGTCGTAGATGACGTATTCATAGTACTGAAGGCCATCCTGGCTGGGCTTCCCAGTGACGGAATTGAATCCTGATGGACAGCGGGGAAATTTGATGCCTTTCTTACATATCTTGGATCTTCCCAAAGCAACTCTGTTAACAAGGATTTTCCTAAACAACAAACCAAAGACAGATGCACATATCAGTTTATGTAGCGTACTACTATTTGTATAACTGCAATCACGATTGCAATCACTCTGGCTCAGTGGATCCACTGTCCACATGCTTTGCTTATGACAATGGCTCGATTTTGGTGCTTCATCAGAATCATCAGTTTACATGGGTACACTGTACATTAGACATCGGCACAGCAAACGTCCGTAGACAACACCAACTACTGTAGACTCAATTGTAGCATAAACGTGCACTGCCGGCCACATTCATTCATTCATTCCGACAATTTATATAGCGCCACTTCAAGAGACTTGCTCAGAGGCACTGTCACATGTCATAAGATTTATGCAAGTGAAATGAGGATAATGGTATTATCATCAATATAGAGGTGCCATAATTTATTTGGATGCTATGCATTCATTGTTTGTCTGAAATAATCCTCCATTGCAATATACTGTACATCTTTGCTATCATGACATCATCAATTGAATCAACATATTCCAATCTCAGAACTTAACCACCAAATAGTTAAGAACAAAACAAATATGCCATATTTTCTGGGTAATATGTCGCACCTTATTATAAGCTGATGTGATGTCATAATGGAATTTTTTTAAAGTGCGTACATAGGTCGCACTTGCAAATAGATTGCACCCACACATATAGCTCTATAGGCCTTGGACGCATTGTAAATGACGGCATAACCACGTGGGAACTTGCTAGCAAATATTTCCCGGAATTTGTTTTAAAATTAACTTTTGTGCCTTAAATAAAAAAGAATTTCAAAATTGGTCGTCTACTTATTTATTTATTTATTGCATTTGTCATAGCGCCCCTTCAAACTTTCTACTCAAATGTACTCTCAACAACAGCGCGAACACTGCATCAGAGTTTGAAAAAACGAAAACACTATATTTGGTGAGAAGGATCCTACAAAGAAGTTAGTCATAGACAGGAACAAACTGGAGAACGATGAAAAGTTCATATACCTCGGGAGCAACATGACCTACGATCGGGACAGCAGGAAAGAAATATTGGCTAGAATAGCAAAGGAGACAACAATGATGAAAGTGATGGACAAAATCTGGAAAAACAAGTCTATAAAGATGGAAACAAAAAGAGGGTGTTGCATACGTCATGTGTCTTCAGTGGTATGCTGTACGAATGCGAGGCTTGGGTGACAACAAAGGATGTGGAACAAAGGATATTAACCTCTGAAAGAAAGTGCTATAGAAAAATTCTGAAGCTTACATGGACAGTTGGACACAGAAAGTTAACAACACAGTGTTGTACAGATGAATACACCTAAAAGAAAACATCATGCGGAAACTAATCCATAGAAAGCTAGGATTGCTTGGACAAATCTGTAGAATGAGCGACGAGAGGAAGATCAAAGTGCTAATGTTCGGACAGATAGGAGACAAATAGGAGAGGAAGACCTCACAGAGAATGGCTAGATGACATCACCGGATGGGGAGAACATCACTCCAAGAGCTGAGTCACACGGCAATGGACAGAGGACGATGGAAGAGCGTAGTGAAGATGGCACCTACAAACGTTGAGCCCATGGTTGCTGATGATGACGATAATGACTTTTGTGAGTCTGCCGTAATACATCAAACTGGCAAGCAACATCTATCGTTTTAAATTATACATGCACTGTTTGCTAAACAACCGATCAATTTAGACTACGATTATTAGTAGACTTACTGATGAATAAAATTACAAGGTACCAGTGCTATACTTCAAACTAGTAATTAACGAGGTCCAACAAGACACGCATGAATAGTAATACGAATGAATAAATGAAATGCAAATAAATGTGTCCAAAAGTAGATGGCGAGAGGCGACATCGTAGCCTGGACATCAAGTGTAATACTTCAAATTAACCAGATTCTATAAGATATGAGTGTGCCTATTCATGATTTAATTAAATGGGAACAATTGTGGCCAATGGCATAGATGGTATAGAACCTATACGAGTATTAGTCTATACCCAAAACAAATAATTACCCAAAGGCATACAAAGAAGCATGAATATGCCAAATAATACGAAAGAATTAACAACTGAGTCTGATCACAATCTAGACTCTGTCTGATATGCCATCCATTTAAATTCTTTTAAAGCATATTAATTATCTACAAACTTAGATAATTCTTCCTACCTAGCATTATCTCGGATGTTGTGCTTTACGGAAAAATAGATTTGATTTATGCTAAGGCATCAAAAACCAGTACTATTCAAACTTGCTGTAGATCTATATGATTAGAGATTGCTAGTTTAGCCCTGTTTACCAAAATTGATAATGCAGTCGGTATGCCTGTTGATCTGTCCCAATGAAGCAATGGTAACTTACAATACATATTTTCATATTCTATAAAATTTGATTTAATATTGCTCCTTTGTTCCAATTATAGTTTGCTGAAAACAACTGCTTCTAAATGTAAAAAAGTTAAATACATACGTTTCACCTTTATACAAGTCACAACTATGTACGCTCATTTAAAAAAAAAACGCGAAACATACAGTAGTCAAAGTCAGAGTGAAGGCTTCTAATTTTTTAAAACTTCAAAACATACGCTGCACCTTTATACAAGTCACAACTATGCACGCTCATGTAAAAAACCGCGAAAAATAATAGTCGAAGTCAGAGTGACAGAGCCTCACACGATCAGTCTGTTAAGCCTATCGGATGTTTCATCCTCTAAGAAACATTATATTGTCCAAATACTGGACTTAAAATAATGAACAAACCTCGGACAAGTATAACACGAGGTTGTATCTTTGTGCTTCGGACATTTGCTTCCAACTGGACCGAATGTATAAAGGTTGCTTTTGGAAGAATTTTGGGCAAAGTAAATGCCTGTAAACCCACAAAATCAAATTACATTTCAATGAGTAACTATCTAAATTTACAGCTCAATACATACTTAGCATACTGTACAAACACTATTATCAAATGAATGTTTGCAGATCAGCTGGCTTATCAACTTAAGAATGAACTACGATTCTGCGTCAACCGCCTCATATTATGTCCTCCAACAATTCCTATAATTGTACAATTGGTTCCAAACTGAGAAGGTGTTAACAGTTCATCCAGATTGCTGTGAAATTTGTTCTACTGGATCAGACAGGATGCCCAAGAAACATCAAGAAAGGATATACAGTTCAAAAGTGCATGAAATGTTTATGTCCAGTGGGTTGCGTCACTTGTATGTTTATACCCAGTGACAGCCTCAGCATAAGTTTGGCTGTTCTCTGATAATTCTCTATCTGTAGTAGTATTGCTGAACAAAAGCATTGTAATATTAACAGATTCAACACAAGTTTTGATAAATAATTTGTTAGCAATAAAGGGTTAATTGCCTAAGCAGACCAGTTTATTTACATCAGCCGGTTCAAGGTATGCTCTTTTTATTAACAATTTATCCAGATTCAGAAAAAACGTTCAGTGTACCGTATAATGCCCTTGGATGCTAAATATTTTCTAGATAAATTATTTCCAGGTTGGATATTTTGTATCCATTACAGTAGTTTCCACTACTGTAATGGATGCAAACCGTTTGCGATTTGTTGATAAAGCCTTTTATTTCTCAACAACTGCTTTTGTGGAGGAGGAACGAGAGGTCAATGGTTCATCTTCAGAGTCTGATGACAGCTCGCGATGTGCATAGCCCTACACATTTTTCGGGGTAGTTCCTCTGTTGTGTACTAAACATCATCAAGTCGGTCAGATTTTTTCAGCATAGGTTCACACATATCATCTCTTTTGTGCTTCTGCAAGCATTTGAGATATATGAAACCTGGATTCATTGGTCTTGCCATCTTCTAGAGTTCAACCAAGGTAGTCTGATGGGGTGCCGAAAAAACTTTTGTGGAAGATGTCGATGGCTCATCGTGAGCAATAAGCACATCCTTGGTTCGCAGGTGACAACTGAGCGATGAATTGCTACGATGGTACTTAAATTCTTTCTTGCAAAATTTGCAAAGAACAGCATCATTGGTTTTCAGTATAAACTTTCTGTTGAAAGCAGTCCTTCTGCCCTGAATTTCATTTTAATTGAAGTTAATTAACGCGTAAGATTTACGTGTAAAAAATGTAACCGCAAAATATTTTAACACATTAATCGCACGCGTTAATTGTGATTTAGCAGCAGCCCTACCTTAAATTGCTTTATAATTTTAGTCCAGATATAAACAATGGCTTACCCGGTCCGAACATTGCGGTTGGGTTTCCAAACGAAGCGTCGTATCCGTTGGATACGATCGAGTTGAGGTTGATGGACCCGTGGAACAATGTTCGTTCATTCGCGAAACCTCCGTTTTCATCCTCTATCTCTTTGCACACAAGGTCGTATTGGTCACTGCGCTTCTTGTCCACAACTTCTTCGATCTGCATTTACACAGTGTATTACATTACATCACTGAACTTTCAAATACAGCAATTCGTTTTCTGTCCTGACAAAACATTGATATCACGACTCTAGCCAGTGCAAGTAAAGTATTGATCTATATCTGCATTTATGAGTTCTACTAGAAGTGAATGTAAATCTAAAAGTGTAAATGATTCTAATGAACATGACATGTCACTGAGGCAGGCATTGCGACACCTGACGAGCTGGATCAGTAGTGGGTTTAATAAGCTTTCAATTGTCTTACAGCACAGCTAGCAGAGAGCTGCTCTGGATATCTTTAAAATTATAATAATCTTTTAAGAACTATGAAAGCATGCCTAGTGTCGGCTATGTAAGTCAGATTAAGCAACGATACCACACTATCATAGACATAATTCGAGAACATTTGGCTTTCTAAGACATATCATTTAACCATAAAATCAGGTTTGCTCAAAAAATAAATGAGCTGTAATACAGTTGTATAAGACCACAGTAATCGTCAAGAAGACCTCACAAGAGTCACTTATATAAAGTATACAAGATAGATTCATCAGTTTATAACAAAGCTCAAACCTTCATGATATCGAAGCGGTCATATCTTCCACCCACATCGTCTACATGATAGACGATGGTGTCCTGCATTTGCTTCTCCACTTTCCTGAATTTTGGATCATCGCTTTGGACCTCTATCAGTTTCGTCTGATCATCATCATCACCAGATGAACCTGCAAAATTCACATCTACATCAATGTGTTGACTGAAATCAACTCAAAACTAATCTAGTTCAGTAGGCAATGGAGAACATACACCGAATGAATATTCATTGTGGAAAGGAATATAATTATTTGTAGTCACAAATGCAATAGGAACACTGAAATTGACAGTACCCTGACTCACACTACTGTACTCCGTTTTTATCTCTCCTACAGTAATAATTAGTTGATTGACTCATACACCCGCAGTCATACACATACACGCACACTCATACACTCTCTCACACACACACATACTCATACACTCTCACACACATACACTCCCACACACATACACCCTCACACACATACACTCTTGCACACACACACTCTCACACACATACAATATCACACACATACACTCTCACACATACACTCTCACACACACACACACACCACACCAAACACACACACCAAACTCCACACCACACCACACACGACACACACCACATGACAATGTCTCTGTCCTGTACAACTACTCCTGCATTAGTCTACAAATCTTATAAGCAACGAGATTTAAGTCTGGTTCGTTTGATGGCCAAAGACTTGGAGCCTACGAGGAATCTGAATGAAATTTGATGCTTCCTTGGTCAACAGTTCAACGAGCTTGATCAGCTGGATCACCATTTTGCTGAAATGTGTAATAATCTGAATATTCCCGGACATCAGGCACCAATTTACTTAGAAAGCAGACAATCCCGTTAACAAGCTCCATTTATTTTTCACCCAGTTATATTAAATGAAATTACGTTTTACCAAGAACCAATATATCAACCGAAACCATGACTGATCAAACAAATGAATTTGATACAAATGATGTCATCATGATGTCATTATTGTATGTCTGGAATTTCATATTTTCAAAAAATATTAGAAAATATCACAATTAAAATGGTGTTAGAATTTTAAAAATCAATGAACATTAACTATTCATTTTTGAATTGTATTTACAAAATGATTCCCTTATTCCAAACGCAGTATTATAACTTAAATTATAAATCTGGAAGCTTGTCCCTTCTGTTTGTTTGTCCGGATGTATTTTGAATTTCTTCCCAGACCCTGCTTGGAAATCACAGCTATTCGTTTCACCAAAATTTCTGCTTTGCAATTGATTCTTACCCAAATTTGTAGTTCAACGCGACTATTTTCAGCTGTCAATACACTTTATAACCTGAGATGTGAAAATTTTAACTTCCACGCGATAAGCGCCTAAAGATTAAAAAACCATCCACGTTGCAACGTTAAATAAATGGCCTCCTTGCTTAGCAGAGTCGTGACGTCATGTCTCATATCATATCTCGCCGCTCTCAGAATAATTACCTGAGTTACTCAGAGGTAAGTAAGTAAGTAAGTAAGTATTTTCTTTATTGCACCACTTGCAAACGCACAATGGGACACAGAACATCATTATAATACAGTGGGAACGGGGACAAAAACTTATATTTCCTGGGCAGCGCCGGGTAATTCAGCTAGTATATATATAATATATATATATATATATGGGGTAGAGTAGCTAGTGTGATAGTCGCTTTTGCTAAAATATATATGTGACCCAACACGGCAAAAGTAGAGCAGATTTTGGCCTTTCTAAGCATATCTAACATATATATGGCTTCCCACAAGGCATCTCTAAATGATACCTTTTGAAAAACGGTCAACATCATGTTTATGCGTTATTCTTATACGTAGTGCCCATTAAATAGCTCCATTTTGTGGTTAAATAATTAATTTTAGTGTTCTTCTTGGTACCTATAATGTTCTAAAGATATTTTTACGATTGAATTTGATCAAAACGAAATTTGCGTATTTATAGAGTAAAAATTTGCAGTGTTTGGTTTGTTTCTCGTAAACTAACGTTGCCGACAAGCACCTATTTTCTGGATAGCCAGTCACATACATATTATATATATTATATATATTCACACATGCAATATATGCTGCATTTATGACAATGATAATCAGAAACATCGCTGACCATTCAGAGTGATCACCAAGCAGACACTCCATCACACTTATAAAAATCACACTCACCAAACTGCCTCATGAATCTTTTTATGCTGTTAAGTATCCTCATGCCTACACCTTCATTATTCACGCCCAGGCTCATAAGTTCGTCAATTTCCATTCCACTGATCACACCCAGAGAGTAATCTTTGAGTAGGTTTGTGTAACTAGACAGCCCGGAATCACCCAACACCGTCTCCAGTGACAAGTCCTCCAGGTACGGATCATGGTATTTCCTGAATTACAAGATAAAAACAAATTTTTTTACAGTTTCAAGTTGCATTATTACCTTTGGAAAATTTCATAGCAGTATCCAAAAATTTCCTCTGTTATTAGCATCAAGAATCACCTCAAATTTAAATCGTGCATGAGCTCTTGCTAAGCTGGTCATATCTCAAATATCATACAACTTATGAGCCAACATTTTGATGGCTACATAAGATATTTGACCCAATATCATAAAATTCTTAGATGTTCTGATGGGTATGATTTTTAAAATTTTAGTTGATGTCACTTGGAATGATCTAAATCCAATAATTCCTTAGTACGTACTGTTGTATAAGCAAGCACATATACTTAGGTAACCAAGAATCCTTGGCTCAGATCCAACATTTGAAATGATTTCCTGTCAAAAACATTAGCTAGGGACAGGGCCGTTTTAAGGAGTTTTGGGGCCCTGGGCACAAACCCTAATCCTAAACATATCCACGAGTCTAATCTACTCTAGCTAAAGCAAGGTTTTTGGGGACGGAGAACAAGTATTTGTCGGTCGATTGCTGAGACGTGTAGCGCCAAGAGGGGCGGGTTATAGGAAAGGAATGTGTCCCTCCATGCAGTCAGAAATTGTTGAATTTTCACATTGCATTTTAAGCTGCCATCGTAACAAAATAGCTCAACATTTGCCGTGCTGACATGAGTAGCCTAGTCTAAGACTTCAATGATTGTTCTTGCAATTATAATAATTCCTTATTCAGTTTCCACATTGTAATGATACATGCAGCATTGTAAGCAAAATTACAGATTATTATTTCAGTGCTGATTACAAGAGTGGTTGAAAGTTTCAATAAATATAATTATTATTACAATAATAATTTCTTGACGTATCAAGTTCAGCAACTCAGTTCTGCTGCTTCTGGACCATTACAGTATAGCCTAACAAATAACTGCAGACAGATGTATAATTATATAAGACCTAATTTCTTGCATTGGAATTGGCTTATTCCCGCGCGTTGCTTAAAAGGGGCTTGCATTGTTGACCAGGATAGGCCTACAGTTCTCGGAATTGTCACAAATGTTACACAAACCAAGGAAGAACCGCCAAAATCTTGAAGCCATGTAGTAATGATGCTGTTTTACTAAGTGTTCAAGTCCCAAAACATTTTAAAATTTCGACAGTTTTAAATTTGAAAGGTACATGTAGTACTAAAAAGGCGAAAATTAGTTGTAAGCTTACAAAAATAGTACTTGCACAAAATATTAACAGTAAATTATACTCATTGTGATATGATTGTATCATATTATGTTATTAATAGATTTTATCGTCATAATATTATCACGATATATTACTAGAGTTCGTGTATTATACAATAATGTAAGCAGTATAATTTAGTCTAATGTTTTGGTTAGTCATTTTGGGGTGAAGTTCTTTCCACACTGGGAGATGCTTAGACACACTGAACGTAACCCGATTTCCGCCTCAAACTCTCAGTCTCAGATATAGAGTACCGGTACTCTATTCATGCCTTCTATGTGCATGTGTGTTACTTTGTTACGTTTATTAGGCTAATATTGATAGAAGGACCTATAGACCTATACTGCTGGCACAGTTAGAGCACAGTAATCTTTGTATTACAAGTGTAAGATAAATTTAAGCTTAGCACACGTTAAAGTTCGTATAACATGTTGCTAATTTGTTATGCAATGTACCATTTTGGGTCGCCGCGGGGCCACCCTGTTGCGCGGGGCCCTAGGCACGTGCCTCGCGTGCCTGTGCCTTAAAACGGCTCTGGCTAGGGAAGAATTTAGCTATTGGAACTGCTTCACCAGTTTTTTCCCATAGTCTTAGTAATTATAGAAACTTGGCTTGATCTTGATCTGGATTTTACAGTTTCATAGAAGGATACAATTTCACACACAAAAGCAGGTATGAGGGAAGAGGTGGTTGGGTTTGTCTGTTTTATTAGTAAGCAGATCTCTTTTGCACCAATTATGCAGTGTGCAGCAGCTGCTGCATACTCACACAGGCAATTATAAGCCCACATAGTGGACATAGAGGTGGGAATTTTTAACAATTGACGGAAGGAGCATTTATTACTAGCATGCAGCAGCCCAAGGCAGACACAGCAGCCTACGACAGCTCTATAAAAGTTCTTCAATGACCATTATCACTTGTTATCGACAGTGACCACGAAAATGTAAAGGAAGTGAATGAAAATCAAAAGCAACTATCACACTAGCTACTCTACTCCAATCCACAGTAACTTGACTAAATGCCTACATTTGAATGGTAATCTTGGAAGCATGGCACTATGCAAGGTACAGGCTTAAAAGCACATGTGCCACATATATAGTTTTTGCACTGTTTACACTCAGTTGGCAGTAGAATGTCCAAGTAGTGCTGTCCTTGGCAGTCATGAGAGGTCGATCACCTTGCAATGAAGAAATGCCTTCAGGTAAACAAAACCTCAGCTCAAAGATTTTGAGCACTGATGAGAGAGTGAATAATTTGAGAACAAAAACCAGACCTGGTGAGGATCACCGTCCCACTTGCGGTACAACAAGAACGCATTGCTCACAGTCATGTCCATATAAAAATCAAAGGCCATACCTGCACTTTTATTATTTCAATCGGCCTCGACTTTTTTAAATCAAATAGTATAAGGGTCCGGCCCGGCCTGGATTGCTCTGCTTAGAGACCTGGAATTTCTTTCTCAACTGACAAGCTGGACTGTTCTGACAATGTTTTTTGATTGCTTTGTTCAAACCAGGCAAAAAGAATGAAGACTAATTCTTTGGCGATCTCCCCATGCACAGTCATGAACTACTTCCACAATTTCTTTGACATCCATATTTGGCGCCACCACCTGTTCAACAATCTCTCTAGAAAATTCTACTGATTCAGCCATCATCTCTTGTAATCTCCAAGTAATTTGCATCACACGCTTTGTTTGGTCAGCATGTTCTTGATTGCCATGGTAAAAAAGCCTTACCCACTCAATCTGCTATCCATGAGACCGCTTGACAGGAAATCAATCAATCGACTAACACACATCACAGGAGGTTAATGTAAAAAGATATTTAGCTGTCAGATTACCAGAATTTTTTGATACACCGAGTAACATTGGGGCAAAAAAATGAATCATCACAATTTTTACAATAAATTTTTTTTTTAAATCTTTATTCACTGCGAAGAAAAAAATATATAAGAAAAGTAATTGCAACATGTTAGGTTGCTGGAATGAATGGATTTCTAATGCAGTAGTAACAGATTGTGTTCAAAGTGTTCAAAATTAATTATAGGTCTATACAATATCGAGGAATTACTGTTTGCCATAGATGCTGCAAATAAATTCTGTTCCGATATATTCGTCTTCTGTCATCAGATGATGCAAGTATTCAATTTACTTGCATCAGTCTGTGACTGCCACTCATTTCTAAAGGTCTGCCTAACTGCATATCAAGTACTTTTCTTATAAGTGCAAGTTGTTTAGGATCTTGGCATTCTCTTCTGTGCGCCACTAATAAAATCTAAGACCAAATGATACCTTCTGGAATCGATTTCTAGTAAAACTGTTGCTGAAATTTGGATGTGAATATGTGAATCTTTTGAACATAACTGCTGCATTGCTATTTCTTGATTTGTCAGATATATCATTCCATGTTTCGCCATTGATGGCATGGTCCTCCTTATTTGTCCACTTCAAAGCTCCTTTTCGAATAAGATTTCTCATAAATCGCATGAAAGCTGTTAGTGGGCGGTCAACATTTTTGGTAATGAAATATGCTAAATAATAAACTATAATATTCTGTCTTAAGTAGTTAATATACTTAAAAAATTAAATTATGTTTGAAATTTTTTTCTATTGAAACACACTTTATATTATGCATGTAATAATTATACATCCACCACTGGGGTCAAAAAGACCCCATTCGTAGCCTACGCAGCATATAAATTGAATACTTGCATCAAGTGATGACAGAAAATGTCAAATAAATATTGGAATTTTCCCCTGGCCGCCATTTTGATTTTATTGTAGTGCTACATATATGTCTTTGATTCCATTGCATTTCTTGAACCCTATAATCTTAATTTAGAGTCTAAAACCGTGTTCCTATCACATACAATACTTGACTTTTAGTCATTTGAAGCAATTGGCAGCCATTTTGTCCGCCATCTTGTTTTCCCATGGAACCGCTAAAAATCCAGCTTTCTAACCGCAATTTTCGTTTTCAGGAGGATCAAATTAGTCTAGAAACACCGGTTAGCAAATTGTTACATGATTTGCTTCTAACATGGTAATTTTCAGCCAGGTCTATTATATAAGAGACTATTGCTAGTTTTTGACAGCAGACAATTAAACAGGTACAACAGCCATCAGCGCACATGACTTATCCGTCACTGTGACTGTTGATGGCTACAACTAACAGCTTGACACAAGACGAGTAATATCTGCTACACTGACAAAGCTTTTAAAAATTAGGCCTACTTCACATATTATGCATCTTTGACTGGGCTTCCGGTATTGATTTATGGGCCCGGGCTTGGGCTCTACCCTAGGAATGGGTACACAGGAATGCGGGCCGCTGACAGCCTAATTCCAGAACACAAATCCATTCTTGATACTGCCGTAATTATATCTCATAGATCACATGTCACTCTCCCATGATGTTCTAATTGACCTAAAGTTAATATCTAATAGATAGTTAAAAGTCTTACAAATACAAAGGTGATCTGGTGTCTAGTAAAAGATTCTTTGACAAAAATGAACAACAAAAAGAAAGAACACATCCACAAAAATATGAAACTAAAAAAACCTAGTTTCTTACCTAGTCGGAGCCCGGGACTGCTGATGCATTGGCATAGAGAATACTGAATCAGGTAGTCGAAGTGGCAACAGGTTGGCAGGTATATCCAAATCCATCTTAGGCACATAATCTTCTGCTTCCTCTTCTTCCTCCTCTTCTTCCGCTTGGACTCCCTACAACACCATAATCTGTTTCTCACAAAGAAATTTAAAATGGTTCTACTTCTTATGAACATGGCAACCCAGACCCATGTCTATATGGATAGAATATACTCCTGCATCCTCCCAATGTAGTACACATACACAGTTCAGCCAAGGACTCTATAGTCCACCGGTTCCCAACCTTTTTTTAACTTTAGGAAAACTTTTTCTTAGTTGGAGGACATGAGGGCCACAAGGGTAAGCAAATTGCCCAAGGTCACTCCGCAGGAGCTTGCGCCCCTGCATCCCACACGTGCTAGCCTGAGATATCTAAATCTCTGAATGTCAACTCCCAGCCTGGGGCTTGAACCGCAGTCCGTTGCAACCAACAGACGAAAGCCGCTCTTGCTTACCGGTGTAGCTAACTAGGCCAGTAACCTATATCTAAGGAGTTATAAATATAAGAACAAAAACTTGAAAATATTCCAGATAATGATAACTCATTCACCTAATCATTCAATCCAGAGTGTGCAATGTTCACCAAAGTTAGCCAATTGAAAGCTAAACTTACGATTCTAGTCACGATTAGCTATTTTAGGAGCTTTGGAGTTCAGATCTTCAACTTAAGACTCGTGATGTTTCTTTTCCCACACAAATTTTTGCCTTCCCACAAACAAAACACACAGTTGTTCAGTAGCAGTGCCCATGAGACTGCAAGCTACATCCAACAAACCATTGCTAAACTTAAATCATATCCTTGTCTACACCTGAAAGCTGCTTTTCCGCTTCCTTTAAAATGTCCTGCTGCTCAGTTTCTGCAATGTAGATTTCAACAGCTTTTTCAACTTTTCAACACTGTTTCTGCTCTGACCGATGGGGTCCTTTACAGCCTGGGGCCCCTGTGCACTGCACAGGCTGCACGACCTATTGCTACGCCACTGACATTGTCACGCTGTGCAAACAGAATAAAGAAAAATACTTACTGGTGCCTCGTATTTTACGGGGCGTGGACCGAAAAAGATGAGACGGTCGACTCGAGTCTTGTTCGTTGAACGCTGATTCTCAGCGACATATATCTGAAAAGAAAGTTTTTATGGAATGCAATCCTGAATTTTTTCAATGCAGACAAGAGGCTTAACTGAAGCTGAGTCTAAAATAACCTTCACCAGTCACCATAAACAAAAGTATGTAATGCATAGAGTTTTAAATTTCATTTATTACAGTAATTTGATATGGTTTCCTTCAAGGCTGTCTACTCAGGAGCACTGCCAGGTCAACCCCGGTGGAATAGGACAGTTTTAAGAAAAGTAAAAATGAGACAATAGGCATTTAACAAAGAATAGTAGGGAGCCCATTCCAGGTTTCCTTTGTCAGCCACAAAGGTGCAGTACTGCCTGGTTGCAGTGCGCGAGCAGGGAACAATAAGTTCCACTTGTACAGCTGAGCGGAGAGAGCAGCAGATGCGCGTGTTGGAGCAGCAGAGATTCTGCAAGTATGGAGGGCTAAACCCTCGATAAGCACCAGATCAAAACAGAAATCTCATTTTCACTAATTGTCACTTTGGAAGTCAAGTTTATATAAACTTAGATGATGAAAAAGACAACTTAAAAATTTGATTTTTTTTAGTATTTTTTATAGGCATGGTCATTCTAGTGGCCACAACTTAAGGACTGCCAGTTTAGCATTAGGAAAATGAAGGCACTTGACAGTGACTTTTTATTTTTTATGTACACTGACAAACTCCTAGTTTTCAATAATAAGACAATTTATATAGCAGTGTGATACAGGCATAGTAAAGAAAAGAAGACTAATCCTTACCACCAAACCTGCAACTGTAATGGAATATTATCGGCAGTTCGTGATAAAAGCTCTTGAAAAGAGCATCTGATGCTGCTGCAACAAAGCTTAATGCTAGTTGTTAATGGCTTGTTTCAATGTTGCTGAATCAGCACCTGTGAGAGGCTCTTAAGACACTCTACACAAGTATTAGTATTCTGTTACATTACTTTGGCTAATCAGTCAAGAAGTCCAGTACAGAGCTGTGCATGTTGTGTTGGTTCTGCTGTGGGATAGACAACTGGAGACCAGTGAGGTGATGACACTTGTCACATAGCAAGTGGTAATATGTTTCAGATGACAAAGGTTGTAGCCGAGTTCACCAGACAACATTCACGCCAGGTTACAGGATGGTGTCATTTGTGGGCCTAACAGCAAGCCATTGTACCCAACACTTGAAACAGAAAAGCCAGCCTCTGTCCTGCAGAAGGAATTGATCTGTTGATAGATTTAATTTCAGTGCGGCAGAAAGAAAAAAGTCATGTGGCTGTTCAGTGTACACGTAGACTGCAAGAGACTGTGACAGGTGTATGCTGGACGTCATTTTAATATATGGTTAGGTAACAAATTTAGAAAAAAATTGATTTTACACATTCCAGCTTTAAGAACAAATAAACTTATGTTTTAAGATGATTAAGAAACTAAATTGCTTACCACCAAAGTTGAAACCTTCTGGAACCTTGATTGCCAGAGGGGCAGGAAACGGCCCTCAAGGTCCCCCATGTTCAACCTGCACAGAGTGAAATTAATATTAAGTATAATCTCTGTAATCTATAAATATATCAAAGCATTTCATAGAAAAAAAGAGTTAATATACAAATGGAAGCATCGTCTACCGGTAGTATGAAATGAAAACTTAGTCCATTCCAAAATCCAAAGTCAATGCATTTTAATATTAAATGATTCTCTCTTAACTCCTTTTCATGTCATGTCATGTCAAAACGCCGACGCTGCTTCGCGACGGTTGGCTGCATGAGCGGACCAATGTACTCCAGCAAGATCTGTCCTTTACAGTCCTCAATAGCGCCGCTCCCGATAGACCGGTCCACAACGTGATGTTATCGAGCCAGCATATTCTTGGTCTACCACGGTTACGAACACCCTCCACCAGTCCCGTCATGACACTATTTTCTGTCAAACTTTAAAAAAATTAAATTAATTTGTTTAATCTTCCCAAAATTAAAAAAAGACAATATATTATTATTATAATATCTTTTTTTTAATTAAAAATTTAACTCTTTTTAGGACAAAACAATTTTAAAATTGGCTTGTACAATGAATATTATTGCAAAAGTTCGTCTTTCAAAGATATGAAATTTTTCTCCAAATAAATACTAATTAACAAAGGACTTAAAAAACACACTATCTTCTCCAGAGTTTTGAAAAGTCTAAGATAATTCTTTAATTATAAATTACTCAATACTTGGCTAAATGGGACTGAGTATTTGGTCTATCTGTCTAGGGTGATAACTGCAGTAGCTCAAGATATTGGCTAGAGAGTTGTCCGTCATTTTGGCGCATAACTTTGGCCACATGTAACATTCCCTCTATAGATCTCAAAAGTGGGAGAATTACTGTTTGCCGAGTCGGCATGTTGAATGATATTTCTTGTTTCTGAGTTCTGGATAGTTTTGGTTGTGAGTTTCACAACCTGTCTGTGTCCGGGAAGATTAAAGCTCACAGCAAAGCAACTGACCTACTTATGCTGTCTTTGTTTGAAACTTTTTGACCTGGAGCACCATTGGCTGAGCTGATCAGTGTTCAATCGCACATAAGATAACAACTGCTCAATAGAACCAATACCTAGACTATGTGTGAGACTCTTTGGTGTGGTTCAAGAGACCTCCGGATGATGCTTCATTATTCAACATTTCATCATCCGTGCTGCAGAAACTCTTAGTTTCTTTTATCTATCACCTCTAGTCTGAAATCTGTTGGTTGGGCTCAGCAACGTGTTTGCATGAGTCTCCAACTGGTGGTTCTACTAGTTACAATATTTGATAAGTGCTCTATTCACAATGACATTTGACATCATGAGACTAATGCTGACATATTTTTTCCTTTCTTCATCATCATCATCAACATCCTTAGGCTCAGCGCCCGTAGGAGTCCGACGCCACTCTCTGTCTGAGTCTGTCTCGCGTCATATTGCCCAGCCTCAACCAGTCCGGTCAGCAGGTCCGCTTTGTACCATTAACATCTTGGAGCAGCTATAGACCACCTTGCCTGAATGAAGAGAATATTGGGAGAGAGGCATAAAGGACAACCTGGGTCAATGCCCGTATGTGTCCCATGCTCTCTCCTCCAACTCTCTCCACCAGTCTGTCCTGACCAACCTGTGCATGTCTGCCCCACATCATGACATCTTGAAGCATCTGGGTCACTATGTCACTTGTGTCATGGTTTTTGCGGATTTCTTTTCTTCTTTGAACTAAATTGTCAGCTTAATATTCAAATAAATTAATATAATAATAATCAATGCTGTGCTATTCACCAGTTCCTTCCTTCTCATGTGTTCACTACCTTGGTCCTTGATTTGTACTACAGTTGACTTAGATAATGTCAGTTGGGCCTTCCTTCTTTTAAAAGTTAATGCCTTTCCTTAACACTGCTGCCCATCTCATTGATGGAATCCCAAGGTTAGCCCATATTCCATTTTCATTTTGGACTCCCTTCACTGTGGGGCACGGAGGTGTAGTGGTGGCGTCGTTGCCTTGAAGCCGGAAGGTTCGAGGTTCGAATCCACCTCACCGCGTAAGGACCTTGAGCAAGTCCTTCACTCACACTTGCCCAGCACTTCGGCGTGAAACTCCGACGCAGTGTCCGCTCTGCATTCGGGAGCGCCTCTGAGTAGAGAGCTTGAAGGGGCGCTATAACAAGTGCACATACAAACATACAAACACTGGTTATCTGTTCATCAATACTTTCAGGTTAACAGAGCTGTCTTGTTGGCTCGAATCTTATGTTACTTACACTCCAATCTCCTCGCTGCCTGGCTGGATTTCCCTTTGGTCAGCTGCACATAGCCTCCTGGTGATTCCCCTTATAGGTACTGCCATGGACAAGTCCAATTTTTCTTGGCTGCCCATCCAACTGAAACTGTATTTTCCCAGAGTCTGCAACTAAAGCTCCTTCGTCTGTCTCCGTCAGTCACACAAGGGTCTGAAAACTTTCCTGTTTGTCAGTGATTCTGCTGGTCCAGGTCAGGAGCACAACTGAACAATTCTCTTTTGCATCACTGAAGGAAATCTACATAACTACACATAACTACACATGGTTCAAAGCCTCGTGCCACAACTACAAATAAGTACACATGGTTCAAAGCCTCTTGTCAGGGTCATAACAAAGAACCCCAAATAGCATGTCATATTATGCCCATATTGCATTCACTACATTGTGCAAAGAATCCATTTCAAACACTGCTTTGCAGAACTTTCACAATGGACAGCACTTTAACAAAGTGAACCTATCTCTGTTCCGTGCTAATCCCTCTCATAAATAGATATTCCATTTGACTAGTGGAAGTTGCTTCCGACCCCAGATATCCAAAAGTGTTAGACTTTCAGACATTTTTGCTCACTGGTCCAAAGCTGTGGAATTCACTACTCAATTCAGTTTGCTCTCTCAATCTGTGATGCCATTCTTATCTAAACTACAACCCATCATTTTGAACTTGCAGCACTGCAGCCTGCTTCTGGTTAATCAGATCTTTCGGATTTTGAGCTGATCGCTTCAACGTAAAAAATGGCTTATCATTTATTGCCATCTCACTAAAAGCAACCATCAACCGAGTCTTGGGCATTTAAAAACAGTGGCTACTAGATGGGACAGTTTTCATTCATGGTATAGTTCACAACTGCATGAGTGCTGAATGATATGGTAGCAGACAGGTTGAACACACACCGTGTGTTATATGACATTATGTGACCTTTTCAATATGGGCTCATAGTAAAACGTTCACCAAACATCATGCAAATAACTCCAAGAGGTCCTCAATTCCAAGGCACGATATTCAGTAACTTGCATCTATGGAGCACAGGGTGGGTCTCAAAGAGCTCTAATGCATATTTAACAGCTCAGTCTCAAGTCTCTCCCAGTGATTAGCCATTATAGCCTTGAGAAAGTTCTTAATTTGCCATTGTTTGTTGTCTCATCAGTACACATTGTACTTCATGAATATGAGACACAACACAAAAAGTAAAGCTACAAAAAGAAGATAATTATAAGAAATTAAGTAAATCATACAAAATCATTTACAATACATTCCATAACTCACAAAAAGGAAAGCTACAAAAAGAAGATAATTATAAGAAATTAAGTAAATCATACAAAATCATTTACAATACATTCCATAACTCACACGAACGCCTGACTTTGTTCTTCTTTCTCGATTTCTTCGAAGTTGTGGAACTTCGGCGGATTTGCAAAGAGTGAAACCTTCCTAGGACCACAATCTATATAAACAACAAAAAATGGTTCCCAATGAAGATTATTGAAACTGGTATATGGGCACAGCGCACATTGCAAATTAGACTAGCATATATACAGAAGCAGAAAATGCAATTGTAGACAATTTGAAGCACTGCACCAGGGTAATCAATATAAGAATATTAGGGACCTTACAACAGAGACTCAAATTCTGAGCACAGGTCTCGAGTGTCAGAAATTTTATCTATCTCATAATCAATAGTAATGATCTCAGTTTCAGCCAACCAACAAATTAACAACCTTGTCATATACAATGTAGCATAGAG
This sequence comes from Lumbricus terrestris, assembly GCA_949752735.1. Classification (NCBI taxonomy): domain Eukaryota; kingdom Metazoa; phylum Annelida; class Clitellata; order Crassiclitellata; family Lumbricidae; genus Lumbricus; species Lumbricus terrestris. The sequence goes on along the minus strand of OX457038.1, from coordinate 27,756,246 downwards.
TAAACTGCACGGCAAATGCAGTCTTCCACTATACCATACTAGACCAGAAATATAATTTTCAATTCTACCACCTAAAGACTGTAAGCACTATAGTAAATTCCAAATGTCTAAGCGCTACTAAAAAGCTAAAAGCAGGGTAGCTTCCTATTCACGAGCATCGAGCACTAGTACTCACTGGCAGTCTTTTGTGCAAGTCTGACATCTGAGTCGTCTGAGATCATTGCAGCTTTAGTATTCTTGAGATGCTAAGGTTTGTACTTTGCAGTTCTATCAAGAATTTTAAAGTTTACATGATTTCCGGAAATTCATACCTGGAGGAGCAAGAATCATGAGTGACTGCAGACGCGTTGGTTCCCTGAAAACGACCTTTATCATAAGCTGTAAAATTACACATCATACACCTGTAAGATATATTTATGAGACACATGCATTAAAAGTACTTTGATCAGACAGTGCATGACCCTTGTAATTATCTAAGCACTGCTTGCTTATTCAATAGTTAACTTACTGTTCCAGCCAAACATTAACATCAACAACAACAATTGACTGTGGCCAATGAAGTTTTCAAACATCAATTTTGCTGCACAAATAGGGCAGAAAATCAATTGTAGGAATACCACTGGCAAAGGTCAGATAAAAAGAAACAGATGAGCACAATATAATCCTGAAATTAATTATTAGGGGAACATCATAAGCTCCTTTGCAGACATAAATAGCATAGCCAATAAAAAAACAATGGGCATAAAGACATTAGAAAACATAAAGAGCAGGATGCGCTTGGTGACATAGAAGAGTCAATCAAAAAAGATAGGCAAAACTCGAAGAAAATTGGACTATCCTTTAATTTTTTCATGCATCACTTAGAAACACCTGTCATGCCACAAGTAGAATATGTACCAGAGTTTGAAAATTGCTCGACTAGCCAATAAAGTCTAACTAAGTGAAATCACAAGTCAAAACACGGACACATTAGGAGACAGAGAAATATATTAACCAAAATATATTTATATACAATATAATGTAAGTGTGTTTACGTTGCTGAAGTAGGAAATAACTGCAATTTTAATTGTAATCCGACATTAAAAAAAACTTCACAAAATAAATTCATCAACAGCACCATGATCCACACCAATCAAATAATACAGACCTCAGTTGCTTGTAAACTGTGCAAGAGACAAACTGAAGAGCTCGAGACAAAGCTCTTGAGAAAGACAATACCAGCCGGTGAGTCTAACATAAGTAAAGCTTCAGGACTAAGCTGTAGCAGTAACAGGGACACCACCAACTAAAGGGTGCCATGACCAGGGACCAAAATGCAGTTAAGTCCACAAGGCAAATGGAGCACAGTCCATTAGATAACCCCACATAATAGGAATCATATACTGATGAATGGTGAGCCAGTGCAAAATATGCTGCATAAAGGAAGTCGTGTGGCAAAACCCCTGGGGACAACTTCAATAGGATGAGCAGATGCATTAAGAATACATTTAAGCTTCAAAATATTAGCTAGTAAGAGTCCAACAAAGACAGTGTTTCCAGTCCACGCTCGTGCAGATAAGGGCAAAAATACAAGTAGCAGCATCATGAAAAGAGAGACAGCAGTGGATAATGTGGAGCTGACAGTGATCGCAAAAGCATGAGCGGCAGACACTGTTAACATGATCAGAAAAGGAAATACCTGGTCTAGGACAACTCCAAGATCATGTACTGTGGAAGAGAAAAGAATGTCTGGAAACCTCTGGCATAGAATTCAAACGTAGTAAGCTGAGCATGACCACCAAGTCAAATGAATTGAGTCTTATGACAGTTTAATCCATAGATGTAAAAAACGATTAAAATAAAATAAAAAACGGGGAAAAAAGTCGGTTTTTTTCAAGAGAAAAAAACTCTTACAAATTTCAAGCCCAACTAGATCAGGCTTGCACAGCTCCTAAAAGATTATCTGTCCGCATCAGCTCACACACACTACACACACTAATGCAGTGGTTCTCAACTTGTGGGTCAAGACCCGCAAGTGGATCGCAAAGAACATCCCAGTGTGCCACCAATTTTTCAAGCAAATCGCAATTAATTTTTTCTCAAAAAATATTGCAAATACAATGCTAAAACAACTGGATTTACTACATACAAAATTTATTAGTTATTTTGCAACTGAACTCACAGAGAAACATGACTGGGTGCAAAACCTTTTGCAGCAAATAGTACAAATATTCCTTAGGCCAAAAAAATAATGTTGTGTTTCCGGTAACCCGACCGACCCACTTTTATGGCCGTGACTCGGATAATTTTGTGAAAAGTTTTTAATTCGCATTGACATAATACATTGCCTAGTGTATGAAGGGTAGAGTTGGATCTTATAATTATAGCACTCACTAAAGCAGACAAGTGTACTCGGCCGTCTTTCAACGTACAGTGTATGTAAGGGTCCGTTAATTGAGCAATTAATGGTTTCTCAGTCAGTTTGACAAGGCAGGTGGTTGTGGGAGGAGAGTAATAGATCTTAAAGGATGGGTTGTTTCACTGTAACTTGTAGGTATTTCATAGAAGGCCGTCTAGCCGTAGCAAATGATGGCTATATAGCAGTGGTTCCCAACCCGCGGGCCAAAAGTGGCCCGCCTGGCCTACAAAAATGGCCCGCAGCATCTCAACGAATTAAGAAAAATAGATGTAAAAATTGACAATTTGGACATGATATAATATATAATTCTTTTCTATTACAAATTATTTTATTCGGACGCTAACAAATCGCATTAAAATAGAATGTTTTATGCGATTTATTAACGTCAAAATAAAATAGCATTTAATTATAGTAATTCTACACACCTTTGGTTAATTAAATTTTAACCTTGTGGCCCCCTAGTGTCCTTCAACTAAGAAAAAGTGGCCCTCATGTCCTCCAACTTAGAAAAAGTGGCCCGACAGTCGAAAAAGGTTGGGAACCACTGCTATATAGTATACATGGCTATCAGCTGCTTCAAGTTTATTGTTCAACTAGCTGTTTGTCCCTGATAAGACAGTCTCTTGAGCTGACCAGGGTCTCTTGTGCTCACTATGCCCTCTTTTGCTATCTGCTGCTTTCTGCTCTCTTTTGCTCACTGTGCTTTTGTGTTTCTCTTCTGCTAAATCTGCTCTCTTCTGCTCGCTGAGCAGTTCTCTTGGTGAAGGATTTAACATAACGAGTAACAAGAGAAAACTTGTGACTTCTATGGGTGATGGACTGCTTCCTGTCTACCAGTCTTGAGAGACCTCTAGTAGTGGCAAATGGTCAAGCAACTTACTTAGTACGCTCATTTCCTAGCAACCATTTGTGCAAATAAATATCACCAGCACACCAGGATAAGTGGCAAGGACATATTGAAATTCTAATAAAAACAAAATCCATTCTGGACATGATGATTTAACAATATTTTCTTCTTCCAAGTACTACTGAAATCATCCAAAGTTCTATACTGCTACCCAAATGCTGCTGCTGATGTCAGCACCAAGCAGGTAACTCAATTCTTAAACTCTGAAGGCAATTAATTGTCCAGTCTCTTACTTTGGGACTGCTGTTCGATTCCAGATGACCAGTGTTGACCAGGGAATTTCTTAGAATGTGTTCCGGATGCTGGTTCAGACATGCACATTCTTCCAAGTTTATTGCTGGCAATAAGTTAACCTAAAGAAAAAATAAACCACTTTTTCAAACTACTACTAGTCAAGTAATCATCTTTTACATTCCTCACTTCCAATTCATGCTAATCTATATACAAACACTTCTGAATAACCACCATGAGTTAAGATATTTACATTCATTCTTTTCATTAAAATTCCAAGCTGAACAGATAGGAATTCTTGCAAATGTTGCTCTGCCTAATAAGGTCTTTCAGCGCAATTTTTAATAGTAACATTATTGCATCGATCATCATCAGTAAAATTACCTGTGTCAAAGCCGTCAAAGCAAGGTCGCCTTTGAACTGCTCATAGAATTTCTTTACTTCATCCTCCAGCATCTTTTCATCACAGTTGCAACAATTGTCCAGTAAACACTCATCTCGGAAGAAGAAAAATGCCGGAAGGCATTTCACCTTGAGTGTAAGCACTGTGTCCTAGTAAAGTGAAAACATCAAATAGGGTTAAAAGTATTGGCAGAATATGTGAAGGCGTAGGGTTCAGCAGGGTCTAAACACAAAGTGAAGGAGTGTCTGCAGAGCACTCCATGCATGTAGCATAACAAAGAATGTTGAAAATTGCCAAAACCATAAAACCATATTATAGGCAATCATCTCCTGTTGCATTCCAAAGTCAAATCTCATACTATATAATTTTGATGCCTGTGCCATGTATCACACACATTATGACAAATCTTAGGACAAACAAGTCTTCTTACAGTGTGTTTCAAATATGTCAAAACAGCATTGTATGGGCAATTAAGGTTAGCCAGCAACCCAACCAAAGCAGTCTTAGAGTGGATCCCAAACCCTACACAGAAGGGACAAGTAAAATAAATTTTAAGAAGAACATTGAGAAATATTAATATTATATTTTAAGAAATTACTTTTAACAGCAATGGCATCTCTGCTGGTACTTCACAAAATTTTACAATAACGTGTACTATAAATAATAAATATCATGGGAAGGAACTAATGTTACTAGACATCAGAAAGTAATAACCATAGAGAGCTCAGTTGTTTTTATAGCTCGGTTATTTTTATATTTCGGTTGTTTTTATAATTTATGATGATAATGAAAACCTTGCACAAATGTCTATTTTTATTGTTTTTGGGACCGGCTTGCGGATCCCTTAGCAACAAGCGACTGACCAAACCCTGAAATACAGTTTCAAAAGAATGCAAAAAAAGTAAAAGGTTCTGCATCACTTACAGGGCAATCATCGACATTTATCTGGAGAAAGGATGCCATACGATATTTAGGGGCCAATTTTCTCAAAACTGGACCCATTTTCTCACAATCTTCTGAACTGAAACGCACACATAAAATAAACAAATGTTTACAGCATAAAACAGCTTAACAAAGAAAAGAAGAACACAAACAGCACAAAGAAAAAGAAAAGTATATTGAACAATACCATGATGCTGATTGTCAGCTTCACCTAGGGCTATCAACCATAACAAACCACAATGGAATCATAATCGTAAACTCCGAATTTATACAGCACCCACAAAAGTCAAGTCGCGGAAACCAGCTTATTCACAAGCACTCAATCAAACTTCGGAAGACAACCAGTATTCACAGATGAAGGGATGCAACAAGCTGATAGACCATTAAATAAAAAAATCAATATTTGAAACTCTAGTTCCACTTGTCGAGTGTGTATGTATCACACGACCAAGTTGCAAACTACTGCATACAAACTTGCAAATCCTTTGCATTTTTCTTGCAAATTGAAAAGCCTCGTAAAGCTGGCAGACAAATACACTTAGAGCCGACAACCATGCTGCTTTTGCCCAGATTTTCCATAATACATCACTGCTTCCTTATAGCCATCACCATCAAAATTTCTGGGAAAAACAAAATCGTTTTCGATGTAGAAATTTGAAGCTCGCTATAAGGATAACCAGCAAAACAATTAATAGTCATACGCAAATTACCTGTTGGAGTACAGATGCACGACAACTAATCGCGATTTCGCAGAATTCAATTCCTCCTGAAACTCGCTATCCAACGATATCTTTTTTAAGTTATCAAACAGCGCCATGATTACTTGCGTCTTTCCACCACCGATTTATTATTCCACAGTAACCTACCGGGCTGCAATCGGGGGAGAAGGGCAAAAATATACAGTGTATTTCGATGATTTTACCATACATGCAGTGTCTTTTGCCATCGCAAGCCCCTATAGGCTACCTATTCTTAGATCGCAAGCGGCGTTGAGATATGAACTATATATACAAGAACCATTCCAAACATGGACTATATATTTTATGATAGCCATGCCACAGCATAAATAACAAAGTCGATATCAGGTCGATATTAGCACAGTATAGATAACATATCTATACTGTGATATTAGCGCCAAGACCAGGTCCTGTGTAGCCTATAATTAAATGCTGATTGTGCACTGTTATTTTAATAATATTCGCTTAATGACTCAATCTGACACACCGCAGAACGATTACATGTACAGGTTATACGAAATACGGCCCACTATAGCACAACACGCAGGTCGGCTTTACAGCAGTCGGTTCGGTAACTTAAGTGCTGGATCACTCCTGGTTCAGCCAAACCAGATGTGGGAGGGGCTATCTTATTTTCAGCAGAACCCTAGTCAAACAACACAACAGAAACGGGTAATTTGCGTATGACTATTAATTTTTTTCACGAGGGTTTTCGAAAGGAACCGATCACTCTACGATCGTCTTTTCGATCGCTCCTTCTGCGCGCTGGCCCCGTCTCGATCCTCGTTCACGGAACCCAGCACGCGAAAAAATCATAGATATTCATTGTCAAAACTGCTATCATAGAAATAGTCAAATTTTATGTGACTGAAATCTGACCTTAATTACTCTTGAAATAACAATTGCAATCGTCTGAGTTCTTATAATATCCAAACTGAATTAACCACTCCATGAATTCGCTCTTGCTGTCTGAAATTGTTTCCGAAATACAATATACATGTACATTGTACAATGCACATACTCATTGTACACTGTACAGTGACCTGATAAACGGTTGTCACTGGTTGTTGAACGATCGAATAAATCCATGTTTCTACCCTCTGCATATAAACGTACCATATTGAATGACCTTTCTATGGTGCCTGCTGTAGGCCCACCGCAGGTACATGTAGTTAGGCCTAGTTTAAAAAGTCTGCTGATGTTTACAGAACTTAACTTCAAGCGAAAACGAAACGCCACTTGACTGCGTGTTCCGTCCTAACAAATTGCCCTTCGCTCGAGCGCTCTGCCTCGAGCGGGAAGCTTTTTGGTTCCTCGCGTGGGGACCTCAATCTGTCGGCAGGGTCGCATAGGCGCAACCACCCTATGGGACCCACGGGACGCGTCCCCGCCCCCAAATTTTGAGTGGTCCCATTGAATTTATCATTATGGTCCCCCAACTTTTTGGACGTGATTCATTTGGTCCCCCCAACTTTTAGGACGTGACTGCACCTATGCAGGGTCGTAACTTTCCTCAGATAGAGGTGGTGACTATATCAGGGGCGGATCCAGGAGGGCCAATCCGGCCCTGGCCCCATTTAGAAATATCTTTATTTTTGACCACCTATATTCTGGCTCGGTAAGTTGACGTGGCCCCATGAGTAATTCCGTAGAACCTCCCCCCACCCACGGCACACCCACGAAGTCCGCACACGGCACACGATGCCCGTATACGCGCACGACTAAAAAAGGTCACCCTTTTTGGCGGATGAAATGGTATCTTTTTCTTGGGAATAGGAGATGTATGACTAAAAAATTAAAGTCATCAGATTTTTTCGACGACCAAGACGAAAATTTTTCCCTACTCAAGACCGAAAATTTTGGCCCCCACCTTGAAAATTCCTGTATCCGCCCTTGGTGACTATATATTCCTCTGCCCACTACTCATCCATTCTCTCCTCATATATATATATATATTTATATATATATATATACTAGCCCGGGGTACCCTGCGTTGCATGGGAAATTTAGGCTAGGATTCGACCCGCTACGGTCACAACCCCACCACACCCACTGTGACCCACAGCACCACACCACACTCTGACCTCCACCGGTACGCCACCCGAAAAATTTGGGTTTTCGGGAAAATTTCCTCGTCCCAGCCCCCACCCCTCTCTACCCCCATCCCACCGCCTCACCCCTCCCCTCCACCCCACATCCCCCACCCTCCACCCCTCCCACCGCCCCACGCCCTCCACCCCCCCCCCCCACCCCACGACTCCCCCTATACAGCTATACAGCGTCAAGGCTCGACGTTTTATGAATTTTTCCTTCATTAATCGCGATTTTGTTCACGAATTTTTCGTTCGTATACCCACGTACACGCTCGAGCTCTTTGTGAGGGGAGTATACGCTGTATACCTGCGTATCAGCGTATGCCCTCATTTTCGGAGGCGAGTATATAGGCCTATATACGATGCCATTTTTCCCGGAGGCGAGTATATAAACGCTGTATACCCGCGTATACCCTAGAGTAGCCTAAGTAGGCCTACACTGCAGCCATAGGCGGAGACTTGGTCCGAACTTTGGGGGGACGGACGAGCGGCCGAAAAAACGATCGCCGAGGCGCGAAGCGCCAATTAAGCAGGGAAAGGGGTTTCTGCCACATTACTAAATGTCGAAAGTTTTTAGTTTTCATGCTGCAATAATGCAATTGTAGCATTTTAGGCTGTCATTTTAACTAAATTGCTCATCGTTTCAGTGCTAAATGCATATTGGTCTAACACTTCAAAGTGTCCCCCATGCCGATCATTTTTTAATCTACTAACTGCATTTGCAGCATTTTAGGCTGTCATTTTAACTAAATTGCTCAGTTGAGTGCTAATAGTCCTAATTTAAGACTTCAACGTTTCACCTGCATCGTTTTTTTAAATTTCTTCGCTGTATGCCTAATGGAAACATTTTTAGGCTGTGATCTCAACAAAGTTTCTCATAATTTCATAATGCTGAATGACATGCATGGTGCCGCTTAAGACTTTAATGAATGTCACATCGACATTGTTTTGATTTTTAAAATTTTCCATAGGCCTATGTTAATTGAATAATTGTAGTAATTTAAGCTGTCATCTTAATAAAAATTACTCAGTTTCCAATGCTGATAGTCATGGTTTAATTCTGATTGAAGAATGTCGCATCCCAATTGTTTGGATTTCCACGCTGTAGCCTACCGTAATGGTAACTTTTTAAACTGTCATTTCACAAAATTATTCATGATTTCAGTGCTCAGTGACATGACTTAAGACTTCAATATATGTCCCCTCCAATTGTTTAAAATATTTTCAATTTGTAAAATGTAGGCCTAGCCTAATGATAGTATTTTAGGCTGTCATCCTAACAAAATTGATCATTACAGATAAACGGTGGATAACACTGTAGAAATTTATAATGATATTCCTGAAATATTGAGGGGGATATATAAGCACATCCTCCCTCCCACCACAAATTTTGGAGGGGACCGTCCCCCGCTGTCCCCCCTAATTAAGTCTCCGCCCATGAGTAGGCTACAGCCCTGGGCATATCCCCTCCCGCAAAGCCCTCCCTCTGCTCAGTGAATCAACACTAAGCAATCGTAATCGTAATCTCGAGACTTCTACAGCGCCCACAAAAGCCAAGTCGCGGGAACCAGCTTATTCACAGGCGCTCAATCAAAACAAAATCGATAGGCAGCGGGTCAAGTCCGGAGAGTCAGGCAGGCAGATAGATGGTCGCGAAATGCACAAAGGTTGGTGGGTCCACTATTCCGAGGGTCCACTATTCCGAACCCTAAACCTATAGCTATAACCCTAACTCACGGTACTCATGCACCTCAACCCTAACCATGCATAACCCTAAACCTAACCCTAACCCACCCCAACCCTAATCATAACCATAAACCTAACCCACCCCAACCATAGCCCTAACCCTAACCTTCCCCAACCCTAACCATAACCCTAAACCTAATCCTAGCCCACCCAACCCTAATTCCAACCCTAGCCCTAACCCACTGTAACCCTATAGGCCTAACCACAAGAATAACGAACAAAATATAGCGGATATTCGGAATAGTGGACCTTCGGAATAGTGGACCCTCGGAATAGCGGGCCGTTATCCAAAGGTTAGGTTAAACCTTAATTCACATACCGGTAATTAGTTTTTTTTAAATTAGGAAATTACACATTTTCATTCATTCATTTTGGGTGGTTAGGCCTATTGGCCCTACTGAAGTCCTTGCAACCGCGTTAGAGATCTCCTTATGATGTCACGACAATGAAGACATCGATTTTAAACTATCGACGTAATAGGACTACTATCCTGAAATAAAATGACGCAATTTTTGCTAAAGGGCATTATTTATTTTTCTTGCGTTTTCAAATTATTGTCTGAAAAAGCAACACTGATGTGCACCAAAATACTGAAACTACTATAGCGTCATGGTCACACTGAAGGTGTCATATTCAACTATTACATATAGGCTACAATTCTAATTAACCCAACCAATCAAAGATCACGAAGTGCACTATATATGTATGAAAAGGCAGCTGTTTGTGCTTTAACTTTCAAACTTTCACTCAAATACTATAAAATTATCTCGTGCCATTGCACATATTACTCATATAAATCATTTCTGTCATGTCTTTCCTAGTTAGCCTACTTAATTATCATAATTAATCACACCGTGCAGAGTATCTTGCGGATGGCGAGCAGTACTGATTATAGTTACTTCAGATTTAGAATCTGATATTGGCTCCCACATATCGAATGAGCAATTACGTCCACAATTCCTCGCTAGATTCGTTCCAGACACGTAGTTACACTTGCAATGAAGAAAACTATATGCACATTCGCATTTTATTAGCTTGGTCTATATTAACTTAACTCGTTTAAAAGTCATGCCATATACTTCCTGTCTGTCTATAAGCCTATACTCCGCTTATTTGTATGCACTTGTTCATTATATATATATATGTATATATATATATATACTAGCTGGGGTACCCGGCGTTGCCCGGGAAATTTAGGATTCGACCCATTTCCGGCCACAACCCCACCACACCACACCCCACCACAGTCCGACCTTCACCGGTACACCACCTGAGAAATTTTGTTTTCCGGGGGACGACCCCCAAATTTTTGGAAAATGTTTGGGGGGAAAATTTCTCCCCAAAATTTCCCGCACCTCTTTGACCCCCACCCCACAACACGTGACCACTAACTCCAATTTCCACCGGTATGCCACCCGTGAAATTTTGGTTTTCGAAAAATTTGTTGGGGGAAATTTAACCCCCAAATTTTCACCACCCCTCTTTCACCCCCCCACAACACGCGATTACTAACTCCGATTTCCACCGGTACGCCACCCGTGAAATTCGGTTTTAAAAAAATTTGGGGGGGAAAATTTTCCCCCAAAATTTTCACCCACCCCTCTTTCACTCCCTCCCACAACACGCGACCACTAACTCCAATTTTCACCGGTACGCCACCCGTGAAATTTTGTTTTTCGGAAAATTTGTTGAGGAAAAAATTTTTCCCCAAAATTTTCCCCACCCCCTTTTACCCCCCCCCTTACAACACGCGAATACTAACTTCGATTTCCACCGGTACGCCACCCGTTAAATTTTGGTTTTCGAAAAATTTGTTGGGGGAAAAATTTTACTCCCAAAATTTTCCCCACCCCTCTTTTACCCCACCCCCCCCCCCCCCCCCACAACACGCGAATACTAACTCCGATTTCCACCGGTACGCCACCCGTGAAATTTTGGTTTTCGGAAAATTTTCCCTACCCCTCTTTTACTCCCCCTCTCACAACACGCGAATACTAACTTCGATTTTCACCGCTACGACACCCGTTAAATTTTGGTTTTCGAAAAAAATTTGGGGAAAAATTTTACCCCCCAAATTTTTTCCAACCTTCTTTTACCCCCCCCCCCCCCCACAACACGCGACCACTAACTCTGATTTCCACCGGTACGCCACCCGTGAAATTCGGTTTTAGTCCGATATGCCACCCGTGAAATTTTGGTTTTCGGAAAAACAATTTGGGAAAATATTTTACCCCAAATTTTCCCCACCCCTCTCTCACCCCCTCCCACAACACGTGATCACTAACTCCAATTTCCACCGGTACGCCAACCGTGAAATTTTGGTTTTCGGAAAAAAAATTCAGGGAAAAATTTTCTCCCCAAAATTTTCCCCACCCCTCTTTTACCCCTCCACAACACGCGGATACTAACTCCGATTTCCACCGGTACGCCACCCGTAAAATTTTAGTTTTCGAAAAATTTGTTGTGGGAAAATTTGTACCCCCAAAATTTTTCCCACCCCTATTTTACCCCCCCCCCCCCACAACACGCGACCACTAACTCCGATTTCCACCGGTACGCCACCCGTAAAATTCGGTTTTAGGCCAATATGCCACCCGTAAAATTTTTGTTTTCGAAAAATTTAGGGGGCGAAATTCCCCCCCCCCAAATTTTCTCCTTACCATTTTACCCCCCCTCCCCACAACACGCCATCACTAACTCTGATCTCGACCGGTACGCCACTCGTGAAATTTTGGTTTTCGGTAAATTTTATGGGGGGGAATTTTCCCACAAAATTTTCCCCCACCCCTCTTTCACCCCCCCCTCCCCACAACACGCGAACATTAACTCCGATTTCCACCGGTACGCCACCCGTGAAATTCGGTTTTCGGGGAAAAAAATTGGGGGGTGGGGAAATTTAACCCCCAAAATTTCTCCCCACCCCTTTTTCACCCTTTCCAAAATTTTCCCCGCCCCTCTTTCCCCCCCCCACAACACGCGACCACTAACTCCGATTTCCACTGGTACGCCACCCGTGAAATTTTAGTTTTGGGGAAAATAATTCCCTCCAAAAAACCCGACCCCCACCCTGGCCCTCCACCCCACCCCACTCCCTTCGCCCCTCCACCCACCCATTCACCCAACTCCACCCTCCACTTCCACCCCCCCCCCCCGCCCCCCACCACCACCGACCTCCACCGGTATCCGACCCGTGAAACTTGCAAAAGCGCTGTTCTCTAAACGCTGTCGAACGGCTGCTTTTATACGTATTACGTATGAGGCCCGAAAGAAAAGTGCTGTTATAAGCTTGAAAGGGCAGAGTCCAACAGGGAAAATGAGGTTTTTTGGCCCCCACTCTGGCCCCAATGGTCGCAGAGATTCGCGAACCCCTCTGTTACGCGTCCGATGCCAAGACGGACACAGTAGTGAAGGTTTGGAGTGAAAAGGTCAAAAACTGTGGAAATGCATTCCGGTTAAACAGACAGACAGAATCTTCTCTTTATTTATATAGATATATATATATATACTAGCTGGGGTACCCGGCGTTGCCCGGGAAATTTAGGATTCGACCCGCTCCAGCCACAACCCCCACCACACAACACTCCACCACACTCCGACCTCTACCGGTACGCCCCCGAGAAATTTAGGTTTAAGGAAAATTTCCACCCCCATCTCACCCCTACTCCCTCCACCCCACCCCTCCACCCCCCAACTCCCTCCCACCTCACCACCCCACTCCACCTCCCACCCCATCCCCACTACCTCCACCTCCTACCCCCACCCCAACCCGTTACCCTCACATGCGTATAGAACCCGAAAGAAAAATGTTGTAATAAGCCTGTAAGGGAAACTGCCAGTAGGGAAAATTAGTTTTTCCCCCACCCGGGCCCCATGGTTAGCAGAGATTCGCCGACCCCCCCATTTACCAGTGTCGGGTCGACCCCGACCCCCTGCGAAGGATTGGGGTTGATTGCTTCAAGACTGTGGCTGTGCATAGCTAACAAACAAACAAACACACAGACTTACTAAAATATATATATAAGATACGTTTCGTTATTTTTTTTCAAAAGCCAGGTCTGCCTTTCTGTCAATATAGGCCTGTTGATAAAATTATGATGGCCATGTTAATGAAGGTGACCTTTGGGACTTAACTGATCTGAAACATCTTGGGGAGGGGTTAGTAAAATAGATAACACTTTGGCTTGAGGTGCAGGGCTGTTTTTAAGGAATTTTTAGAACTGCACAAAACCCTTCTTTGCCTTCCCATCTTCCATGGTAAATTACTCCCACTCGCATGACAATGGCCTTTTTCACTAGTCCTAACTGCTGAGAAGTGCTTCTACAACTGCACAAATCCATTTAGAACTGCACATTTTGTGTACAACTGCACGGTAAAAAACAACTGCACGGTAAAAAAAAGCCCTGTTGAGGTGCTTATGATACGCAGTTCAAATACTGTAGGTCAATGTAGGGCCGATGGACTTAGCTCTTCCTTCATTCTTTAGGTGGCAGCTAAAGTACATAGAGCATAATACGCCTTGCATAGTAAAATGAATAATGCTCTGGCTTGAAGTGCTTACAGTCTGCTCCAGTGCTCCGTGTGTTTAGCTCACCTTTCGTTCCCTATGCATGGCAGCTAAAGTACATAGAGTACATGCATGCTCTATGTACCATCATGCCAGGATGGCCGTGTAATTTAATGACCATCAATTTATGTCTTTCTGACACTATGATGGGCAAGCTTTCTGTGCTTGCAGCAGAATTTGGCACTAGCGAAATAGGAAGTAAATAGCAATTCCAACCACAGACATACTTTGAAATGAAAGCTTCGACTATTCTAGCATCAGTGCAATTTAACGTTAAATTTTTCTCTTAAGACAAAACTGATAAGACAAAAATATTGCTTAATATGAAAAAGATTTTCAGTCTAATGAGCGTAATTCATAACAAAGTGATTATACCATTAAAATTTCAATTCAACTCAATTGTGATCATACCATGAAAAGCTCAATTCAACTCAATTCAACTTATAAGATTTATTGATCACCAAAAAGTATGGATATATTTTCATGTAACCTAACAGTTCTTGGGTGTCAAAGGTAAACCTAATTTAGGAACAACATCATTCCGCTAGCAGGATAGCCCCTTTCTCATTTCTGTGTTTAAATGTTTACAATGACACTACTGGTAACCATCAAAGCATGAATCGGAAGAAGTAAAACTGCGAAGGTGCAGAAAAGAACAAGTGCATACAAATAACAACATAACATAAGTCATAAGAGATCAGATCAATTAAGCATATCAGTCGTTCACCATAATATTACGTCATACACAGCAACTCAATACTGTTCTAAGTCTTCTTTAAAAAGCTAATAATATTGTAAGAGTTGTTTATGTTATACACACAGTGACTCAATCAAATACTGTTTTAAGTGTTTTTAAAAAGCTAATAATGTAAGAGGCGCTTTCGATTTCTATAAGCAGCAACGTTAACTCGTACACAGCAGCTGCTAGATAGAGAAACGCAAAAGCTTCAGATTACATATATGTGCGATATTCTACGTCTAGCCAAAAAATCTTTACAAATGCTACTAAACTACAACCTATCTCACGATATAAATGTATTCTGTTTACAATCATTGCCAACAGTTTTTAAGTGGATTAGATTTAAAGTGTTTAGATCTCCCAGAAACTAGCGAGGAAATACGGAGAATGGTGCTACAACTGCTAAATGCAGGTTTTAAAGTGGGTGGGAATGCGTGGAACGGCGTTCTCACTGCTCTCGAAATTCTTGGCTTGCGTTCCCACTGCTCATGATGGAATGCCAAAACACATGCATTTCAATGCAATTCTTCATCAGCGTTTCCACTGCTCACATTCAGCATTCCCACTGCTCACCCAAACCACTTTAACCACTGGCTACATGGATCTGAAAATTAATGTGCACTGTGAGAAAGGCATATAATCATCAAGACAAAGAGGCCAAAGTTGAAAGGGCAATTGAAGGAGGCAAGTGCATCAAACAGGAAATAGAAACTACCATCATGTAACTAGCACTCAAGGACATTAGACAATAGGCATTTTGTTGCGATTAAATCTATCAAGTCGACATTTCAATAAATTACGACACAAGGCTAATTTACGGTTGCATATTGGCTTAAAATAAGCATGGCCTCGAGCGCAACATGACAGTACTTAGTTTCTCTTCCTCAGTGATGCCATGGGTAGCATGGTAGCTTGCTTATCTTGTGGCCTGATAATCATGGAATCCAGTCAGCTCAGTCATTATGTTTGTACTGAGTTCAGTGTTTGAAACTGGTCAGTTAGAGGAAATTTTGTGATAGAGCAGTCCAGTGCTTTGGACTCTGGAACAGGTGTACTGTAAGGCTACCTACTTGGTAAAAGAAAAGAACACAACTTCTCAAACACAAGTTCTGCAAAAGTCCATTAAGTTGACCTTATCAGTGTGAACAGAAAGCAGTTAAGTTCCAGAACAGGAGAAAGTGATTAGTAGCATTAATTTTATTAAATAAATTTTAGTGGAGACCCGATATAACCTGTGCATGTGACCAAAGGGATACAAATATAAACAAAAACCTTGATCAGTAAACATTTAATTGAACAACATGCAACTGAATTCCTCATTACAAATATAGTCTGAAAGTCAAGTTCTAAATGCAAAGACAAAATGTTCATACTTCATAGCTAATATAAATTATTCTTAAGAATAAGCATTGAAATACATTATAGATTGTCACATAGCAGATCGATAAAATGATTGGAAGATGTTAGGCTACATATCACATGTGCAGCAGAGATTAGCACCGATCATAGTTGTAAAAAAGGTGTTTTCGTCTTTATTCTTATCAGAAAAATCCCGTGTTTTCACTGTTTTTCTCATTTTTCCCTTTTTAATTTTTTTTATATGACCATATTATTTATTAATTTACTGTCTGCAATTTTATTCTTAATTTTATTTTCATCCCTTAAGTATCCCTCTCCGTATTTTCAATGATTCTTCTATTAATTTAAGCCATTGATATTTGACCATTTTACTAAGTGTTTAATAATAAAGTTGTCTTATTTGCTTGCTGATTGAGATTAAATGCACAAACAAAGATTTTAATTTGAAACTGCAGTAGAAGATGTAAAAAGTCCAATTACTGTTTGTTTTCTGTTGTTTTGTCCTTTTTAAATTTTTAAAAATAAAATGGCGTTTTATTCCATTTTCTGTTCAGTTTATGTTGTTTTAAATATCTATGGCATCGAATGTGTCCATTCTGGCTAAAAAATTATCAGGCCATGAGCTATGTCCAATATAAAAAAAAATTAAGTTTGTACTTTTTGAAAGCTTCCACATTATTACTCTTTCCAATAGTAAAAATCACAATGGAGTAAATTTCCTTCATAAAAACATAATATAAAAGTGGGAGTTAAGTTTTAACTTGTAAGTTTTACATGTACAAATATATTTTATCATTACAATCATGTGGGTATCAGTGTGTGCACCTTGGTTTCTTGTGTGCTCTCGTCTCACAATGTGTGAGTGCATGTACGTATACAACATGTTGTAGCTTAGAGAGAACACTGAAAGCACCTCTTACACTTACAATATTAGCAATAAGAGCATGACAGCCCCCAAGGAAATAAGAAAGTCTTCAAGTCTTCAATATGTCAATAGTATTGAGTATTAATAACACATCAAACACTGACAAATGCAGAAATACTGAACAAAAACTTTGGCCTCACTGGGATAGCATAAATTAATGGTAGCCTTACAACGAACGTTTGTGAAGGCCCCATGCAAAAGAAAGGAATCGCACGGCAGTTTCTCCATCTGTAACATCGACTGTACCGGTTACATATGCCAAACAGGCACCGGTACACAGACTTTGCAGCTCATGTTCATTACCTCCATCACCACCGAAAGGACCGTAAATGTTGCCAAGGTTTGTGGTGAACATCAGCTGGTCAATCAAACACCCTGCACGTACAGTTACGGATATTATTCGCTCGCCAAGACCAACGTGGAATTCACCATCTTCGTATCCATATCCGGCCGTTCCATGAAGAACAGACTTTCCGATGTTGTAAAATACTTCAATACCTAAATAATAAAAAAATTTAAATATGAAAACTAAGCTGGCAACAGTTTTATAATAATTATGTGCCAGAGCATGCATACCTATTGAGCTAAAAAAAGGAAACAGAAATGCTAACAGAATCCTTAAGTACTTTCTTATTTTACCTGCTAGCTGGGGTACCCGGCATTGCCTGGGAAATTTAGGATTCGCCCCGCTCCCCTACTTCCCCACCCTCACTTCACCCATCCCACCACTCCTACTCTAAAACCCACTTATTTTCCCCTTCTCACTCACCCAGTGACCCCCTAACCCGCCTGCCCATCTTGTCTCCACCACTCTGTGGTACTCAGCATTGCCCGGTAATTTTGGTTTTGGCCCACCCGAACTCGCCCCAACCGTCCGCTCTTCAACCCCATCCCATCCAATACCGCTCCCCAACCCCACCCAGTCCCACCACAGCCTCCACTGGGTGCCAACTCCTCTGGGGTTTGTAACCGGTATGCCACCAGTGAAATTCCGTTTTCCCTGGATTCCCCCCCCCAATAATACCCCGCACTCACCCGGCCCCTGCAGGGCTGTGTGTTGGTGGGGGCGGGGTAACCCCGGTAGCATTCTATCTAGCTGCAACATTTCAGGTGAATAGCTCTGTGAAACTATGGCGGCGGAATGGAAATAGCAAAAGTTTGGGTTTTCGCTCCCACACCCTGGCCTGGCCCCATGGTGGGAGATTCGCCAACCCCTTTACTGAGTGGTCCGGATGGCTGGCCTACCCTACTTAACTTGGCCACAATGCATAAGCTGAGCTGAAATAAACATTGCATTACAATTTTTACCAATTCTTACATGTTTCTTATGACCATAACTCTAGGTTACGCGTACTCTAAAATAGAATACATTAAAATACGTACGTACATTAAAAAAAACAATACACGTATGGTACGTACCATGCACGAAAATTTTGTTTATGGTTTACTTGGCGACCCATAAACTACGATTAATCTGACGTCAACAATATGCGTCATTGAAACCGGTATTTCCAGTAGCGCAGCAGTAAATTTAATTCAATAAATTCTTCTGTTAAAATTAATTGGATGCAGATGTTCAACCTTTTTCTTAAAGTGGGACTTTGAAGTGCTGCAGCAGAACTTAGCTTACTGACTGATATTAGTTCATTAAGTGCAATGTATGCTGGATAAACATAGACCTACAATATAGCACTGCAGCAATTTACTACGCTGTATACTGGGTTGTGACTGTTTGCTTAAATTAAATTGAACATTCTTATATTGAGCAATGACATGGTTAACATATTTTATTATTGTTTACATACCCTAAAATAGGGTACGTTCAAAACATACGTACCTTTCACAAAATAGAATATGTGTGGTACGTACACTCGAGCTTTGCTTATGACATTTCCTAATATTATTCAAAATGTTGTTTTCATAAAGCACAAACAAGTTTAAGCCAATTCCTCTTCTGAAACTCTCTTCTGACTATTATGGAAGACTTCTTGACTGCAATTCCAATGTAAAAGAAGAGCAACAAACCTCCAACTACATGATGGCTATACCACATTCGAGTGTAGACCTTCATGCCAGTCACAAAAATGTGCTGCCCATCATCAATGAGATCTACATCATCAAAAGCTTCAGTGGGTTCCTCTGACCTTTGAGCGATCGTTGCCAGCTCCTGAGTCTTTTCATACTGAACTACAAAGCACAATAGTCACAGTTGGTAAGCATGTGTGTAACTGTGTATGCATGACATTCAAGGACCTATCAAAAGCACATCTGGACCACACGCTGTTACCCTGTACAGGCACAGCAGAAATTTAATAATTCATGTCATCCTTGCCAATGCAACACAAACAAGAAATTCTGAACATGGGGTTAACCATTGATCCCCAATGGAGCTTTGGTTTGTTGGGTTTTAAGTGTGCAATAGCTCATCAAGTGACTTTCCCGATCAATGTCAATAGAAGCTTCATCAATGATTGATTTGTTTATTGACATAAAATAAGTCATCAGCATCAACATATAAAGGCAACAATCTGGGAGGATTATCAAAATGAATACACACGGAGAGCCTACATGCCAATGAAAACGTTCTTTATCTAAGTTTGAATTGACAGAATTTCTTAAATCCACAGGAAGAAATTCCATATTGATGGGCCAGAACTTTTAATGGAAAATTGTTTCAGTCTGGTTCTTCCATGAGTAGTAACATGGTAAGAACTGTGGCTCAGCCTTGTCAGGCCAAGTAGGGTGGCCAGCTAGCTGTCTGTCGACCAACCATAATACCAGGTTTACAGCTGTGAAGGCAAATTTGTGAAAGACTGTGCTAAATATCACTTACCAATACAAGCACGATGGCATTTCCAAAATTTCTGTTCTTCACTGGACACTTCAGAAGACGTGATTCGATTCAGCAATTTCAAGCATTCTGGTGAACTCGTAATCCAGTTTGATGATTTCAATGACTCAAGCACCGACAATGGCAAAAGCATCAGACGAACGCCACGCGACAGCAGCACTGGCAGATGTTCGTGGTTTACATCAGGTTTGGCTTCAACAAAGTGCAAAATAACTTCGAGAATCTTCTCTTCTTGCTCCACTCTTCTAGACTCACAGAAGTCATATTCCAGCACAGTCAGCTCATCCTTCTCCAGCAATCCGAGCAGCTGCTTGACCGGCAATTTCAGAAAAATCCCCTGGTGCACTATCTCCTCAAAGTTCAAAGTCATGAACAACTTTACGTTTTTCTGCAATTCAAATTTGTCAAGCGAGACAGCAAGCTTAAGAACATCGACACAGTTGTCAAGAGAAAGATTACTCTGGAGGTAGGTACAGCAGGCACCGATCACCGTATCAATGCACAGAAAATTAGCAGCAACTAGAAGATCCTGAATATTATCAGGTGTAATATTCAGACTACCACAATATGCAAACTCTATGAGCGACTGAATGGCAGTGCTACTTAAATGAATATCTGTTAGATTGATCTCATCACTTCCAGCATCCCTCATATCACTATTAAAAAGGGTTTTAAAATATCCGCTGAAAGCTGAGAGGATGCTTCTGTGTGCTCTCACACTGACATCGTTAAATTTGATTGTGAAATCCAAAAACTGGTCTTCTCTCCATTGATTGTAATGTTCGACTAAGATGCGAGCAGCATGAGATGAGTCATCGAATTTGTAGAATTCATCTAAAACAGGAGGTGTAACAGGTTGAGGTTCATTTTCCTTTGGACGGTCCATATCTACACGACGTGTGAATGTGAAATCTCTCCTTGCCATCTAAAGCACAGAAACAAGAAAGCTACTATACTATAGTCTTCTTCTTCTTCTTTTCCTTCCGGCTGAAGAAGAAGACTATAGTATAGTATGAATATCTATAGTACTATATACTATAATATACTATACTATGCTATACTATTCTATACTATTTTTAGATTTATAAAGTGCCTCTCACAGTACAACTAATCAGAGGCGCATCTACAGAATTACTACTTAGAATGAAAATTCATGCATGGAAAAAGATTTCTTCACAAGAACTGATGCACAAGAAATGATTGCAAGACTTAAAACGTAGACAGTTTTACTTGTTTTGGTAGTTCCCTGTGTCTAACTTCATGGTTCTCTTCCTGTGAACGCTGTACACATACATTCTGAGCACATACATTGTGGGGCACGGTGGTGTAGTTGGTATGTTCGTCGCCTTGCAGCCGAAGGGTTGCAGGTTCGAATCCACCTAAGTCGCCGCGTAGGGACCTTGGGCAAGTCCTTCACTCGCAATTGCCCAATGCATGGGCGGAGACTTAAGGGGGGACGGTCCCCCTCAAATAATGTGGTGGGGGGACGGCCCATGCATTTGTCCCCCCAATCGTTAAGCGTTAGGACATGTCACGTTAGAAGTGATGACTAAAAAAGTCATCAACTTTTTTGTGCAGATAACATTGGATTTTCGTCGACTTTTCTGGCCGGCAAAAATGGAAAATTTCGTCGGTGACTCGGCCATTCGTCCGCCCAAAATCTTCGGCCGGTCGTTTTCATCGCACCAAGTCTCCGCCCATGGCCCAGTCCTTCGGCGTGAAACTCTGATGCAGTGATGCGCAATTCTCTGTAGTCGGGAGCGCCTCTGAGTAGAGACCTTGAAGGGGCGCTATAACAAGTGCACATACAAACAAACATACATCCTACTTGACACATGCCTGAAAGACTGTCATTTAGGCTTGTAGTGGGAAGCTGGGTTCATTCAGGAGGCTGCATTGGCATCAAGGTAACAACACTTGGTCCAGAAGTTGGGGGGAGGAAACGAGCAGCCGAAGGACGATCGCCGAGGCGCGACATTTTGGGCGGACGGCCGAGTCGCCGACGACATTTTCCATTTTTTATAAAACAAATTTTCTGACAACCTTTTTTTAGTCATTTGGTCGAATTCTCCTGAAAAGTGAAAACATACCATTTTTCCGTGTCAAAATAGCTAGTGACCATTTTTTCTTTACCTCTTATATTACCAGAATTAACCCAAAAATCTCTTGAATGTCCTAACACTGTAGAAATTTAAGATGCTATTTATGGATATTTCTTAAATGTTGGGAGAGGCACGAGCATGGACGATCCCCCATCACAAACATTGGGGGACCGTCCCCTGCCTGCCCCTAAGTCTCCGCCCATACATGCAATCAAGAATTCTATAAACCTAAATTCTATAAATACCAAGAATTCGGAAACCATAAAATCGACAAGTAGTGTGGGCATAGGTCTGTCATCCGGTTCATTGAATAAACGAAAATTATTATTATTATTAACATATTTAGGCCTACTCGACCATCAAACAAATCAATGTGTATTGCAATAAGTTACTGATACAAAATAATTTAAATTCTTCAAAGAATCAGATGAGAGTATTGGTGAAAAGCCAGGCACCATTACCCCTATTGCCTTACTGCTCCACTTTATTACATTCTGAAAAGTCTCCTTGTATTTTCATTCTTACTTTCTGTCCCATTTCAAGGTTTCTCGAGCCTTCCGTCTAATCTTTTAAGTCCAACCGTATTCCACTACTGAACGGTTCTGTATTAAATATTCACCCAACAAAATAAGACCAGAAAAAGAAAGCCGATATGCAGATGGTCTTATAAAAAAATTAACATGGTTTTATACCATACATAACGAGTCATGGCGTCTACCCAGCGACTAGACGTATTTTTGAGTTTACCCGAATTGCCGAATCCAGCAGAATTTGCCGAAAGAGAATGAACTTCAAAATTAGCTGAAACGCTGTTCAAAAGCAGTCTCCTATCGTGAGTTCAGTGTGCCGAAAAATAGCGATTACCAGCATCGCCGAATAGCAGACAAGTGAATAGAGAGAAATATCAGCCGAACCAACGCAGAAAGCTGTTCTAAGCGTTCGGTTTTCCCCCGGAATGTTATTACCAACGACCTTATATATATATATATATATATATATATATATATATATATATATATATATATATATATATATATATATATATATATATAATATTACATTAATAATGTGCTATTAATAGACCTTGACTGTAGGCATCTTCAATGGCGCATTTCCTCCGATCCTAGGTGAGTACGGCAAATTTATACGCAGAGTCATTCTTACACCTCGCTTCATAACTTGCTGTCAAGCTAAAAATAGACGAACAGCACAACGCTTCCGTCTTTAATCCTTCAAGAGGTTATTTCCAGTAGGTATAATACCCGTTTTCGACTTACTTTAGAAGTAATTTAGTAAGGAATGAAAGACGCATCTTAGACTTTAAATCGAAGCAATTTAGTCAATAAAATGTCGTCATCACCGGAAGGTTTCACATAATATTATGGGTGGAAGGGGTGGTGGTCCGGCATATTAGATAACACACTGGCATGGAGAGCGAAAGGCACCGAGATCGAGCCCCGTAGGGCGGACCATAGAATGTGATAAACTCAACTTCTCCGATCTCATGGTCAAAATAAAATGGCGATGTCTATGTGGGGGCTTCAGATAAAACTTTTTGGCGTTAAAACGAATGTTAGGACGATCTGTAACAACTGCACATTGTTTTCGCAAAGATTAAATTTTTCTACTTCGCGCTTGACACGAGCAAAGCGAGAGGAGCTGCAGCTGGATGGTAAATCACTTCAAATCTGGCAACGCGTGTACCTTATCAACCGGGTTCGCTTATTATATTGTAAGTAAGTAGTAAGTAGGCCTACTGTTAATGACACCGACATACAGAATCATACTTTCGAGGAGATGATGGTCGCAGACAGGCTAAATGCAGGAGCGTGAATAGTCTGGAGGATGATAGATTTTATATGACATTGGTGTGACAATGCTTATCAGGCTGGGCACCCTCTCATCTGCATGAGCTTTGCCCCACCATTTTTCTTGCTACGCTCTCCACGGTGACTTGAATCACTTGATGGTTTCTTTTGCCTGCTCTGCATCAGTGCAGAGCTGCTCCTTTTCTGTGGTTGTTCCAACAACCTGGCATGGGCTTCCCTTGACTTTTTGACACGTCCCAAACTGTCCTTGAGCAGTTTCACCAAATGGTGTAGACTGCTTTTTTCGCTTGGCATGGGCCGAAAGTTCTTCTGAGTAAGGATCTTGTAGGGTTTTGATTGGCTTAAAAATCATTGCAGTGCATGGTAATTCAACATAGTAATGACACTGTTGGGCGAAAATAAAAATGGCTACCACCGAATGGGATGAAATTATAGAGCAATTTTTAGTTAATGGGTGATGTTTCTGGTAGTAATGCACAAACTCAAGGTATCAAAAATGCCAGAACTTTACGGCCACACAATAAAAAATTTAATGCGTTAGACGAGGTTTCTCATAGCAGTCACATACGAGTGTCGCTTGACTTGTGACGGAATGAATGCATTTGGGGTATAGACATCAGGCTACATATGAAGATGGAGGGCTACTGTTCAGCACGTTGTGTAACTTGGTGATTGATTATAATATAGGCATACACTATCTTGAAGTTGTATTTGTAATCAGCATAGATTTCAGTGGGCATAGATTTTGCAAAACTAAAATTCTTGCAATCGTCTGAATACATTAATCTCATGGTTTATAGGAACCTTTTAACTGCAATTTTGTCTCTTTTCTAGGATGCTAAGGCTATACACTAAAGTAACAAAGCATCATTAGATACTTTGAGTCTTTGGTACACTGATTCATCTAAAAATAAAGTACTTTATAATTTTTTTTAAACTTGCGCAAAATTCTGGCAAATTTATTGTTTTTGGTGCTCGTTTTTTCCTTTTTTTGGCGCAAATTTTATAAATGGTAGTAATGCACAAACTCAAAGTTATCAAAAATTAACTTGCATTTACTGCATGCGCATTCACACATACATACATGTACATTATACTTGCAGAAAAACGCATGCATGATCACTTCATCTTCATCGCTTCAAACTAACATTTTGGTTCAGTGTATGACTCTCAGTTATGGTTTTTATTGGTTGATTTACGCTAGTTTGTGCTCAATAATTGAAATTAGCAATGCATGGAAATTTGTAAGCGCAAGTTTCTGTTCTTTTGAGGATTTCTGTGTTGGAATCTGGTGTGCCTAAATTTATTCTGATCAGACTTATTTGAAATCTTTTCAGTTGCTGAACATTGCAAAGAAAGGTTTCAGAAGACTAGAGTTTCTTATACTATTCATTTAGGTGATTTGTAACATTAAGTAGACCCCACCGTATTTTGGCATAACCTTTGTGAAATAAAAAATTACTTGAAACACTGAGCCTTGTGCACTATGTAAGAAATTGAACATAATTTTATTAAATAAAATCCCAAGTGATGTGGAATTTCAAAGACCTGTGCTATATAAAGTGTTTGATAACATTTAGGATGGTGTATAGTTGAATAATGTTTTGGACCTTTGCCAAACCTAATGTTGATATGATTCACATGAATTGCAGATGAAGAATTTCGAGTGCTGGTTATCCCGGGTCACACGAAGATTCCAGAGAAAAAGAGAGAAGAACGACGAGAAGCCAAAGCAGTACGTAAATGAAATGTGATGTCATGACATTGCATTTTACATTTGACATTGGACATTGAGGCTAAAAGTTTGAATACTTCAAAAAGTTACCTCATTGGTGTTTGCCATTCTTATGAATGATATGCTTAATGGCTACAATGCACTGTGGATGTAAGTAGTGTTGGAAAAGCCTGTCATCTGTAGAGGATAACCAGCAGTTAAGATTTAAGGTGGATTAGCTAAAAAAATCCAGAAGAGTGAGCCAAAGTGGGGCTACTTTTCTGATTATACCTTTGCAGGTAGTAAAAGTTTCTTTGTCATCGTTTAAACTTTGTCAATTGCTATTTTTGAGCAATGTGTCTGACTCTTTTGGTGTCTTAACTTGCTTTGGCAACCCTCTGAAGTTGTACAGGTAGGTGTGCATTGTCAAGAAACCATAATAATAATGATAATATCTGACCTTGCCTTGATCATAGTTGTGATGTTCCAAGTATTCCATTGCCATATTCTGCTTCGACAGGTTCCACCTCCAAGATATAAGACGATGAAACCTGATCAGGACTGGACAAGTGTGTGGCCAACTGCACATACATTCAAGTGGTCTGTTGTGCCTTTTCCAGTTCGTCAAGGATACATTGAAGTAAGGGAAATTTGTGATCTTGTTGTTTATATCCTTCACAGTCCGCAAGGTGACTTCAAGTAACCCAACTGAGCACTCTAAATTTTTGCACTTTGTGTAAAAAGAAATTAAGGACAAAGGTGCTGGTCAACTTTAATCTTTATTTTTGGCTGATATTGTGATGGTTGTCTGGTTTTAGGCAGTTACTAATCCAGCAACTTATCTTTTCTGTCTGTGCTTAGGGTTCTAGTTTCCGTAGTCTATTACGAACTGTGTGTTGGAAGACTGATGGCTGTCATCTTGTTTTGTTGTAAGCAAGAATTCTTTTCACAGCCTAACATTTAATATGCTGATGGAATCACCAGCTACACAAGGAAAGTTTTCCAGTGTGAAAGTGATTAAGTACAAATTGTATGCAGTGTTTTGAGTGATTTTTGAAGCCTTGAAATAATGTTTTGCTACATTCCTAGTTTGAGAATCGATTCTAGGTGCTCGTACACATGTTTTATTGACATTGCACATGTCGTGTAGAGTTCTGAAAATGACGGAGTTGTACCTTCGAAGTTTGCAAACGCTGAACTAATGAAGATACCCAACTTCCTTCACCTGACACCGGTTCACATAAAGAAGCACTGTGCTGCTCTTAAACGTGAGTAAAAAATGAAACACTAGTAAATTGTGTTTTCATTGTTATCCAGCTTGTAAATAACATTTTTTTGCAATAATTGCCAGAACCACAAGTTTAATATTTGTATTTATTAGTGTATATGAACTGTAGTCGTCATTAGTCACTGACTAGCTACAATTCTCTGTTGACTTTTTTATCGTTACGTTTTAGTCCAGGTGGTGAGTGATGTCATTTTGATGCAAAAGTCATGTAATTTTTTTCTCAGTTCATGCTTCCGGAACTAAGATTGTGAACTAAGGAAATATGTAATATTCATACCGTTTATTGCAAAGCTATGTTCTAACACTTTTTGAATGATTATTTTAATGTAATTATTTAGAACGTGTTAGTGACATAGTCTAATATTGAGGTCGTGAATGTAGTCCTTGAGGTACATAGAAGCATGTGGATCACTGGTGTAGTAAGTAGTCACTGGTGACATGAGTGGTGTTGCTGCTCCAGTCAGGACTGTCCAAAGTGCTGCAAAGTGGAATGAAATGTGTCCAGATTTTTAATAGCATATTTTCATAATTTCTATCTAGAATTTCAGTGGTCCTCACATAAAAACGCAATGAAAGCCTGTGTGCTGAATTGTGAAATGCTTAGCAATGCTACTGATGAGAATTTCTCTTTTAGTCAGTACTTAGTTAAAATTTCTCTGCATATGTGGTCTCAATATTAGTTGTATATGATTTGATTAAGGTGTGAGTTCTAAAAAGTAGTTGTTTTATATAAATAGAATTCTGTAATCCTTGGCCCGAAGGCCTGGAAGCGGAGGAAGATTGCAGTCGTCATTTTCCTGTTGACGTTATAACCAGTGATTACGTCACGGACAGTGTCTCAATTCGTGATCCTCGAGCAAGAACTGTAACTGTTAAGGTCGGTGATAAGTGGTCAATTTAATTAGTTATTTGTGTCTGCTTAAGCATTGCTTTAAGTGGTAGTTATGACTTGTTATTATATTGACTTTCCTAGGGTTGACTACTGGTTTGTACCATCTGTTCTACATTGCGGAACTGTATGCTGTATGAAATCAGATCTAAACGTTTCAGTCATGGTACATTTGAAAGACTGTTGTTCAAATGTTTATCAATGGCAGTATTAATCAGTGAAGGGTTGTCACTTTACCCCATATGCATTAGGATTCACATTGCCAGTAGATAGACATTGGACATTACAATGATGTCTAGAAAATGCATTGTCTAAACGCAGGCTGTAAATGATTTTGTGGTTAAGATCAGGGATCATAATTTTTATCAGCTCTACAATGCAGTCTCTCTTATAATATAATACGTATTGATAATCTATTATTTTCAAAGGTTTTGTTGTAAACAAGGTTGACTTGACATCTAAACTTGAACTTTTAAAGGTAGCCCTGGTAATTCAAATTGGAGTGTATTTTTGTGTTTTGCAAAACAGTTAAAGCTATCTGTGCTTGAATTGGATTACCATGCTAGAGACAAATTTCTTCGATTGGCTGGTAAGAACTACGATGCTGAAACGGATACCTTGACGCTTGAAGTTGACAGGTGAGCATTCTTGTGTGCATTCATTTTCACTTGACCATTCTGTACGCTGAATTGTTTTTATTCATTTACCAACTGAAGGAATCCTATATACTTGTTTCATTAGGTGAATGGTATATTTTTTATCCATTCGTAAGTTCATTATTAATTTGTTGTCTGTTGCGAGCTTCGTTTTACAATTGCAGACGGCATCCACTACCAGCGCAGTAGTTGATGTGTGCCATAACGAGGATGAGCGGTCTGACTGGTCCATGGTCAGAATTTCCATTCCGCAGGGTTCCATTCTAAGACTCCTATTCTGAATTTTGTGCACCGTTGATTTGAACCTGGTTCATTCTCCATTGGGGTTGTAGCTTCTCAGTATGCTGATGAAACTTGGCGATGTTCTTGGTGCTGCTAAAGAGGTTGGCTCCTTAGTAGAAACATGTTGTGTCCGTGATGGCTTTTTTCCATTACTATGCGTTATAACACCTTTGAGCCAGGGATTGATCACTTCAGAGCGTATAAAGAATGTGTGTTGAATGTA
Organism: Lumbricus terrestris; assembly: GCA_949752735.1. Classification (NCBI taxonomy): domain Eukaryota; kingdom Metazoa; phylum Annelida; class Clitellata; order Crassiclitellata; family Lumbricidae; genus Lumbricus; species Lumbricus terrestris. The sequence continues at coordinate 27,727,367 of OX457038.1, read as the reverse complement.
CTTTTGCCATCTGCGTCAGATTTGCACAATGTACCATTTGCTTATATAACTCAAAGCTGTCACAACGTTTATGTTTCATGTGCGCTAGAGTTGGCAATGTCGATTCCAGTTATTGCCAGCCCAACTCTTCTGCATTAATCAGCTCCAGTCAGTTTTAAATGTTGTAGCATGGCTGATTAAATTATGGCACTTTGCACCTAATCAATTTTTTTTTCATATTTGGTTTTTAACTAATTTAGTGTTGGGGTGGGGCCTGGTAGCACAATGGATAAAACGCTGGCATAGAGTGCGAGAGGTAGTGAGTTTGAGCCCCCATTGGACAGACATGCTTTGTAGGCTGCTATTAGCATCGTGTAATTGCAAAGCTGTCTGTTCTGTTAGTAGTTACGTTTAATTAAGATTACTGCATAGCTTGTAAATGTGAAAAGCAGTGCATCTTGCAGGCGCTTCATTAAAGAAAAGATTATTAATGTATGTGCACTTACCGTAATTAATGTTGTGCATTTGCTCATTTGGGCTCTGTGATGCTTCAGACAGGTTATTATTGGATGCTGGTTTGTACCTGTCTTGGTTATGCTCACATTTGTTACCATTTCTTTGGTTGCAAGGTGTCCCCTGAAGAGACAGAATTACGATTATGCAATGTATTTGTTAACGGCTCTCTACAATGAATCATGGGTAAGTTGTAGCTATTTGTCTTTTTCACCAAAATGCAATTTTAGGCATTGCCTCTACTTTGCAACCCTCTGAAAAGCACTGAGGAATTACTTCGGCATGTCGTTCTCTTAAATTATTGGTAATTGTAAAATCAGGCATCACGTATTGCTCTGATTTGTGATTCCATTATAAAGGTTTGTCATTATGGATTGGTTTAGCATATGTTGAACTCAACCTTTTAAGGATGTCTCTTGACATTGGATTTTACAAAATTATGAGGATTATGAGGAGTTCTGTGCCTATATTCCCTATAAGCTGTCTTTAATTTAAGACCTACATAACCCAGTTACAATGATAGGCGTGATGGCATTTGGTAATGTCTCCAATATTTAGATTTATTCAGTTTCACCTTGGGTGTTTGCTATTATGGGTGTGAAACACACTAGCATGAAGATCAGAAGGATATGGGTTTGATACCTGCTAACCCCGTAAGGTTGGCTCAGCCTTTGACTCCCTAGGGGCATCTGTAAAATGAGCAGAAGGTCAGATGGGACCTTGATACTTGCAATACAGTTATATTCAACTCTTTTTACACTAATACTATCTTTTTCTACTATATTATGTAGCCTTACTGCATACTTGGCAGTTTGAATCGGTAAATGAATATTATTATTTATACAAAAGTATTGACTGATTTGATGTTATTGTATATTTAAAGTGTGTTAAAATCTGGCACTTCTACTTGGCATTTTCTTGTATCTGATGGTTTGCTGAAATGCCCTTCATATAGCATATTTTTATGCATATTGGTTAAGTTCATGACTGTATCAACACTAGTTACCAAAGGGGAAAATTGTTTTGACTTAACATATTACATACTTGACCATTTGTTTGTAGAAAACAGAAGCTTGGGAGGCCGAGAAGACATTGGCAGACATGGAGAAATATTTCTGGGACATAAATCCTTCAAGAACCATTACAGTCAATACACTTAAAAGAATCAAGCAGGTGAGCATTTGTCTGAGCTGTGTTTTATTCATTTAGAGTTAGAATACAGGTGTTACTTAATGATAGGAATTTGATTTCATTTGTCAGCGCTTTATAAAAATTTTGATTGTTAGTGACACAAGAAGCTTATGTATTGTATTACTGTAACCTTTACATTTGCTAAATCATCCTTTTCATGCCACAGCACCAATTATCTTACGACATTTTTACTAAGTTTAAATATTTGCTGAATTTTGTTGCATCATACATAATTTGATGTGGGTGTTTCTCGAACCACTGGTGTTTAAGGAAAAACTAAATTATTACTTTGGATATTGGGATGCAGGGCTCCTCCAGAAAGCCAGTTCTATGATATAGTGGTTATCAGTACAACTGTGCATTGTCCTGTTTTTCAATAGAATGAAGGTAAAGAGAAAGTGAAGAATGTTCCGCGTTGCATCCTTTCTTTGCCTGTCGATCCAACTGACGAACAGATCGTCGCTTTACCTGAAGTGCAGAACTACAAGCGTGCAGTCGAAGAGATAAACAACGAAGAAGAGAACATCAGTTCGCTGGACAGCTACAAGAAGGCTGTAAAGCAGTTGCTGCTTAGCAGTAAACAGCCGCAAGACAGTGATGCTAAGCGTAGGAGTCATCTGTAAATTTTTGAAGATTTCTCTACATACAATTTTAGATGGTATTAGAAATGATTGAAGTGAATAAATGCCAGAAAAGATCTGTTGTCTGGTTTGGTTTGCACTTTGATGCGGTCCGTAAAGTGGTAAGGACTAATGACGGTGATTTTCATTAATGCATTTTTGTGTGTGTGTGTGTAGAAATGATTTTTAGTTCTGTTATTAGTCTCCATTGGAAAAAATGGTTTACTTTTGAAAGGCGAAATAGTTGTAGATTTGATACCAAAAATTAGACATTTTTATAAATTTAACTGTTTTATTCCATTTTTTTCTGGGTGGCTTTCCTGTGTTGCTTGTACTGCTGCTCGATGTCCATGCATCCATTCAGCTGCTCGAATTTACAATGAAGTGCTTAGGTATGGCTGGTTTTGCTTGTCATGCCATGGAATGTACTCGGATATTATTGTAGTGATCATGTATGGCCTCTACCCTGCTCATTTTTTCAGTGAACTGGGATTTGACTTGATGTCCTGCAGCCGACTGTATTCATAGTGTATTGTGCCACTGAAAGATGTTTGTGGAAAGTACCCCATTCCAGAGGATGGGGAAATTCAGGTTTCTGGAAACTTTTGGAATTTCCATATTGCAGTGGTAGCATTTTAAGCTGTCATCTTAGCAAGTAGATGTACTTTTTCAGTGCTGATAAAAGTGGCCTAAGACTTCAATAAATATGGACTATACTTATAATAATAATAATTTCTTTTTGAGTTTCAACATTGTAGGCCTAATGGTACCCTTTTAAGATGTCTTTTTAGCAAAATTACTGAATTATTTCATTACTGATTGCTAAAAAATTACTTAATTACTGATTACTAATTCAGTCACAAGTTGACTGAATTATTTCATTACTGATAATAAGAGTGTTTTAAGATTTCACTAAAATTATCTATAAGTATAATTACATTAGTAATATCTTTATGTATTGAGTTCAGCAGCTCAGTTCTGCTGTTGCTGGGTTGTTATAATGAATAACTGCAGATGTAAGTTTAATTAGCGTATGTAAGCTGACTTTTCAGCACTGGAATCATCAGCCTATCTCTGTTTCCCAAGATGGTCCTAAATTGCTGACCATGACACACTTTGCAGAAATCGTAACAAATGGTACACAAACCAACTAGGAACTAATAAACTGCCGGTAAAAACTGGAAGCATGCACGTAGTAACTAAGGTGTTCAAGGAACAAAACAGTTTGAAATTTGAAAGATAGCACTGGAGAGAAACCAGTTAGTTGTAAAAAAAGTATTTGTACAAATAATAACAGTATACTCATTGTAACATGATAGTATCATACATTATAATAGTAAATAATAATCATTTGGTAGTCAATAATATCACAGTATATTATAACAGGTCATGTAATACAATGATGCAAACACCCATCAGCAACTAAAAATTATCATTTTGTCATTTATCTGGATGGTTTCTTTTCTGCATGTATATTGTATATACAGTTTTTATACACTACAATTGTCCATGTGTGTGTATATATATATATCTCTGTTATTTTAGTTGGACAAAAATAGTATTTGTACAAATATATACAGCATGTTATGCTCACTGTATATATTTGTACAGATACTATTTTTGTGCTGATACAGTATGTTATGCTCACTGTAATATGATAGTATCATATATTATGATAGTAAATAATAGAATTATAATGACATAATAGTAAATAAAATCACAGTATATACTGTATATTATAACACTTCATGTAAAACTATGATGTTAATAGCATCTGAAAACCATTATTTATCATTTTGTCAAATTTTTCTGGGTGGAATGCCCCCCCAGAGGTCTAGACTAAATAAACACTGCACATAATCCAACCACGCAACAACTTACATCTGTTTGACAAATTATATTTCTCTGCTTGCTGCACCTCATCCATCAATCTGTGTAGACCACTCTGGCCTGTACTAAACCGATGTCGGACAGGACTTGAGATTGTGATGTGAATACAACGGCGTCTAATGAGTAATGAATTGGTCACTGCGTGGTCAGTGGTCACTCCACCAATCATTTGTGCAGCTGTGGTGCAGTGTTGACTACAGGGCGTATGGTCAATGTAGGCCTACTCTCAGTACTCTGTTTGCAGAGTCCTTAATTCAGTGGCGAACTTCGGCTTTCAATCTCTCCGATGATAACGCTTGTAGCTGGCTGGGTTTTGGCGACAGCCAAGCTAAAATGGAAAAGGCAACTCGACGACAGATCCTGTTGCTTTCCCCGTCTGCCATCATGCCATGGTGACATGAATTTTTTTTAATAGCCTTAATGGCCTTCATGTTTACAGTAATAATTTGAGTGGTTCTGTTGATCGATTGGCCTACTTATCTCACTCTTCGTTTAGAAACGTAAATGATTTTTTAAGAGAAGCTACTGTTCAGGACATTGTCAATTTTTAATCTGGGGCTAACCTTGTTGAACATCGAACACTCAGCTTAGTGGGCAGATTCATGTTCAAGGGTCTGTCGGAGTTAGATCTGATCCTGGTGAATTGGCGATATGACGAGTCTGACAAGGCATGCAGTAGCTCGAATTTATTATTCCTCCCTTCTGAGTGTCTGCCAACTAGGCCTACTTAGTAGTAATCATGCCATTATCATGGGACTATTGTTCATGCTCTTCATAGTGCGGTTGCTGTGTGTATTAAAGAACGAAGTGTGAGAAGGGCCAACGGCAAAGCCACCTGGCGACTCGCGAGCGACAAGCTAGGCGCATGGCCATTGACTGGAAGCGCTCCCGCGTCAATGCAGATCGTCTGCTCTTCGTGCCATTCAGTCAAACTTTCTTCCCCTCCCCAGAAGTCGACTCTTGCTTCCGCTATCGTTTGGGCATCCTTCGGCCTATATTTAGGCCTACATTGGCCTGCGATTCAGTGAAGGTGCAACTGAGAATATCATAAGGCTGATATTCTGTCAGTTGAGATGGCTTCATGCAAGCGTATACATTCAGGACAGCATTAAGGCTATAGTGCGGACTCAGTTGCTGTGATTATAATCACAGCAACTGAGTTAGGGGGCCATTGGAAGGTAATTACCTTCCAATGGCCCCCTTGTGAGAATCCACCGGTCCACCACGCATACTATTATTCATTACAGCGGATCCAGACGCGGATTAAGGCATGTTCAACACGGCCCTATGCTAAAACTTAAAAAGTTCATGTAACAAGGCTATCGTCCTTACAGCAAGTCAGCGCTATGTTTATGAACACAGCTAATGACGTAACAATAGTACATGTTTGTAGAACAAAGAGAGGTCGTCATAATACTGTAATATATCGGTATTTGTCATTATCTATTGTAACAGCGTACCGCAACACTAAGCTTATAGGCCTACATAGTACATAGCCTAACTAATGACGTAACCAAAGTGCTGTAAATTAAGTAGACTATAGATGTCGTCATAATAGAATAGAGCTATTGTCGTATAGCAGCAACAAAGTTACCCGTTGTGACGCAACAAACATTGTAAAATTGCAAGACAGTGAGAAGCCGTCACAATGCGGATTCCACAGGTAAGGACAAAACTGACGAGGTAATAATGTAGCATCACATAATTATGTCCAATAAAAATAGTGACGTAATAATAGTGTTTTTAGAACACAGATAATTATATGTCGTCACAATAAAATTTAATGTGCCTTTTTGGTGTGATTCTGTGGAGCTGAGTTCAACAGTTTTTACGAACAGGAACAGGTTCACCACATAATCCACATTTAGTCATCCGCCCTATGCCTCAAAACTGCGGGTCCGGGTGTTGCAACACTCTTAGCACCCACCTAAATGCGGGACTGCCTATAATATACGCTTACTTTTAAACTTTAAAGAATAGTAATTTAGCCTACTTGATGAAAGACTAGGCAGGCGAGTTTTGGAAAGCCTGAAATTTGCAAATTAAATTTTCTGGCTGCTGCACTATTGTATTGTATTGTATTGTATTTAAGGCTTTGAAAAGCGAAACGCATTAAGTGCGAATGTTTCCGAGAGTAGCCTAAAGACACGTTTCGAGGCAACAAAAAGATGCCGGTGAACCACCGGCAGGCCTATATGGTGGTGCGAGCCAATGGAGTCGTTAACTGCATATATAGTGAAAGACCAACGCAGTCACAAAACACAGGGCTGGGTCATGACCATTCTCACACGGGAACAATAGTTCTGATGATGGGGATGGGCATGGGCGGAGTTTATCAGAGGCTAGTGGGGCTAAGCCCCCAAGAAGGCCCAGATTCAGATTTTTTACCGTGTAAATGGTATCTTTTTCTTTTCCCGGGCTTAGCCCACCCCCCAAAGAAGGCGCAACTTGTTCGGGGGAAATGGTTCTTTTCACGAACGAAACTTCAATGGAATGACTAAAAAAGATCAATTTTTTGCCTGAGAAAATATTTGTCGGCGCCGCTCGTTCTGGACCAAGTTTCAGCTCCAACAAAACCCCAAGTTCTTTCCAAGTTCTTTTTTAGTCCCCCCAAGAACGGAAACCAAACTCCGCCCATGGGGATGGGTATTCATTTACTAGCGCAGTAGGCCTCAGAGAATTTTAGAAAAATAACTGTAGGCCAGACGTTGATTTAGGCCTAGGTTATGTGGAGGCGCGCGGGGTGTGTATGAGGACTTTACCATGGGGCTCAGCCGCTGGCAATTATATATATATAGTACCCTGAGTGGGTGGCCGTAGACATGCCACATTTGGATTAACGGGTTGAGCAGGCTGAGTGGTGACCGGACAATTCGGAACCGAACAATTGATGTAAATTACTTTATATCAATTGATCTGTTGTTTCTGCTTCTTCGGCATAATAGAGACATACAAGGGAATATTTTTCCCTTTAGGCCCCCTTTTTGTGACAAATCTGCAAGACGTGTAGGCTAAACCTGTCATGTAGGGCTATATATATATATATATATATATATATATATATATATATATATAGCCCTACATATATATATATATATACATATGTATATATATATATATATAGCCTAGGCTACTTTGGTTGCAAAATAAACATTTTGACTATTTGACATAAGCTGGGACCCATTGTGGGCTGTAAACGGGTCCAATACCGAAACGCAGGCACTATACATGTGCTACAGATAGGGATGATGGCATGGTAACCTATAGGCTTAGCCTAATCCCTAAACAGCACGAAGACACATCGAAGCACTCTAGCTGCAGTTCTGTCGGTTCCCTCTCTAGAAGATTAAGCGAACCGTTAAGTGTCTTTTCGAGAGGAAATCTATCTGTGGCCTCGGCGGTATTTACACTGCAAGATGCTGTTTGGCTTAGCGCGTCAGACGAAGCACGCCGGGTAACATTTATAACGCCTATAGCCTGTCATCAGTCATCAGGGCTGAGCTTAGTTCAAACACAATCATTTGAATTAGCAAGAGAGCTGAGAAGACGAGTGAGAGCGAGGCTATGCAGACAGATAATGGCCAATTTAAGGATTCCAGAGGAGCTAATCGTCCACTGACAAATCGCCTCCTTCGACCCACGGGCATACAGCCCGGCAAAGGCGAAGACTTGGTGCTGACTTTCGGGGGTTGGGGAGTTGGGAGCGAACGAGCGGCCGAATTTCGAGATCCTTTGCTTTTCACACACTGCAATCGCAGCATTATCGACTGTCATTTTAACCAAAAAAAATCATAATTTCATTGCCGAAGACATGGTTTAAGACTTCAATAATAATTTTTCTTCCCCATTGTTTAAATTTCTTTAATTTAAATACTGAAATGGTAGGATTTAAGTTGTCATCTTAATAAAATTGCTAAATTTTTCAATACTGATAGTCATAGGCTCTTGGATACATTAAGACTTCGGAGTGTTGCCTCCCAATTGCTTACAATTTTTGGGATTTGCACCCTGTTATAACCGTCGCTTTTTATATCTTAACAGAATTACTCATGCATTCGGTTCTCAGAGACGTGGTTTACGACTTCAATAAGTGTTCCCTCCCATTGCTATGAAGATTATTTTATTTAGGCTACACACTGTAGGTTAATGGTAGCAGTTTAAGCTGCCACTTTTAAAAATGATTCATTATGGATAATTATAATCAGTGGATAACTCTGTAGAAAATTTTAATTATATTCATGAAATATTTCTGCCATATTGGGGGGACATGAGCATCTCCGCCCCCGCCCCCACAACACACGTTGGGGACCTCTGTCCCAAGTCTCTGCACGTACATGGCCACGGGTGTTTCATGCAGCTTTTTCCTGCAAGAAAATCGATGGATGACGACGCAGCTGGTTTTATTTGCTCTGCAGATATTCTGCATCAAAATTGACATCACGTATGCGGCGAATAATGTCAGAAATGGGCGATTCAGTTCCAAGTCGGTTGAGCCACTTATCGGCTTATAATAGTATTATGTTAAACCGGTACACAAGTGCAAAGTTGCCGACTGTGCCGACAATGGACGCTTGCAAACGCGAGTCCACGTGCACATAGCTCCATTGCCTATCCCGTATTTAGTAACAACTTATGTGCCACCAGGAGTATAGTCCTATGTAAGTATCCGAGCCTTCATATAGGCTATAGCTATACACACACGCGCGCACACACACACACACACACACACACACACGCACACACACACATATATATATATATATATACATGTCCATATTATAGGCTAAAGTTCTTTCAGGTCATTCGTCTGGAGGTGGCACCTTCCTCTGATGGAGAATTCCAGTCGATGAATAATTAGCCTACTGCGCTTCAGCCATGTTCTTGATCGGAAGAATTCGATAATAATTATAATCAAAGGCAGGAAAAACGCTCGCAGATGTTATTTTGAGTCTACCTGTTTTGATTCGGTGCATCTAGGTTTACCAAGATCTTCGCCGCCCTCACGTATTATCATATATATATATATATATATATATATATATATATATATATATATATAACATATATATTATACATTATAGCCTATAGGAGCGCTTTTCCCCGTAAAGTTGCCCGACAGTGAAAAAAGGTTGGGAACCACTGGTCTAGGCATACATAGAATCAAATGTTCAAAGCTGTAAAACTTAATACATGCATGTATGGAGACATATTCTTGTGTAAAGCGGACAACGGAGTCATCCAACCTTACGTACGCAGAGTTGATTTCGGGCGAAAATATCGATTTGCAACCATTGTTCTACTGCATATAGCGCAAATAAAATAGTTCATCCTCGTATACAGGGGCGGATCCAGGGGGGGGTCAATCCGGCCATGGCCCCCCATTTAAAAATTGCATGGGACGTGGCCCTCATTTGGTTTCAACCAGCCAATAAATAAATGTAGCGGGAGAGAAAAACAGGACATCAGGCCCCCCTATTACAAACTCGTATGGGACGTGTCCCCCTCCCCGTTCGATTTACCATGACGACTATGGATGACGACTAAAAAAGTCATAATTTTTCGGCGGTTGAAATATATCTTTTCGCGGAAAATTGGATGACTAAAAAAAGGTCATCAGTTTTATTGGCGGTACAACGAAATTTTTCCCCTGTCCCACCAACAAAACCCAAAATGTTTGCCCTCCCCCTTCGAAAATTTCTGTATCCGCTCTTGCTCGTATACATATGATAGATCTAGGCCTACTCGTGTCTACATGTGTAAGACTCATAAACAGCAGCTCTACTGCGTGTGATGCATGAACTCCGAAGTGAGTTGTATAATTATGCTTCGGTCTATAGTATGTTTAGAAGAGAGACAGTAATTTGATTTTCAACGGTAAGAGTGTTCTGTAGCAACTTGAATTTTCGATCCCTTCCGAGGTTCGTTTATTTTTTAAGGCTCTAGCTGTTCTGTTGATGCAGGTTCCATCTTTTCAGAGTCGGGTCCAGGCTCATCCCTCGAGTCCAACGTCACGCTATTGGACGGGTGTCTTATCTGCGTGAGTCGAAATCAAATGATTGATTGACAGAAGATGACGATCGATCATTTTATGCCTCGCATATAATTATGCACAATAATAGACTACACACATGCACACAAACACACATAGGCCTATGTTATATATATATAATATAATATATATTATACATTATACATACTACATAGCTTATGTATGTATATATATGGCTCAAAACAGCAAGAGTTTCGTGGCATTGATCTTCTCTAAATCCCAACCGACGCCCGACACACCGAAGGCATCAGAATAAAAAATGTCTGATTATAGCAGCGCATGCACCCTGGAAGAGCTGCAGCCGGAGAGGTGCCTGCTGGAGGTGGTGAAAGGAAGGAAGCTGAACTACTTCGGACACATGATCAGAGCAGACAAGCTGCCGGCATTCATATGTCAGGGCTATCTGGACGGAAAAAGGGCCCAGGGAAGGCCGAGAAGAAGATGGATGGATGACGTGGAGGAATGGACGGGGATGGCGATGGCGGACTGTGTGAGGACCGCGAGGAACAGAGAGCAATGGAGGAAGATGGCGTCGTCGACTCTGATCCCCGATCCGCAGCAATGAGGATGGTCACGACGACGACGACGACGATGCATTTTACAGTTACAGTTATGTTAAAGAGGTCATGTATACCACGAGGCAAACCGCAATGATTGTGCACGCAGAAATCTACACAGGCCTATTATCCTATTAGGATAATAGGTTTACACACGCGGCGCATGGGCCTACAATGCCCTACATTGCTTGATGCAACTATTTTACATTATATCAAAGTATATAAGTATTTAGGTCTACAGCAAATACTTTATGCAGTAAACCAACCCCGTATAGGCATTACAGTTCACTCACCAAGACTATGTGCACTCCCCCTGCGTAGAGCATTCGCATAAATAGAGCGAGCTTCTCCTGACCACATGCATCATGACCTATATGGACAATGCACCGATAGAAATTCGAGTACATTATACAGTACTTTAGACTCAGTTTTATTGGCGAGTCTGCGCTTGTGAAAGCATCCATGTTGATATATCGTGATCTGCTACTTTCTGTTCAGGTACTATAAACGCTATATAGTATACGCATAAAATATTCTCACGTAATAAGATCTATGCTAAGATCGGTTCTGTTTAAGCAGGCAATCCTCTTGAAGTGTGTCAATACCTCATCGTGCCGATAGACGCATATATGGATGAATCTCGACTGACGGTGTAGATGATAGATCACGCACTCTCATCGATGTTATTCAGGTGCACGTGCACTGTCCTGCAGGTCTCGTCTCATGTCCATCATGTTTTGCGTCATTTGAGAACTGCAGCGACGACATTTAAATACCTTGCACATTGCATCATACCATATTATTGTTGTTGTTGATATTATTTTGTTAATTATTGTTATTATTCCTATTATTATTTTTAATTATTATTATTACTATTATCATTATTATTGTTATTGTTACTATTATTGTTATTTCTATTACTATTATTGCTGCTACTGTTGTTGTTATTTATTTACTAAGCTCCACTTGAGTTGGTTAGGGCAATGGTAATCACTCTGAAATAAAGAATGCAAGGACTCGGGGTCGATTCCCACAGCAGTCCCAACTGTCGACTCATTCTTCCATTAGGCGGATAACGTTTCAAAAAACGAGCAGCAGGACATGATTGACGATCAGGACATGATTGACATATTGCATGGTTGCCAGACAGTTAATTCGACTTCTGTAATAACTTGTAATCATCCGTTCATGATATGAATTGCAGTCATACTATGAATTGCAATCGTACTATGAATTGCAATCCTACTATGAATTGCAATCGTATTATCGTACTATGAACTGCAATCGTACTATAAATTACAATCATACTATGAATTGCAATCATACTATGAATTACAATCATACTATGAATTGAAATCATACTATGAATTGCAATCGTACTATGAATTGCAATCGTACTATGAATTGCAATCCTACTATGAATTGCAATCATACTATGAATTGCAATCGTACTATGAATTGCAATCGTACTATGAATTGCAATCGTACTATGAATTGCAATCGTACTATGAATTGCAATCGTACTATGAATTGCAATCGTACTATGAATTGCAATCGTACTATGAATTGCAATCGTACTATGAATTGCAATCGTACTATGAATTGCAATCGTATACTATGAATTGCAATCATACTCTGAACTGCAATCATATTTGATGCTGTGTGTCAGTTTGAAATTGAACGAAGATCATTGTCGTGTATACTGTCCAACTATAGCGTGAGCAAATCAGTTAATCGAGTTCGCTGTGTAATTATTGCAAACGAAATACTCGCTGTATATAGGTCCAACACAGCAGAACCGTTTCAGAGGAGTTGTTGTTGCAAGTCGAGTGCTCTAGATAATCAGTCCACCAACCGTGTCACACTTGATCGTCGATTCAAGTATTATCAGGCCTAAGAATAATGGACCAAATAATGGATGTACGTTATCCGCGAATGATCGATCATTTAAAAAAATTGTTAGGAACAAATCCAACAATATAATTATGAAGATGTCAGTTTCGAGCATCAGACGCGCACACGCACATACACACGCACACGCACGCACACACACACACCCACACCCACAGTAGCCTCATCGCATTGGTCTATTGTGACAACATTCATTAAGCTAGACGTCAGCTTATAAGAATTCCTTTGATTGACAGCCTAATAAGAATTCCTTTTATGACATACTGCTACGGTAAAACAGGTACAGACAATAAGCTACATTTCTTTGCGCCTGTATACAGAGGCTGAGAAACCCAATGGAAGAGACGCTGATATGATAATAATTATCTCGACTGAGAGTCAGATATATACAATGGCATCAGTTCAGCGACAAGACAACGTGTTCTAATTTAGGCATAGGCCTACTGTAATGTTTGTCGTAAGGGGAGACACTTGCATAGGCACAGCACTAGCATAATAATGATCCTGATCTCTGTTATATTTGTGTCCACGGGTGACATTGGATACGGAACAAGCACTGCCAAGTCTGAACTGGTAATTGAACGAAGGCTATAATCAGAATTTACATCCGTGTGGTATTTTCATCTTCTCCCTTCCTCTTGTGGTGTATCATCTTCCGCCTCATTTTCAGTCACTTCTCCATCCTGTCGCTCTCCATCATCAGCATTTCCTCCGCTCTTCCACGTCTTCCCGTTTCGTTGTTCGCTTCCAACTCTATTCTTATCGTCTCCACTTCCAATTTCTTCCTTCCTTCCTTCATTCCTTCCTTCCTTCCTCAATCTCCATCCTACATAGTCTTTGTGCGACTTGACAATTCTTAGGCATGAAACCAAACGTCCGTTGACAGATATTCTTTCAACTGTCATTTACATTTAGGATCTCTTCTGGGTTTTGGTTGAACAACGCGGCGCTAATTGAATTGCGGTGTCTTAAACGCATCGGTCTAAATGCATCGCCGACATATCTGCCATTGAGTCTGAACCACATCGTCTCTAAAATCTTTGGTCCATGCATTCAATATGACGTCTCTTGCGGTAAACTTCTATGGTCTTTTGAGGCTAAAACCCGTTACGCGTGGCCATCTATCGCCACCGACTCTGTTACAGCGCTGACAGTGACAGGCAAGTGACAAAACCAAAAACTGCAGCGCAACATAGAATTTCATTATTATTGTCCTAATAGAGGCTTTCAGCAGCAACTCAAAACGCAGTCCCTTGATTTGACAGAAAACACAGCCAGTCACGAGGCAGCTTTCCTTTTCTACACTGGAAGCAACGAGTCTCGACTCCTTGACTGGCTCTGTCAGCTGAAGACCGATGCATGCTCATAGCATATCAAGCCTAAAAGCCAGATTAATACGGCTAGCTTGTTAGCAGTGAACATTGACGTGCAACGACAAAACTGCATACATAGGATACCGTACATCCAATAGTATTATAATCATAATTATAGGCCTATAGTTATTATTTTATATATAGTTACAATTATTACTATATAATATAGTTTTAATTATAATCATGATTCATGATTATAATTATAATAAAGCACGGGATAAATCAGCCATCTTTCCGCGCATTGCCATTATCATTAGGCCTATTTATTCAACGCTTGAACGCCATTGCCTTCCAGAGCGCCTTTATTATGCCGGATATCGACAAGTTCTAGCCGTCCCAACGGTCACATAATGAATGGATTATTTGGACTTTTTAACAAACACTCGACATTTTTTTTAATTCCTGAGAGATCTGATTAACAACCAGCGGGGCAAATATCAATAGTAGGCTTCATAGGCCTAATAATATTTCTTTATTGGGCCTAATTCAAACTGATAGGTAGGCCTACGTACAAGGGCGGATCCAGGAATTTTCGAAGGGGGGGGCCAAAAATTTTTTGGGCTGGGGTCGGAAATTTTTTCGTTGATCTTTTGCCGAAAAATCTCATGAACTTTTATAGTCGTTTTTGGCCGAAACCAGAGTTTAATTTATCCCCCACCTCTGGGGGAATTGAGGTTTTCGGAGGGGTAGATAATTGACCGTCTGAAGACAATCATGAGGCGCGCAGCGCCGAGAGTGGTAGGGGAGTGGTGTGGGGAGGGGATATGCCCCTCCCCACCAGAAACTTTTTGAATTTTCACATTGCAATGGTAGCATTTTAAGCTGTTATCTTAACAAATTAGCTGTACTTTTCAGTGCTTGTAAGAGTGCCATAAGGTCTCAATAAATATAGACTTTACTTAAAAACTTCTTTCTCGAAAACTAGATGTTCTTTTTTAAGTAATCCGCCGGAAATCTTCAAAAAGGGTGTTCAATTTTCCTTCCCAAAACACTGATGAAATTTTTTGGTCATCCGAGCGAAATCTTAAAAAAGGTGTTTAATTTTTCGTCTAAAAAGAGTGATGACTTTTTAGTCTTCCATGCGAAATTTTCCAAAAAGGTGTTTAATTTCGCATCCCAAAAAACTGATGACTTTTTGTAGTCATCCGTGCGAAATCTTAAAAAAGGTCTTTAATTTTTCGTCTAAAAAGAGTGATGACTTTTTATTCTTCCGTGCGAAATTATCAAAAAAGGTGTTTAATTTCGCATCCCAGAAAACTGATGACTTGTTGTAGTCATCCCTGCGAAATCTTAAAAAAGGTGTTTAATTTTTCGTCTGAAAGGAGTGATGACTTTTTAGTCTCTCGTGCGAAAGTTTCAAAAAAGGTGTTCAATTTAGAATTTAAAAAACTGATGACTTTTTGTAGTCATTCGTGCAAAATCTTAAAAAAGGTGTTTAATTTTTCGTCTAAAAAGAGTGATGACTTCTTAGTCTTCCATGCGAAATTTTCCAAAAAGGTGTTTAATTTCGCATCCCAAAAAACTGATGACTTGTTGTAGTCATCCCTGCGAAATATTAAAAAATGTGTTTAATTTTTCGTCTAAAAAGAGTGATGACTTTTTAGTCTTCCGTGCGAAATTTTCAAAAAAGGTGTTCAATTTGGCATCCCAAAAAAATGATGACTTTTGTAGTCATCCGTGCGAAATCTTAAAAAAGGTGTTAAATTTTACGCCTAAAAAGAGCGATGACTTCTTAGTCTTCCGTGCGAAATTTTCAAAAAAAGGTGTTCAATTTAGCATCCCAAAAACTGATGACTTTTTAAGACTAGAATAAATAAAATACTTCCCACTACTGAATGAAATATAGTAAGATATAAATAAAAACAAGGAGTAAACATGTGTTATCATTCACCGCATTTTCTTGCACATATAGACTAAACTCAAAACTTAACTTGTTTCGCCCTGAAATTTTTTTGGCATCTGCAAAAAATAAATTACATCCCAAACACTCGGTACGTGACTTTTTGGCGCCGCCGTTTTGGCGACGCCATTGCGCAATAACATTTGCGTTTTGCAGTCTATTTCCGGTTCAGTGTATACGACGCGTGAAACAAATTGACGAAATCCTTGCTGAAATAGAAAGTGAAAGTACGGCTTTTTGTTGCGTTAATTGAAGCTGGATCGATGAAAATATTCCTGGTTTAATTGGAGCTGGATTTATTAAGCGAACGCATGAGAAATGGAAGATATGATCAAGAAAAGAACGCTTGAGATTTGTAAGCTCGATGAAGAGTCTTTTAAATGCGAAAAAGCGGCGGGAGTTCCGACGAATGCTTGAACAATTGAAGCTGAAAGGAGATTTTTTTGCCGGTGAAATAGAAGCTGGATTTTTTAAACAAATGCTTTATTTAAAAACAAATTATAAGACATGTGAGGTAGCAGATTAATAAAGTACAAGCGATCAAAGCAGAGGATGTCACATCGAATGATTGAAAAAAATAGGCCCACCAAAGAGAGAAAGTCCCGCTAAGACTGGGCCTATTTAGCTTAGTATAGAAATAAGAACTTTAAGATGACATAAGATTTTAGCACGATAGATCGAGGAAATACAGACTTTAGTGACAACAATGAATATGGTGTATTAAAGACAAAAGCGATAGTTCTTTTAAAAAGTCCATTGTTTTGAAATGTCCATAATTGCAATTATAATAAAAAGGTGTGCAACTGCAAATGTGTGCCAACACTAAAGAAGGTGTGCAATTGCCAATTTTTGCCAACACTAAAGAAGGTGTGCAATTGCCAATTTCTGCCAACACTAAAGAAGGTGTGCAAATGCCAATTTTTGCAAACACTTAAAAAGGTGTGTAATTGCCAATTTTTTTAGAAACCTAAACAAATCCATTGGTTCGAATTGTTCATTATTGCAATTGTAATATAAAGGTGTCCCACTGCAAATGTGTGCCAACAGGAAAGAAGGTGTGCAATTGCCAATTTCTGCCAACACTAAAGAAGGTGTGCTATGGCCAATTTTTTAGAAACCTAAAGAAATCCATTGGTTCGAATTGTTCATTATTGCAATTATAATATAAAGGTGTCCCACTGCAAATGTGTGCCAACAGTAAAGAAGGTGTGCAACTGCCAATTTTTGCCAACACTTAAAAAGGTGTGTAATTGCCAATTTTTTAGAAACCTAAACAAATCCATTGGTTTGAATTGTTCATTATTGCAATTGTAATATAAAGGTGTCCCACTGCAAATGTGTGCCAACAGTAAAGAAGGTGTGCAATTGCCAATTTTTGCCAACACTAAAAAAGGTGTGTAATTGCCAATTTTTTAGAAACCTAAACAAATCCATTGGTTCGAATTGTTCATTATTGCAATTGTAATATAAAGGTGTGCAAGTAAAATAATGATGCTTTAAAGCACACTGCTGTTGTACAAAAAAGTTGTGCAATTGCACACCTTCTTTAGTGTTGGCACACATTTGCAGTGGGACACCCTTTTATTATAATTGCAATAATGAACAATTCGAACCAATGGATTTGTTTAGGTTTCGCAAAAATTGGCAATTACACACCTTCTTTAGTGTTGGCAAAAATTGGCAATTGCAAACCTTCTTTAGTGTTGGCAAAAATTGGCCATAGCACACCTTCTTTAGTGTTGGCAAAAATTCGCAATTGCACACCTTCTTTAGTGTTGGCAAAAATTGGCCATAGCACACCTTCTTTAGTGTTGGCAAAAATTATCAATTGCACACCTTCTTTAGTGTTGGCACACATTTGCAGTGGGACACCTTTTTATTATAATTGCAATAATGAACAATTCGAACCAATGGTAAATTACTTCTAAAGGGAGGACAATGATATTTTGGCTAGTTTTAACTGTACGTAAGTGCTTCTACAAATGCACAAATTCGATTACAAATGCACATTTTGTGTATAGCTGCACGTTAAAAAAGCCCTGCCGGGTACCCGGCTAATGTTCTAATATAGCGGCAGTTTTCTGATTTTATTGAATGCCAGATACGATTGCAACAATTATTATTCAAAAGCTTAACTACATGTACATCATGTGACCACATTGACTATACTCACTGCCATACCATATAACATTTAAGGAAGTTATATTACATTGCGACAAAAAATACTTAACATCAGATTTTTGAACACAGACAAACATACTTTTGCTTAAATCGGAGTTGGATTGTTCATCAATGCAACACCAGTTGAAGGAAGAACATTTTCAGCAATCCAGCTCCAATGAAATTTAATTGTGGTAAAGATTGTTGAAAGATTGTTGCATTTCGATGCTTTATATAAAGACAATGCAATTGCGTGAGAGACTTAGATTGGATTTTAATTACATTTACA
The DNA here is from genome assembly GCA_949752735.1 of Lumbricus terrestris. Taxonomy (NCBI): domain Eukaryota; kingdom Metazoa; phylum Annelida; class Clitellata; order Crassiclitellata; family Lumbricidae; genus Lumbricus; species Lumbricus terrestris. The sequence goes on along the minus strand of OX457038.1, from coordinate 27,708,935 downwards.
CAGTATTTTTATTATAGGTTTTAATTACATTTATACATTAATTCTCCTGTGCATGACTGACACCCTGAATTTTTTTTTGGCCACCATGGATGGGGGGGGGCCACGTCCCATGGTGATTTGAAATGGGGGGGGCCATGGCCGGATTGGCCCCCCCCTGGATCCGCCCCTGCCTACGTACGTAATAAGATTGCATGAAATCGGCCATATAATTATGGTAGTAACAAATAATAGGCCTAATAAGTTTAACTGGAGTCGAATTCAACTGTATAGCCATTATACCCAGCCTATACTAATTGCTACTAAATGCTCGTATGATGCTGTGATTGTTTCGGGCACCGTGACATTCCATCCGATCCAAACAACAGCCTCTGGACCAAGGTATATTGATGAATCCATCACGCATGTCAAGCTGTTCCGTCCGATCTGATAAGAAGCCCGACAAACACATGATTCATCAGGACATGTCGCTGTTGCCTTAATTGCCGCTCTTTCTATGCAAGAATATCCACGATGGCGAATGGATTCTGCGACATGCAGTAGGCTATATATATATTATATACATGTACATGACATTGTGTATTTGTCACATGAAACAGTACGAGAACCGTATATCGGATGCTATTTTGTGTACGCTGGTGGCATCCCAATTCCTCTTGACCACGGTTTCAACGTTGCTCCATCAGAAGCTATTATCGTTATTATTATTATTATTATTATTTTTATTATTATTTTTTTTTAAATTATTATTATTATTATTATCATTATCGTTATTATTATTATCATTATTATTATTATTATTATTATTATTATTATTATTATTATTATTATTATTATTATTATTATTATTATTATTATTATTATTATTATTATTATTATTATTATTATCATTATTATTATTATTATTACTATTACTATCATTGGTAGGCGGAGTTTGGTTTTCGTTCTTGTAGGGGCTAAAGCTTTCTTGGGGGAGAGTTAAGCCCGGGAAAAGAAACTATTTAGTCTACATGGTAAAAAATGAATCTGGGTCTTTTTAGGGGCCTAGACTCCCTAGCCCTGATAAACTCCGCCCATGATTACTATTATCATTATTATTATTATTATTATTTTATTATTATTATTATTATTATTATTATTATTATTATTATTATTATTATTATTATTATTATTATTTACTCAGCGGTAATAATCAAGCGGCCGTGGAAAACGGCTGCAGTAAACAAGGAGACAATGTATTTCTTGGATGGCCAGATTTTGTATCCCGGAAAGAGAAAACAAATACCGTATTTATTTATTTGTTTACCGTACCGGTATTTATCTGTTGTTGGCGATGATCTTGTTGTTTCCATAGTTTTAATTTTTTCAACTGGGCTCTGCTTCTTGTTTGTCCCTTAAACATAATTATAATGCATTCGATCAACGGACACGACCCCTGCGCTTCGCTCCAGGCTACAGTTGGGCTCTCAGACATTCTTTGAGTTAAAAAAATCTCATTTAGGTGCAAAGCTAAGTTTAATCTGATTTCAATTTGCTTATCCATCGTGCCTATAACCTTTCCAAAATCTATCGAACTTGACTCGGTTTCTCGAAAGAACTGTTTTACTTGACTCGATTAAAGCTTTATGCAATATGACGAGACGCTATCTATAGAAATTACTAGATTTCATTTAGATTTAACTGTGAGCTTTCAAGATCTGCATCTGCATGACGTAGATACAGACCTCGCAATGGATGGAAAAAACGCATAATAGTAATAATATGATGGACGGAAACGAAGAACGTTTTTAGCCTCGTGAAAGTCGGTGACAAAAAGGACGCCATCCGTCTGCTGGCTGGAAAGGATGTAAGACAGGAAATGAATTGGTCGGCGATGGAGAGGAACTCCTTCTGCGAATGATTATCGTCGAGGAAATGAAATGAAGGACAACAAGGGAGTGACCGGACGGACAAGCTGCTGCTGCTGCTGGAGTGTGTGATGATGATGTATGGATGTTGCATGCATAAGAAAGCAGTTCAGGTTGAGCGCTGTAAACAACAGCGCAACCACGGGATTATGATGTTCCCTGGGGAAGGGGAACGAGGACTTGACACGTCTAGAAAAGCACTATAGCTTAAAAAATGGACGTCATCCATGAGTGCGACTTACATTCAAGCTCAACGGCCTTGTATTAATTCGAGGGTTAACTATAAATACTGAAGCCACCATTGCTCAGGCTTTATCTGGTATGGTTATAAGATTTCCATAGGATTGGGGGCTGATCAGTGTTTACAGGGGTTAAGGGGTGGCTGGACGGTCATGGACGGCGTCCATGCACTTCTTTTAAAATCTGAACACCGTCCAGCCACTTATTGGCGAGCACAGACTGGAAAGATAAGGGGCGTCCAGACACTTCTTTTGGAAAGGTAAGGGGCGTCCAGGCACTTATTTTTCCACACTTTAAGCACTGAGTGTTTATCGTTTTCCAAGGTCTCGACAAGGCAACGATCGACACTGCTTTTCAAGGTCTGCTGGTGTTGTTCAGCTGCAACGAGCAAGAGAGGGCAGTAGAGCTAGGCCTATGCATCTAAGACATCATGTCCTAAAATTAAGTCTGAATGACTGCAGCAAAGACGTCGTTGGTGTGGCAGAATGAGCATACGACACGTTGGCACGAATGACGGGGGGAGACGATTGCGAAGCTGGGAAGCACAATGTGGGTTTAAACGAAATTTTATTACTGGTGAACAATACCAATGACTTTAATTTTAGACCACAATCATAATACAAACAATTAGGCTGAAGCGTTAGTTAAATCGAGGGTTGGGTAGCCTACAATGGCCAATGGGTAGGTCCATATATCCGGTGCAGGTACGGCAGCGTCTACATGTATATATAGGCTACTCATGAGCGCCGGGTCGTGGTAACTCCGCCACTGGTTGTTCTCTGCCAGTGCCAGTCCCAAGACTGGATAAAGGAAGAGGGCGATACAAATCATCTTTTATATGGCAGAGTCGTTAAACATGTAACAGGCGCCGGGTCGTGGCATGATGGGTTGTATCGACCTGTAAACTGGAGATTCCAACCCGGCTGCCAGAAGACTAGAGAAAGTAGGAGACAGAGTAGGCTTGCTGCCAAGGGGATTTCCTTCTGGGACAAGAAAGATTGGATAAAGAATCAAGTTAGTGAATAGACCAGGGTAGGAATTCTTGGAGGTGAGACCTGATCGAGTTTGGAGAAGAAAGCTTAATTAAAGGAATTTTTAGAGCTGTATAGCCTACATGTATATATAGTAGGGTGTCCCACGATTGCACAGGAAAAATATTTTTATTGAAATTTGAAATGCAGTCCCTCCAAAAAGTTTCCTTATGGTCCTATGATAATACCTGCCAAATTTCATGACATTTGAAAAATATTTAGAGGTCCCCCAAAGCTCATACAATTTGTGTAGGTTGTCACAAATTATACGTACGACGTCTCTGAGCTTCAAAATTTCGGAGGTTCATACTTTGATCCCAATAGCATGCTTATGTATTGCTTAATACCATTATATTGCTCTGAAATACTAAAAGCTACAAACATGCAACCTTATTGTGTTTGTGAATGAGGTTTTTCAAACATAAGGACGACAGTTAAGCTCTCGAGCAAACCAAGGATGTAAATCTGTCGTGCAATGGGATTGCAGGCTGCTACCTCTACAGTCTACATGACAATTATAATCATCACTGGAGTGGATATGGATAAGGTTAACAGATTGTCAGTCTGATTCTTCTCTAGTTGATGGAAGTACTAACATTTTGGTGTGCCAAAGTTGACCTCTGGACCAGGACAGGCATCAACGGTTGCAGTTTGAATCTTTTGAAGTCATGGCAGTGTGATGCATTAATTATTGGCAAATGCTTTGAGACAACGGCCTTGAATAACTGCATATTAAATAGACCTTGCAGTGCCTTGCGCCCTTCTACATCAGCCATCAGTCGTAATGTCTTGTTGACATCACAGAAATCTTTTAAGTCCTGTTGCCTGGTGGATTCTTTGTGTTCTTGATAAAGTTTGTCCATCAGTGGTCTGTATTTAAGCTCTTCAAGCCATTTAAAGATGAATGTTCCAATCTTGTTCACCGTCAACCAAACCTTCGACAAAATTTAATGCTACGCAGTCTGCATCTAATAAATCATAGGAATTCGTTACTGAACAGCTTCAGCGTGGCCATTCTCGAATTATGACATCAAGAATTTCCTCAGCTCTTGGTATCCATAGATGGATTGAGCAATTCGATAACAGTTCGCAAGCCTGATGCACATCACAGATCTAGTTGGATGGGCAAGACATTATAGATAGAATTGCTTTATGATGTAAACGAATCAGACATACATTTGACGATCGTGAATTACAGGGCCCAACTCCAAAAATTCTCAGATTTGTGGTTGGCATCTACAGTCAGGCGGTGTTCTCATGTAGTCGCTGCTCTCATTGAATTAATCGAAAGCTTTATAATTCTGACGATGATGTTCTAGACGACAAGTCTGTAAATGATGCTATATCATTCTGGTATACCTAAGATATAAGAGATAGCAATTCTCTCTGTTCTTTCAGTTATTGTCTAGTCCATGTGGAATAATGGGGTTATAGCTTCATAAAAGTTTTTCATGAACTATATATACTGCATTCAATGACAGTTTTCTCGATCTTTCAGTGAAAGAGATAGCCAATCGTATAAGACCACGTCACACGTGTGATTTTTCATAACTTGGTCTGTGTGACTGACCGTGTTGAACGAACATGACGCAGCTCTGATACAAAATTTCAGTTCAACAATAACGAAGAACGGAGACAATTTCTCGTATAAGTTGTCGAAAAACATAGGCACATGTTTTTTTAACTGCAATCATGACAATCTTGCTGACATGTAGGCTATAAATGTAGAACGTAGAACTGAAGAACAAGTTGAGATGTGTGCAGTGATGTAGAATAAGCAGATCAGTATGAGAATAGTGAAAAAATAACGGGCCATACGTTGATTTGTGTGTAGCTGCATGGGGTGTGCAATTAAGACTTCCCTGTGTGGTCCTAGGAAAAAATAGGGGGTTGAACCCCTCAGCCCCCTCATAATTTCTTACCATGATGCAGATGAAGGTATAGAGGAGCTAAAACCATGACTTCTTACATCATCAAGTATTTGTAATGACTACTCCCAGTGATTAGTTGTTCGTACACTGATACTGTGAAAGTCCAAAAATCTCAATTTGTTCTCGATTTTTGCATTTTTTGAGCGTAAGACTATGCCCAAAATATCCATTGTATCCAATAAAGTCAGATACCTGTAAATTCTACCATTTAAGATCTTTCCAGTGGTATTAAATTTGTTATAATAGGATCAAGGGTTGGGATCTAAAGGCATTTAGAAGTTGGACACATCAGGCGCAAGTTATGTCAATATGGGTAAAATTTGGGTGGCTTGGGGGACCCCTAAATATTTTTGCAGTCTCATAAAATTTTACAGGTGTTATTATGGAACCATATGGAAACTTTTTAAGGGGACTGCATAGAAGATTTCGGAAAAAATATTTTTTGGGACACCCTAATATATAGCCTGCAACCCCTTCTCTTTCTGTCCATCCTCCATGGTAAAATTATTTCCAATCATCATTATGGTGATAATGATCATCTAAAAACTATTTTAACTGCATAACAATGCTTTTACAACTTCAGAAATTAATTTAGAACTGGTATTTTTTGTGTAGGACGGCACACTAAAAAAAGCCACGAAGAAAGCATGTGGAGTGATGGATAGAAAAGCGTGGTGGGGTGATGGATAGAACAGCGTGGTGGGGTGATGGATACAACAGCGTGTTGGGGTGATAGATAGAATAGCGTGGTGGGGTGATGGATAGAACAGCGTGAGGCATGCAGACGCTACTCGGTCAGCGACGATATTAATGACGGACCCGGGAAGAAGCGTAATGGACATTTCGAAGAGCGTCAGGGTCAAACGTCGAAAATTAGCCCATCATTTAAAAAAACCTATTACACCGTTTTCCTTCTTGAAGCAATAGAACTTTACCTGCATTGATAATTAACCCTTACACTTCGCCACATGATTCCGGCTCACCTATTTTAACGTTTCGCCTTATAGATAGCTTATTACCTACACGTAGGGAGGCCTAACATAAAGTCGGACATCAGGTAAAGTCGGACAAAATTTTCGCCGACCTGCCACGCAGAAGAGACTTCGATCACCAGGTGGCAGTATCATAGATTGTATTTGATTAAAACTTCACAACTTCAAGAGATCGTTGCCTAAATTTTAAGATGTCGATTATTTTCGATGCATGTCATTCTAGTTTATAAGGTAATTTCTTTGAAGATTTCCTCATTGAGCGGCAAAAAATGAAGTCGCGTGAACGACGTGATACTCAATGACTGCATGATGCGAAAGTTAAGCAAGACGTCCAATTACCCACTCTCGTTGGTTTAGTTGCGTGTAGAAAGCATTGTTCTAGGACAAATCTTTAGTGTCAATGTTTATCTTCCTGTTTGATTTGCACGTGTTCACTATGTTTGCACAACAACGTCTCTAAACAAATGCGTGTCAGCAGCATAGACAGCAATGACGCTTGCAGCAAAATTCTCATCATAAGTTAATGATTGTCGAGGAAATTAGAAGTTGTATAATTATTATTTCTTATTATAATAATCAATTCAGCTGAATGTAGGCCAAACAAGCCAATTAGCCTATTTTTTCTTCGTTCTAAAAGCATATGTGCGATATTTTGTATTGTTATACAGAATAAAGAACGACACGAAGCATTGTGTCCGTGCAGGTTGTTCCATTGTCTCGTATAATCAGCATCACTTGCCAAGATATTGCCTGCACGCTCGCCTTGCTTTGTTTTATTCAGGTTTGCCATCAACCTTTGTGTCGGAATATCTGCAACCGTACTCTTATGGTTATTGTTACTCTCCTTATTGCGTGTTTGTCCCTTCCCTTGACCTGTCCTCTGTCTTTTGATTTACACAGGCCTACTTTTGCCGTTCTATTTTCGATCTTTCCATTGTTGACCGCTTCATCCAATCGTATGACCTTTGTGTCTCCTTCACTTCCTGCATCCTCTCATGCACTCTGATGAGTCTGATCCCATTGCTCTCTTCTCCATTCCTTGCCTCTTCTTCGTTGCTCTCTTTTCCTACCCATTCGTCTTCGTTGCTCTCTTTTCCTACCCATTCGTCTTCGTTACTCTCTTTTCCTACCCATTCGTCTTCGTTGCTCTCTTTTCCTACCCATTCGCTGTTCCTATGAATTTCCTCTTCCCTGCAGTACACACCGCCTTTTCACTGCACGGGTCAGTATGCTATCTCCCATCTCAGTATGCCTTTCCGGTGCACGGGTCAGTATGCTATCTCCCATCTCAGTATGCCTTTGCACTGCATGGGTCAGTATGCTATCTCCCATCTCAGTATGCCTTTTCACTGCACGGGTCAGTATGCTATCTCCCATCTCAGTATGCCTTTCCGGTGCACGGGTCAGTATGCTATCTCCCATCTCAGTATGCCTTTTCACTGCACGGGTCAGTATGCTATCTCCCATCTCAGTATGCCTTTTCACTGCACGGGTCAGTATGCTATCTCCCATCTCAGTATGCCTTTTCACTGCACGGGTCAGTATGCTATCTCCCATCTCAGTATGCTTTTCCGGTGCACCGCGTACTAACGATGCCAATTATCGAGGAGACGTCATTAGACACACGTACGCGCGTCCACTTCAATTCACAGACCGAACGGCGGCATCTCCCTTGAGTTTACTCTCCCCATCATTCCACTTATTTGCGCTGCTGCTGCTGCTGCTGCTGCTGCTGAAGTCCCCGACTGAAGGGAACTGATGATCGAGAGCATCATCTGGTTATTGCGGTCAGAAGCGCTACTTACAATTGTCAAGGAGTCTATATTATTGACTCTCTTCATATCTCCGTCTTTGTCTCTCTTTCTGTCCCTCTACGTTTGTCTATCTGTCTTTGTCTCTCTCTGTGACGGGATTTCTGTCACTGAAGCACTGATATAGGCCTACGTTTACGTACTTGAATTTCATCCACTTCATTTAGAGATTGATCGTTGAATTCGATGCCCTTGTATACAAAATACGCATGCATGGAGAAGTCGTAGATCAAAGCTGAACCGGTGGACATAATTTATATACAGTGTTTAACTGTATATAGAGTGGCATGATTTAACCTTGTGTATAGTAGATAAACGGATAGGCATCTCTCTGAACGTCTGCTGTTTACTGTTGCGTTGCTATTAATAGACTGCAGCGGTCACAGAGTTAACATAGAGTATATGTTTAGGCATAGGCCCTATAGCGTATGAGACACGAAAAGAGAAACACAGCAATTGTTAGTAAAGAAACAGAAACATGCCTAAGTGAGACAGCGTAGCCTATACATACAAAAGCAGACTACCAGACAGTCAAAGCTAGATAAGCTGGTGTCTCTGTGTTAGATCTAAGTGCCGGAAAAGTTCAGATGCTGATGCTTGGGCTATATTTATATAGCGCCATATCGGTTAGACTCTAACCGTTAGAGCCAAACACCCAAGCAGTGTTTAACGAGGTCTTCTAGCATCTTATTTCCCTGGTTCTCTTCCTCCCAGGCAGGCTAAAATGTCCGACGTAGCCATTCACTTATAACTGTTGATCCTCTTCTAAAAGAAATGAACATCGTTAGCTCACAGCATAATTATTTGCGCAGATATTTAACTCGCGAGTCGGCCTATTCTAGTCCTCAGCATCGCCTTTGAATCTTTTACATAATTCGCCGCCTAACCCATAAAGAGATCACTTTATTAAGCAATTCTTGCGTTATATGAATCTCGAGGATATATATAGTTAACGTGGTTGGTCTATGCTGTTAATCACTGTAAATCACACGTAAATGCCATGGCTGAGTGGATATGCGAAGAGGCCTAAGGACTATAACGCGTTGATCTTGCCAGTAATTGCCATTTCACATTTGTCATTTGCATAAGCCCTACGTATGTAAGCGAACATTAGCTGATACCTCGTACATTACTATAGCAGTGCTACATAAGTCAACGGCTCAGACTAGTGGCATTCCCTATCCGGCCACTGTCAATGCAGTAAACACGTTTCTAGATATCTTCAATCACAATATTATACCTACATCACCGGTCAGATGTACATTTACAGTTGTACACGATCCAGCAGAGACAGGTACATGTAGATGGAGCCAGGAGAGACCAACAGAGAAGTGAATAAGAAATCCGAAAAGAAACAGAGAGACACTAACAGAGAGAGACAGACATACAGACAGATAGACAAAGACAGACGGACACGGACACAGACGCAGAGAGACCCCGTCAGAGACAGGGGCGGAGAGAAACAGAAAGAGACAGAGAGAAAGGGGGAAAAGGGAAAATAGAGGGATATGTATATGTCTCATAGACAGAGAGACAGATAGAGAGATAGACAGAGACAGAGAGATAGACAGAGACAGAGAGAGACACACAGACAGAGAGAGAGAGAGAGAGAGAGAGACTATAGATCGTTTAACTTCTCCCCTATCTTGAGCAATCGGGACTCCTTCCATCCCACCAGTCGGGCTATAGGGCTAATCACTCCACGGAAACAGCCCTCCTCTCCATGCTTTCTGATATATACTCTGCTGTTGACAAGTCTCATGTCACTCTTTTAGCTCTCTTCGACGTCTCTGCAGCCTTTGACATGGTTGATCATGAGATTCTATTGCAACGACTTGAAACCTCCTGCGGACTCAAGGGTTCTCCTCTCCTTTGGTTTCGGTCCTACTTGTCTGATCGCACCCAAATGATCATCTCTGGCGACTCTAGGACTCAGTGGGTCCCTGTTGTCTTGGGTGTTCCTCAGGGTTCTGTCCTAGGCCCACTCCTATTCATCCTTTACACGGCTGGTATTACCTCTCTTTTCCCTAGTAACTCTGCAACTGGCCACCTTTTCGCTGATGATGTCCAAGCCTATGTCCATGGACCCCCTTCTGCTCAACTCCTTCTTGCAAGTCGAATCGACGCTCTATCTCAAGATCTTCACCTGTGGATGTCGTCCAATCGTCTTTCTTTGAACTCTTCCAAAACCCAGTTGATTTGGTTTGGCACTCCTAAGCAGCTTCAAAAACTTGACTATTCACTGCTCTCTCAAACTTTTCCTCACTTTAACTTCTCCTCCAGTGTTCGAGACCTAGGTGTCACCCTTGATAGTTCTCTCACCTTCACTGAGCACATTGTCAATCTTACTCGCTCTTCCTATTTCCAGCTAAGGCGTCTCAAGGCTATTCGCAAATCTGTCTCATCATCGATCTTTACCTCAATTGTGCATGCTTTTGTATGTTCTCGGATCGACTATTGCAACTCTGTCCTTATTGGACTGCCTAAGGTTCGCCTAGCTCCTCTGCAATCTGTACTCAATGCCGCTGCTAGGCTCATTGCCCGTCTTCCTCGATTCTCCCACATTTCTACATTCATGACTGAACAACTTCACTGGCTTCCACTCTCGGCCCGTATTCAATTTAAAGTCCTGATTTTGGTCCTTAAGTCTCAAATGGGTCTTGCTCCGAAGTATCTGTGTGATCAGATACATCGCCCCCTTTCTGCCACTTCACTACGTCCTCTTAGGTCCTCTGATCGGCTTGACCTCTTTGTCCCCCGAGTCAGGACTGCCATGGCTCAATCCAGATCATTTGCCTGCATTGGTCCCTCCCTATGGAATGGGCTTCCCCCATCAGTTCGCTCTGCCATTCTCTCTGGTAGTGTATCCTCGTCTTTCTCTCGTCTAAAAACTTGTCTTTTTTCTCGGAGTTAAACGCACTGGGAGCGCTTCTGAAAGGCTCTTGCTGCGAGAAGCGCTTTATAAATGGTCAGATAAGATAAGATAAGATCGTGCTGTTGCGTCAATCTAGTGACGCAATTCTTATTCGCTGTTGCACATGGCTTTGACACGTATGATGATAGCTGCCGAGACTCGTTTGGTTGACATGTTACCATATGCACTTACTTACTTACTTACTAAGTCAGCAATCCGCAGCACTCGTCACTCACTCATTCCTGTCACCATCCATTCTGTTTAATCATGCAAGCTGCCAATGCAAAACTACACGTGTGGCGCATTTTATTACATTCGCTCTGCATAGGAGTGTTCCAAAACTTGTTTACATGGTAATTCGTGTTCTTAATAGAAGAGGAACTTCATGCAGTTCGACATATTAAATGTTTTACACGCGCATAAATTGTACACATGTGTAATTGTGTATAAAGACAGGTTCTGCATTTTCTAAATTACATTATTTCCTTTTCCATTGTAAGGATTGTTGTAGAGGCCGATACTTCATTATGAAGACTTATCCTCTGTTATAATTATTTGCTTACACATCAGCCTCTTGTCCACATCTGAGAAGTGGTTAAAGTGGCTTGGGTGAGAAGTGCACATGGGAACGCCGAATGAGAGAGCTGTGGGAACGCCTAAGAAGAGTTTTATTATAATGTAGCCTGAATGTATGTTTTTCCAGCGTTCCATGGAGGTTAGCAGTGGGAACGCAAGCAATGAATTTCGAGAGCAGTGTGAAGTTGTGAACGCCGTTCCCACGCGTTCCCACCCACTTTAAACCCTGCATCTGAGAGGGCTAATTCACCCCATAAGTCTTTCTGTCATTGCATATGTATGATTGAGCTTAGGTCTATGCTTATTTAATAGTTTGTTTGGGGCCCTACTAGCGGATTTCCTCCCTTCTGGGTCTCCATTTGTGTCTACTATTGCACGAGTTTTTTATGACCTCGCATCCCAGCCTTCCCAGGTCTAGGGATAATTGTCCACACTGGTATCACTTAACCTTAGAACCACTAGGTCTAGGCAATCCTTACCTAGCCTACTCCTTTGGCCAAGCATATGACTGAATGATTTATGTTAACTAATTAAGTTATTGGATTGATTAATGTCTAACAACTTGGTGATACTTGCGATGCCTTGTGTGACTTTTGTTCCTGACTTGGTGTGCTTGTTGTTGTTACAAACGGACCAATATTAATTGATTGATTTGATTATTTTGATTTGTTGCTCAGCCTGTGTACACGAGTTATTTTTTTCTGACGGTTTTGTTTCCTCACCTTACCTACTCCTGTCTTCGTCATTTTGTCACAGTCGTTACCCAAATTGACGAGAGGTGGTAAGTATAGTCAGATCGTGAAAATAGAGGCCGTCATATTAAAAAATCTGTACATAGGCAAATAGTTAGAAATCAAATTACCAAGCATGCACTGTTTGTCAGTTAGGGCTAACGCGAGTCAAATGAGACGCCAAGCTCGGATGATACATGTAATTCGAAGAAGATTTGAGGTTTGAACAATTCTTTTCCATGTATTCCATGTATTCCGACAACTCTCCACATGCAGCCACCTAAACATCCTCTATAGTCTATACTATTCTATAGCCGATCATCATCCGTTCTCATTCTTTCTCGACCACACGGTAACTATTGATCGCCAGTTCTCCATTATCCAGTATCCAATATCGCACCATATCTCTCGAACTATCTTCCTCCTGATTTCCAGACTTTTAACAGCGGAAGTATAGTATCTTGTACAGTCAGCGATGTATGTATGTATGTATGTATGTATGTATGTATGTATGTATGTATGTATGTATGTATGTATGTATGTATGTATGTATGTATGTATGTATGTATGTATGTATGTATGTATGCATGCATGTATGTATGTATGTATGTATGTATGTATGTATGTATGTATGTATGTATGTATGTATGTATGTATGTATGTATTTATGTACGTATGTATGTATGTATGTATGTATGTATGTATGTATGTATGTATGTATGTATGTATGTACGTACTTACGTACGTACGTACGTACGTACGTACGCATGCATGCATGCATGTATGTATGTATGTATGTATGTATGTATGTATGTATGTATGTATGTATGTATGTATGTATGTATGTATGTACGTACGTACGTACGTACGTACGTATGTATGTATGTATGTATGTATGTATGTATGTATATATGTACATGTATGTATAGGCCTAATCGTATATATGTATGTATGCATGCAAGCATGCATACGTGGTATGTTTATGCATGGATGTTTACGTACGTAGTAGGCCTAAATACAGTAGCAGTATTTTTAGGATGAAAAGTTTAACATCTTTGGCGGTTGCAGTCTGTCATTTATTTCGTTTGTTCGACTGTCGTTGAATTAAAACATTTTTCTGCTTGCGGCATTAGATATCATTTACAAGTTTGAAGGCATCTTAATTTTGGTAACTCAAGATTGGTGAAAAAATGCCAAATAGATCCATACTGATTAATAGGTTATTCGTGTAGCCTACGAGTTGTTTATATATATATATATATATATATATATATACAGTATTACATGTATACTTTTTATACTGTATATTACAGTATTACATATATATACTGAATATATACAGTGTAGGCTTATATATACACACAGAGACTGTATATGCTTGGCCTAAGCCCTAAGAGATGTCAAGTCGCAAGTTGTAGGCCTACATGTATATTTATTTACATAGTCGTGCAGGTGTGATTACATTTACCTGGACGTTGAGCAGGAAATTAAGATGCTGACATACGAGCGGTTTTTAAAGTTTTATTATATACAGGTACACAAGAGACAGAAAGAGAAATTTCTGTTAGTGGTTTCTCTTATGTGTTGAATTGATAGGCTACAAGAAATATATGAAAATATTATTTGAAATATGTTAAAAATTCACGATCGCGATGTTAATCTGAATTGATAGTCACGCGCTGTTATACAGTTAAGTTAGACCTACCTTCAGATGGAGATAGAATTGAGAAAGTACAGGTAAAGCTTTGAAAATAGATGGAATTAAGAATGTGGAGACATGATAATGAATTAATGATGTTGGTATAAGATGAGTGTGGGGTTAACGTATGCCTATAGGCCTTTATGCGTTGGAATTGACGGCCACAGGTCCAGGACGATAAGACGCTTCTGCGGCGGTATCTGTCTAATTAACTTTCTCAGGCGTAGGGTATACATATATCTGCACTTTGATTTAAACGATGAGGAGACTAGGCCTATGTGTCGCCCATGCACGCGTCATTTGATATTAGGGTGGGTGTATACTGATGAACTGGTATCGTGCCCAAGACTCCAAAATCTCCAACTCGTTCAGAACAAGTTGGAGATCGAAGAAGAGATCTTGGTTCAGTCAAAGTCTGAAACAAGTATAGGCCTATATTATACAGTATATATGTAATACTAGTGTCAATCAAATATCCGTACATGAGCGTTAAGTACCGGTAAGCTATTCGACATGTACATTTACTCCAAATCAATGTTGTTTGCCTCAGAGACTCGTAATCGTAATCTCAGGATTTTTACAAAAGCGAAGTCATGGGTACCAGCTTATTGGCAGGCGCTTAATCATACATGTACGCTTACAGTAATTATGTTCTGGTTTAGGGGCCTATTCATTTAATTCAAGTAGACCTATTTATTGATGGTCACCGTTATTTATTTCATTGCAAATTCAAAATAGTTGAAATATCTCAGACAAAACCATATAGGACTACATACGTTAGCACATTAAGTGTATACAGTAGGTATGCAACTGGTGCTGCACGGTTGGTGCTATGAAAGCGCAAAGGATCCGTCGCTGATTTCCAAAGTGATTGTTTTCCATGTTTAACGACAACTTGTATCTGCCAGGACTGCAGACGTCGTCCCCTCCTTTCTCCAGGCATGTGGACTGGCATTGACTCGCACTATATTGACACGACGTGGTATTGGCGGGGTTTTCTGGAGTAAGCTTACAGTGCGTGCAGATCAGTCACATTGCTTCAATTCGCGCTCGAATTAGTTGATCTTGATCTCGTATTTGGACAGTGAGCACGTCGTTCTTTCAGTCGACTTATGTACATTTGTACAATTGTACGCAGCACTAACGCAGATCAGCCGATCGTAACCTTACAGCAGCTGCTCTCTAATTAATTGAACGGAGGAACAATCGTATTATCGTACCGAGGGAAATACGAATTAATATAACGGTATACGTGTGGCCAAAATTCATCCCATCAATGAATGAATTCTGCAGCATAGCTGTAAACCTGAATCGAATCTAACCAGATGCAATTAGACTCTGAACCACCAGCTCTAACATTGCCGAAACGTTCGTAGCCTGGAAACCGCCGTCCAAGTTACGGCGGAACAATTTAATTAATTAAATGCAGGACAGATCCGACAAAAACAAGGACTTGTCTTCTTCTGGCTAAGGACATAAAGAGGGAGGAAGAACTGTTGTTTAAACGACAAAGAAGCAGTCAGAGTAAAGGACGGCCATGGAAAGAACGATGGAAGGAAAGATGGATGTTAGGGCGGCTTTGGAAAGAACAATGGAAGGAAAGATGGATGTTAGGGCGGCTTTGGAAAGAACAATGGAAGGAAAGATGGATGTTAGGGCGGCTTTGGATTGTGATTTCGTTAGGAATTAAAAGGTCAGCGATGTTGCATTACGATAATGTCGTTACGAAAGTTATCCGACCACATTCAAAAGATGAGCTGAGATTAAGAATGTAATGGGAAAAGAAGAAATGGAAAGGAAGAACAGACAGGCCCTGGATCGGGATAAATCGGCGTGGGAGGGATCTTGTTGGGCAGAAGACCACGTGACATGGAATCGTGGAATTCGTGTTTGTTTTACGCACAAATTGATTTACTATTTTCGAGCTTGACAGTAATCATTTGAAATCAGGTTACCATAGCCCGCTCTTCCCTCCTTCCCCCTCTGCGCTCTTCCCTCCTTCCCCCTCTGCGCTCTTCCCTCCTTTCCCCTCTGCGCTCTTCCATCTCGCTCTGCGCTCTTCTCTTCATTCCCCTCTGCGCTCTTCCCTCCTTTCCCCTCTGCGCTCTTCCATCCTTTCCCCTCTGCGCTCTTCCATCCCGCTCTGCGCTCTTCTCTTCATTCCCCTCTGCGCTCTTCTCTTCATTCCCCTCTGCGCTCTTCCCTCCTTTCCCCTCTGCGCTCTTCCATCCTTTCCCCTCTGCGCTCTTCCATCCCGCTCTGCGCTCTTCTCTTCATTCCCCTCTGCGCTCTTCCCTCCTTTCCCCTCTGCGCTCTTCCATCCCGCTCTGCGCTCTTCTCTTCATTCCCCTCTGCGCTCTTCTCTCCATCCCCTCTGCGCTCTTCCCTCCATCCCCTCTGCGCTCTTCCCTCCATCCCCTCTGCGCTCTTCCATCCCGCTCTGCGCTCTTATCTTCATTCCCCTCTGCGCTCTTCTCTCCATCCCCTCTGCGCTCTTCCCTCCATCCCCTCTGCGCTCTTCCTTCCTTTCCCCTCTGCGATCTTCCCTCCATCCCCTCTGCGCTCTTCTCTTCATTCCCCTCTGCGTTCTTCTCTCCATCCCCTCTGCGCTCTTCCCTCCATCCCCTCTGCGCTCTTCCTTCCTTTCCCCTCTGCGATCTTCCCTCCATCCCCTCTGCGCTCTTCTCTTCATTCCCCTCTGCGTTCTTCCTTCCATCCCGCTCTGCGCTCTTATCTCCATTCCCCTCTGCGCTCTTATCTTCATTCCCCTCTGCGCTCTTCTCTTCATTCCCCTCTGCGCTCTTCCTTCCTTTCCCCTCTGCGATCTTCCCTCCATCCCCTCTGCGCTCTTCTCTTCATTCCCCTCTGCGTTCTTCCTTCCATCCCGCTCTGCGCTCTTCTCTTCATTCCCCTCTGCGCTCTTCCCTCCTTTCCCCTCTGCGCTCTTCCATCCCGCTCTGCGCTCTTCCCTCCTTTCCCCTCTGCGCTCTTCCATCCCGCTCTGCGCTCTTCTCTTCATCCCCCTCAGTGCTCTTCCCTCCATCTCCTCTGCGCTCTTCCCTCCATCTTGCTCTGCGCTCTTCTCTTCATCCCCCTCAGCACTCTTCGTTCCTTCTATGTCCTTATCCTCGGGCTCACTTCCTTCCGTCTTTCAATCTACGTATTCCGTTCGTTCACTCGATCTCTTCCCTCCAACATCCCGATGTCACCAGCTGCTTACCTTACAAGACAACACGAGAGGACAACGGTGATATTATATCTACGAGTTTCAGAGTCCTACTTAATTGAACGTTCAAATGCGTTATTAGACCTTCGCAATCACTGGTTATCAACAGGTTTTCTGTGTCGTGCCATAGGCTGCAAAGCGACAGACAGACAGACAGACAGACAGACAGACACACAGACAGACAGGCAGGCAGGCAGACAGACAGACAGACAGACAGAATAAGGTTTTGACACAGAATGAATAAGGCAAGCGGCGAATAGAGATAGAGCGAAGGAATCATATTCTGAAGTGACGAATGTGACAGGATGAGAGGATTACAGAGCATACATGTACATAGTCAGACAGGGTTGTACACAGATAATCTGGCATAGAATGATGCTAGCAAGGCGTTAGAGAGCGAGTGACGAATTAAAGCTAAGACGGACAGACATATAGGTAAACAGACAGTTAGACAGATATACAAATGCTCGCAGCGGGACAGAAATGCAGATGGACAGACGTAAACAGACATTTTGAGAGCAGATGCATTATTCAATGTCATTTCTGCCGTGTTGTTTCATTTGCCTAATATTGAATCATAAAGACCGATGTCGTCATTTCCGCTGTCTCGGCCTTCGTGACATCCTCTTGTAAGCAAGTGGTCCGATAGCAATAAGGCTTGAATAAGCCATTGTATCTGCCACGCCATCTTCTTACGTCCTGACAGCCATGGTGAAAAATAAATCATCAGAACAACATGGAAACAAGAAGAGGAAGGCAACACATGGTCATTGATCATACTTCATCATTGGAGAGACACGAATTCTCATTGTGTAACCCATGCTGTCCAGGCCAAAGTTTTTCCTCATTTTAAGTCACAGCGTTTAAAAAAACAAGAAGGCTTAGCAATGACGACAATGTCATCAGCAGTAACAACAATGACAAAAACAACAAAAGCAACCGCAGCATCACTGAAACAATGACGGCGACAATAATAAATTTTAAAAGACGAAATGCTCGGAAACTCGTGCCACATCATCACGACTGTTTTGCAAAGTTCTTTTAACTGCGACAGCTAAGTAGCGCTGCAGGACACGACAACAGAACATTCTTCCCTTGAGGTTCCCTTCCCCGTCGATTGACAACCTCACAGTAAAAATATTCCCATGAAAAGTTGCTGCCATGGATCCTGGGTTTTAACAGCAATCGTAATCATAATCGTAATCGTAATCTCGAGACTTCTACAGCGCCCACAAAAGCCAAGTCGCGGGTACCAGCTTATTCACAGGCACTTAATCAAAACAAAATCGATAGGCAGCGGGTCAAGTCCGGAGAGTCAGGCAGGCAGGCAGATAGATGGACGGCTAAGGTGGGTGATGTTTAGAGTTGAAATGCAGTAACAGCACTATCTAGCAGTCGGTTGCATGCATCGAAGACAGACACTTTACCTTGTTCATGGATAGTGGGGCTACGCAGCTATCGGTTAATACAAAATCATCTGCAAAGAAAAACGGAGACTTAATTAGCTGGTTGGACGAAAGTCATTCAGTCCGTTGTACTACACAATGCGCATCCGCAAACATCTGCACACGCTGTAACTTAATCGAACAGCCCACGTTAATTTTGTCTACTCAATGGTTTCTCTAATCAAGAAAAAACTCGAAAGAACCATGAACCCTTGGGACATCGACGTCACCAAGCGTTAAAGAAGCAACGAGAAGCCAGAAAAAGACAAATACATAATTATTATGTAAATTATCACAGTAAATGAATGCACCAATTGTCAGAGGTTAAAGGTCGCAACTATTCACGATGAGCTTTTTTATTTGGTTGGTCAGAAATGGAGAAGATTTCTATCGTCTGCTCGGCGACAGATGACGTCATATTGATGCATGCACTCCAACATTATTTGTCCAGGCTCCCATGATTCTCTTCGCGTGATGGAGTTGACGTGTCCAGAAGAATAGGGTCTATACCCGCCGCGTTCGTCTTTGACAGTTGCTCACTTACGTAGATTGGCGTGTACAAGTGGTAGGAGCGGACCGGCTAGAGGTCGAGAGTATTGGGAAATCTCTATAATTATCCGACAGACATTTTTGGGAAATGGTTACCACACTGAGGCAAGGGAGCAAATCTGCGATGGCCTTAGATAGCTACATGTTTCCCTTGGGACATGCTCGTAGAACCTACCCAATTTCACGCCTGCGTCGTTAAGTGAAGAATTCGTCCATATACTAAAACAAACCGCCTCACCGCCTCAACATAGCCTACTACACGATTTCTCCCTAGTCTACAGCACGTGACTGCATGACATGTGTACGCTCTCGGAAGTACGGTATTGATCTTAATTTTAAGCAGCATTCTATATCATAAGAAGACACAATAGACTTATAGCTATAGCTTCATGCTTGACATGTCCAAATATCGACGTGGGATGATATCTAGAGTAACAATCCCTTGACCAGCATCCTCCAAAGTCAATCGTCCGTGACCTGGTTGCATGTCTGGGCGGTGACCGTGGCACGCTCGATAAATATTGTCCGCGGTCTGCAGCTGTGTTCCGTCTGCATGCATAGTGTCAAACGGCAAGTCCAGTCTAAAACGGAGACGTCATTCTATGCGTACTAAATAGCTTAGATTTGGCATTTATCTAGAATCGGAAACTATTAGGCTACATTGCTAGTTCAGACCATTTCCCCCACATTATGTACTTTTGTTATTCATAATAAAATTCGTAACCATTTCTTGGGCCCGGTAGCGCATTGGATAAATCAAAACACACTGGTATACCGTATAGAGGGCGAGATCCAGCCCCATAGGGCGGACGTGCTTTGTAGGCTGCATGCTATTAGCGCCGTGTATTGCAGGCTGTCTGTTTTATTGTGTAGCCTATAGTTAAGATTGGTGTTAATTAAGACTGTTGCATAACTTGTACATGTAGGCTACAGCGCAGTGCGTTTGCAGGCGTTTCATTAAGGAAAAATTATTATTAAAATATTATTGTATACAAAACGCACGTACATGTTGCAGGCTGTCTGCAGTTCTGTTGATAGTTGAGATTGATGTTAATTAAGATTGTTGCATAACTTGTACATGTAGGCTACTGTCGCAGTGCGTTTGTGTGCGTTTCATTAAGGAAAAAATTATTAAAATATTATTGTATACAAATCGCACGTAGTAAGGCCTATACCAGTACGATGCCCGAGGAGCGCAACGGGGTCATACATCAGAGAAGGCATCTCTTTTGAAAGGACATACATTATAGAGAACTGCGTGTTCGAGCATAGAGCAGGGCTGTTTTAAGGAATTTTTAGAACTGCACAACCCCTTCTTCCCTTTCCCATTCTCCATGGTAAACTACTTCCAATCGGAGGACACTGATCTTTTTGCTAGTTTTAACTGTACAGAAGTGCTTCTACAACTGCACAAATCCATTTAGAACTGCACATTTTGTGTACAACTGCACATTAAAAAAGCCATGGCATAGAGTGCATGGTTATGGATGTGAATCCCTGCATCATCCTTCTTTGCTTCATTGTTTGTATATGCTGGGCATGTATACCTCGTTTCCGTATGGCGCTATATCAGTATATCAGCTACAACCATTCGTGACTTCACGGACGTTTACCAGGATGAGCTCAACATGCATTTCTGCTTTTTTACTCGCGTGCATGCAGGTCATATGGCAGAAAGTGCAGATCGATCGACCTCCCCCTCTCGATCCATTCTAGGAAGTGAGCTCTTACATACCCATTCGATGCCTGAAGACGTTTTTATTTCCCCATGGCTGATAGCGCCTCCGAGTATAATGAACAGTCTATAGTGTACGGTAAACAATGTGCTTTACAAATGTCCAGATAGTATAAGCTTATATATATATACCAGTAGCAATAGATCAATGAAGCAGCGCTGTGAAAGGGTTTAGAAAGGCGTCATAGTCCTATGAGCGTATTTGTGTGCATATATATATATATATATATTGTGCATATATATATATATATATATAGGGCCTACACACAGAGAGAAAGAGAGACAGAGACAGAGACAGAGACAGAGACAGAGACAGACAGAGGCAGAGACAGAGACAGAGAGTGAGAGAGAGACAGAGACAGAGAGAGAGCGAGAGAGGGAGAGAGAGAGAGAGAGAGGGAGAGAGAGAGAGAGAGAGAGAGAGAGAGAGAGAGAGAGAGAGAGAGAGAGAGAGAGAGAGAGAGAGAGAGAGAGTTTTGCAACGTTCATATTTTCTCACCAAAGCAGGTGCTCGTTTGCTTAAGGCGCGACGCAGACACTATTGCACCCTGGGATCGGTTGGCGCGAAAGATGAGAAGCATGAGTCTAAAGGTCAAAAGAACACGGCAGAAAGTTTAGAAGGTGGATGACAAAAAATTGAAAGAAAGGGCGGAAGGAAGGAAGGAGGGAAGGAAGGAAGGAAGGAAGAAGAACATGCCTGCAGCGTACACAAAAGGGAGAGAGCGATGCAGATGACGGTGGATGGCGATTTGCAAAGACACCGAAAAGATCGAATTTCTGGCGGAGGGATGAGAACGGATTCAGTTGCAGCAAAACACCGTTGCTTTACGTGTAGATATATGACCAGTTATTGCTGCAGTGAAGGAGGGAGGGAGTGAAGGAGGGAAGGCAGGAGGTAAGAGGGTCTGCACGGACGAAGAGACGGAGACGAAGGCGACACGAAGGACATGTAGCAGCGAAGGCATTTTGATGTCTTCGCAATAAAACTGGTGCAGGAGGATTACGCGAATATTTGGCTGCAGCAGATGGCATTATATGTCGAGGCGGTCGGTACAACTATAATTGGGAGGAGCTGTATATCTGGTTATACAGACAATCGACAAAAACATAGCCGTGTTCGTTGGCTAAAGATGTAATGACTGTATTCAACATATCGTTAATTGCTGCTATCGAATTTCGCCCAAAAACTTGTCATACTATTACCATATAGACTCTATAATGTCATTTAATCGTTTAATTGTCACATTTTATTGCAAAATAGCGTTTTAAGACTTAGTGTAGACAGAAAACTGCCTGAACGCCGCTTATCTTTCCATGCATGGCCTCTGCTGACGTAGGTTAATACGTGGCAGGACGGGACTCAGATTTGAAAATTAAATGCCTGGACGCCGTCCACGACACATGTACTATAAGCCCTGTTAAATGACATTTGTTACAGCGTCTTTTCAACACCTCACATAAGTGCTGCTGTATGATATTATCTATATGATGACAAAATTCATCAAGAACATAAATACCATAAAAAGCAAGGCGCAGAAAATGAGAAGAGTCAATAGTGTGGTGGAAATACACATCCACGTAAAGTCCCTCTAGGTCCAACGTATTCCCATTCAGGGTTGAAATCTGGCTGCTGCATGTTTAGAGCTGCTGCACCAAACTGCCCCCGATAGTAGGCCTATATAAGGGACGGGAGAGAGCGTTAGGACTCGCAGCATATGACACGCGTTATACATCTTCGTCCAGAAAAGTCCTTCACTAACAAAAGATGACGCACGTCCGGCTGTGACGGCTGTCCCTCCAACCACGAGTGCACATAATATATTAATTTGTCGTTTGTCGGTCAGTAGGTGGAAGCACCACCAGTTACTTAGTTTTGAAGGTCACTCCAGGGACCCGAGTCGCTTCCCCTCCGCTGATACAAAAACTACCCTGTTGCAGGCGGCGTCTTATATATGTCCTTGGAGCAGTGGCGTGTCCAGGTATTTTTTCATGGGGGCAGTGGGTGGCAGCTTAAAATGATGGGGTGGCTACCGTTGGCAATTAAAGCGCGCATCGGCATCGCGAGCCGTACGCACGAAAATTGAGCAATAATATTGAACAAAATACTGAAAGTAGTCAGGAGTGTCATGACATCATTGACATGACAGCAATGGGCAATCACATAATAGACATGTCTTAACGACGTTACCAGGGTAACGTGTGTTAACTCAGTAACTGAAGAACGAAGTAATTTCAGTAAAAGTCACAATCACAAAATAATAGTCACTGTAGTCGTAAGTGAATTTACAAATATATTTTCTTAATTTGTCTCAGTTGTCTTAAACCGAAGCTACAAATATCAGAATGCGAAAAAAAAATTGTTGTCTAATGATCAAATGTCTAAATAATAATTGGCAGTAAAAATTTCACAAACCTAAAATAGATGTATTCTACTGTTTTTGTGGTTAGCAGCAAAAACGACTATGTATTTTTAGATTTAGGATGTATTACAGTATTGGACATAATATGCATGCAAGCCTCACTAGCTTGTCTGTCCCACAGTGCACTATAGTGGCCTGTCTCACTTTCCCATCACCCACCCTATAAGAAGTTGTACAGGAAGTTGTATAAAAAATTAAATAAGTCAGAAATTATATAACATTCTTTATCACTCGTAAAAGTAAAAAGTAAAACAAACGCAGGGATTGGGGGCAGCTGGGGTGGCAGCCCTTTCATTGGGAGGGGGGCGGCTGCCCCCCCCCCCCGGTAGTTACGCCACTGCCTTGGAGCCACACATACCCGACCGAAGCCCGTTCCCTCTCATGGAATCACGCAGGTCAATACGAGGAAACTACGACCAAGCGTACAACATCCATGCTGCGGATTCTGCTGCAGCTGCCATTTTCCATTTCAGAAAGCGTAATTGATTTTAGGTGCACCCCCACCCCCCCTCCACCCCCATTAACACACGCGCGCTATTTTATGGTGCAGCTGGTTTTTTCGCCACATAAAGCAAAATAGCTCAATCTGGAAGATAAATCCCTTCATTAAACCATATCTCCGCTAGCACTGATGCGCCCAGAGCTCTTTACTACACAACGTCTCCGCGTATTACAGTCGTCGCTAATCGCCTCTAATGAAGGGTCTCGAGACTTCGCTATCGTCTAAACCGCATTCATTTAGTCTCTGTGATAATGATGTCTTGCGTTGGTGCGATGTATTGGGTCACAGAGTGTAGAGATTCTGTCGATATTAAGGCATTTCGATGAGTTATTTTATCATTTTGAAGTATACCGGTATTTTGAGGCATTTGTCAATGCTGAGATATTTTGTAGATGTTGAGGTATTTTCAGGGCTGTTTTAAAGGAATTTTTAGAACTCCACAACCCCTTCTTTCCTTTCCCATCCTCCATGGTAAATTGCTTCCAATCGGAGGACAGTGACCTTTTTTGCTAGTTTTAACTGTAGATAAGTGCTTCTATACAACTGCACAAATCCATTTAGAACTGCAAATTTTGTGTACAACTGCACGTTAAAAAAGCCCTGGGTATTTTGATTTTTTTAGTAATTTTGAAAATGTTGAGATATTTTTATCAGTGTTCATTGTCCGTGTGGCCAAAAAGTTACAGAGTTTTAAATTTTGCGCGCGATCCGAAAATGTTGGTCGGCCTTTGAAAAAATACCTGGGACAACACACGAACTTTGAATGTTGGATAATGCTTGGCACCTGTTTGGAAGATGTTCTGAATTTGGATTCTGAATAGAATAGACTTCCGGTCTCTTCGGAAGATTTGTTGGTGAGACATGAATGCTGATGCTGTTCCGAAAGTTAGATTCGTTTTAAGTTGAACTTTTGGAGCATCGTCTAAGATAAGATAAGATAAGAATATTCTTTAATATACCAATTGCTATCCGCATTTTGGTGTACATACAAAGTATAATAAACAAACGTACATAATTTCTATATCCAATCAATGTCTACGCTATAGCTATACGAGCTCCTCAGCTCCTGAGTGACTTCCATTAAGGATCTCTAATTTCCAATTTCTCCTCCGTCAAGCGCATGCTGACAATGAGGCCCTTACAAGACGTCTCCAAGTTGCTCTCTCTCTCTGGTCTTATCCATCCATGTCTTTTTTGATCTTCCTCTGCTTCTCTTCCCTTCTGTTTGTCCATATATATCACTGTCGCTGGTAGCCTTTTCTCCTCCATCCGTGTAACATGTCCAAACCAAGTCAGTCTTCTCTTCCTGATTCTGTCAATTACTTTTTCTTTTTGTCCAGTTTCCTCTCGAGTTATTTAATTGCGTATCTTTTCTATCGTCGATCTTCTCAGTATTCCTCTCAGCCATGCAGCTCATCTCCGCCACCAGCAGTCTTCTTTCTTCATTAAGAATCTATGACCATGCATTTAGTGGTGATCGCAACATATAATACATGCTATATTATATGTTATATGTTATATATATATTATATGCTACTTATATGTTGGTGCATCCATCGAAATGCAGTAAACTCTTGATTGCAGTCTTGCTCTTCGCGTGATGTGGCTTGGAATTTGCAATTAACCGAAGCAATGAGCCGACAGTTAGTTGAGTGTCACTCGGTTGATTGACCATGGGGAGGCTTAAACGTTTGCCTGTCGTTCTTCATCTGTCTCATCCTGTCTATCCCTCTCCCTCCCTATCTCTTCTCTCTCTCCTCTTCTTTCTCTCCCACTCTCTGTCACTCTGTCTCTGTCTCTATCTCTCTCTGTCTCTTGCTATCTATCTATCTATCTATCTATCTATCTATCTATCTATCTATCTATCTATCTATCTATCTATCTATCTATCTATCTATCTATCTATCTATCTATCTATCTATCTATCTATCTATCTATCTATCTATCTATCTATCTATCTATCTATCTATCTATCTATCTATCTATCTATCTATCTATCTATCTATCTATCTATCTATCTATCTATCTATCTATCTATCTATCTATCTATCCATCCATCCATCCATCCATCCATCCATCCATCCATCCATCCATCCATCCATCCATCCATCCATCCATCCATCCATCTATCTATCTATATCTGTCTGTCTCTCTGTCTATATCTCTCTATCTATCTCTCTGTCTGTCTGTCTGTCTCTCTTTCTCACATACACACACACATAGGTCTACACATACACACACGCGCGCGCGCGTACTGTCTCAGACTTGGGCTTCTCTTCATTTCCCGTCTGCTCTTTGCTCTCCGTTCTTGTGTGCTCTCCATTTCCCTTTGTTTTTCTCTTTGTCTTTTACTGTCTGCATGTTGCCAATTGCACGCTGTCTAACCAAAGGGGATCTAACGTGTGCGCTCGTTGTCTCACACGATCGCAACTGATTTATGTCGAACAGTCGAACTGTTTACATGACCTCTTCGCTTTTGCGGACGGTTAGTCATGAGCAGCAGACACGCAGATGGACAAATAACAGAAATGAGTGAATGAGACGTGACATGGAATGTGACTTTATTGTTAATTATGTGCAGACAGTGCGTGCTACAATCTTAGAAGGTCTTCTTTGTTTGAACATAGAAGTCGAAAGAACCTGTTTGTACGACATTTACGACGAAATTAGAAGAATAGCATAATTTATACCGAAGCTTTGTTTAAGGCGGAGATGGATATCTGCTTCCGCCAACCAGGGCCGGATCAAGGCATGTCCAACATGTTCAGCCGAACAGGGGCCCACACTTTAGGGGGCCCCACACACATGCGAGAAAAATTTCAACCAAACGACTAGAAAAAGGTCATCAACTTTTTGACGGAAAATAATCAATATGTTCTCCACAAAAATTTCGACCAAACGTCTAAAAAAAGGTCATCAGAATTTTCGGCCGAAGATCCGCAAAGAATGTCCCGAACAGGGTCCCCCACATTTCCTAATCAGGCCCTGCCGCCAACATTAATGCTCTTCCATCATGCTAAAAATGATACGCTGGTTTCCTATCTAATGGTTCTATTCAGCCTTAGGCCAACGTCAACGTCATATATTAATTTAATATAATTTTATATGCCTACGTTAACGTTTGTGTGCTGCTCTGATCACCCGACCACAGCCACCAATGGCCCACCAATGCCACCATGCATTAACGACCTTTCAATGGCTTTCATTAAGCTGACAAAATGGCATTAAGTCGATAAATAGAAGCGCTGTGCAATCATGAGAATTTTTGACCCGGGTTAAATGTAATTGTAGCGCTAAATAAAAACTCAGCAGACGATGTTACAAGTCGGGAACGGAGAGAGCCCCATATTTCATGAAGCTTTGGCAGCTTGCGGTGGTATAGGACAATCATGCAAATCAAATCAAATCAAATTAAATTTTATGGTTTCGAACACAATTATTACACGTTATGCACTGTAGCCTACGATGTGTTTAAGATAATAGTTGAAAACCTGATTCAATGTGCGAGAATAGAAAATAAAGAAACAATAGGTGCAGCTACTGAAGGGAATATCCCGCTGTGTAGAGGAGCCCTAGATACATGTAAGTAGGCCTAGTTGATCGTATCAAAGATGAAGCACGGGTCAGTCGCACTGACCGTGAGTGTAGGCTACATGGGAAAATTAGCTTCAGAGTTGAAAACATGGGAGAATTCAGTAGGGCTTACAGGGGATCGTCAATAAGAGTGCATGAAACGAAAATGGAAATTATAACAAAGTGAAACAGAGAGAAACTGAATTTTAAACCAACAGTAGATAATTGTTGACAACATAGGTGTAGGGTAAGTGGGGGCAAGTTGACGGCGGGGGCAAGATGATTGTTGCGCTATGAAATTATAATGCGTGGCAGGAAAACAGTCTAACAGGATACTCCGCCACTGGTTGTTCTCTGCCAGTGCCAGTCTCCGGCCTGGATAAAGGAGGAGGGCGACACTAATCATCTTAAAATGTGACAGAGAGACAGCAGAGTGCAGCGAAGGCGATTATTGATTTTGTAGCAGGCATTTCTAATTCGAATAGAAACCAACGATAACAACTTATCCATTAAATACAGGCGGCGCTGCATGGATGACTCACTGGTGAAACGTAGCCTCCTTTAACCCTTGCTTTCCATCCATCAACTTCGTCTGATATCCGCTGTAAAGCTAAGTCCTGGTAGCAGACAAAACATGCCGAATATTGCAGCGTCTGGTTGGAGAAAGGAAATTGGCTTTCTAGACCACTCCCGATCCAATCAGCTCAGCGAAAGACAACGATGGTTCGTTCGGTAGCGTTGGTCCACTTAAAACAGTGCCATAATAAACATCAGGTGCCTAGTCAACCACAGTGATCCTAATTTCGTCAGGGAGTTTGTGCACTGCCCTGCTTTGCGTAGTGAGCATCAAGAGAGCAACTACAGTACATCATCATCATCATCATCATCATCATCATCATCATCATCCGTTTTTCTGTTTCATCGAATGACCATCGCAATCCATCGTTGAAATCTCCAGTCATGGCTTCCGTGCATATTTTCACGTCGTCAGAAACAGACACAAGGAAAGCTTGATCATTTCTCTTGAGCAGTTTATCTAGACAAGCGGAAGCACAACTATTGCGAGTAAAATTAGTGTTATTATTATCAGCATACAACATAAAAACGAAGGCTGGAAATAATATGACTTTCGTTTGTTCTCAGTCCACCGACAAGGATGCACTACTTCGATTGCATTATAGTCAGAATCTTCAGGCGTTCTCAGAGATAAAGACGAATGCGTATACTGCACAAATAACTGGTGGTATGTGATGGATATTCGGACACCTTGGGTTCAACTCATCCGTTGCAGCGAACTGCGTGTGCTAGTATAGTTCTCAATGAAGAATCTGCACATTGTATTCTGTAGGCGTAAATTTTTCAAGTTGAAAGAAAATCTCTTGTCTGGGATCTACGGGTGTGCTAGCGCCTGACGGTGGAGACTCTTCCAGTATATATATCATCCTGTTCTATAGCCTCGTTCGCACGCAGAAAGCCTAGTATTATTGCGATGCAAGATATTCTTTAAAGCGCTGCATAAATGCATAATCTTTTAGAAGTACATTGCATTAAGCCATTAACTGTATCATCAATGCATGCATTATACGAGTATATAGGCCTACTTGTTCGTATGGGTATGTGCGCATGACTACATGTAAAAGGCAAGCACATGCTCATGCGCACGCGCACTCACTCGCACTACCTGTGATCCGCCTATCACGCACATAGCACAAAGGGATCGAATGGAGTACAGCACACGAGCCAATTAGGAAAGCAACGCTGCTGCTTCACAGGATCATAATCATATCGGCTTACAATCAATTAAATTTGCTGCGGAAGACATCCTTCTCATCTGATGAAAGACTGACATATAATATGGAATTATGCATTCATCTATACACACATCTAACTAGCATGACCTATATGGATTCCGATGAATAGAACACGTTTATCCCTGGAGGTTTTGAGGAGCAGGAGGAGGAGTGGACATTTAGTTCCGGCTGCTGCTCTACATCCTTTTCCTCTCTAATTGGGACGAACGTTTTGACACGCACCGTATGCGACTCCAAATAATCAGATGGTCGATTTTTTTTATTTCTTCGTTAGCACAAGGTCGTGAGAGACATGTCGTGACTCTTGAATATTGATGCGTGCCTGCCTCATCTATAAATCCTTTCATCAACCATGAGAATTCGCTTCCTCTCGAGTCGGCTGCAGGGCACTGCCATCCAACTGGACCCGGTTCGAATGGCGTTATAGAGGAGACAACCTCCAGCGGAAACACAAGTGTAACGATGGTCTACCAGTTGAATAAGTTCTGGCAGCAACTGTCCTGTGAACCTTTCATTGTCTAATGTCTTACCACGTCAAATCCTTACTCTACCACTTTGTTCCTCAGCAGTTCCTGTGGTCTATATATTCCACATTTCTACATATCCATCACGTATGCCACCAGTTTGTGCAGTATACGTATTCGTCCTATTCCTCTCCTGTTTCTTTGTCTGTTTGTCGGGTTCTATTGTTGTCTATAGTTCTTCTCTTCTACCATCGTTCTTGATCTCATTCTTTGTTCTGGTCTATTTCCCAGTCAATAAAAACTCCATTACCTGCACACACACACACACACACACACACACACACACACACACACACACACACACACACACACACACACACACAGACACACGCGCGCGCGCGCGCGCGCGCGCGCACGCACGCACGCACGCACGCACGCACGCACGCACGCACGCACACACGCACACAAACACACAAAGACATGTCCAGTTGTCCACACAGCACAGACACACTCACACACAAAACCTATACATGCATGCGATGTAATACGATGCAACCGTGTATTCGTAGGCCTATACCTTCCTCTCACGCGGCTTACAGGGCTAAGAAGTTTGCACACGACCATACATGTATATGCGGCAGAATTGCATCGACGGCGTTTAGCAACTGTGAGTCCTTAGATTTGATCAAGGCCCGTATGTATGTACATATACTTGAGGAATTCGACTGTGAAACATTGAAGTACTAACAAAGGTCGTCAGAATAAAAAGTCTAGAATTTATGGAATTGCCTTTTTTGCATTTATTGCAATTATTGTGGAATTTTTTTAGTATGCAAACGTATATCTACACATCTAACGTAATAGATGTTTCTGTGAGGATTTGCTGCATATAGGCCTAGATCTATATATAATATCGACCACTTAGATTTGGCACAAATCGACTAAATTTTCTCAACTCAGTATCTGCTAATACCGTGGATCATCTCAATCGGGATGTCGTCCTTTTGCACTTCACTGACAAAACTTTAATCAACACTGCAGTAGACTTATATGAATCGTTATCAATAACCCCAGAAGATAAAACGTGTCTACGTCTGCGCGACTTCTTTAGTCGACATGTTCCAATTTGTCCCTAAACCATTCAGTTGTTACTCTTGCTCTTCGATGATCGAAGCCTTAATCGTAATCGTAATCTCGAAACTTCTACAGCGTCCACAAAAGCGAAGTCGCGGGAACCAGCTTATTCGCAGGCGCGATGAGGGTTGGGGCGTGCTTTGGGTGCATTCATCTTACAACATGCAGGTCTATTTAAAATTTTGATTTTTCTTTTGGGGTATAATTGATAATGATATACTGCGAAGATTTGTCTACGAAACCCTTTGAAACTCGTTCAAATACAAGTAGTTTTGTGATAGTAGGGTTACTTTGGGGCGTCCCCTTTCCGCGGGATGCTGGCTGGAGCTGGGTCTGTTGCCAATTAACTCGCTTTTGTTAACCGTATACTATAAAAGGATGTTTGGGTGAAGCGCGCGAGATTCAGCAGCTCTCAACCTGAAGTTGATGGTCAATTCCTCTGGATATTAGGAGAGGCTGCCACGGGCCCCCGCAAAATTTGTGCAGGGGGCAAAATTTTTAACGTGGTCACGGTTAAATTTTCTAGCCGCAAGAGCTTAAAAATTGCAAAGCTGGAAAGTGAGAACACGGGTAGTTTTCAAAGAGGTTTCTTAATGCCTGTTTTTCAGTTTCATTTTGTGTAGGTCTATCATTTTCAATATGAATAGTTTTCTTAGTGCGAAGAGCTTTATTAAAAATCAAAAGTAGAATGCTAAAAAGTAGATTTTTGAAGGGGCGCTATATAATGAATGAATGAATAAATGAACGAAAAACAGGTATCAGTGTTAAAGGGGCAAGTGCTCCATCAAGTTACTTCTATATTTTAATCGTAATTTCTAAACTTCTAAAGTGCCACTCCAAAGTCAATTGTAGGGCACCAGCTTATTCAGAAGCGCTGCATCGAGTCATCAGGCTGTTCAAAGGGTAGTCAAGTAAGAGGTCCGAGTCCGTTAGCCAGTGGGTCAGATGTCAATGCAGGTGTCGTTTCGGAAGGTGGAGGATCCCGAGGATCAGAAGAATGAGGTATCAATTCTTTTTAACAGACGAGACGTTGGTTTTGGGAGAAAATCTCGAGGCGGGGTAACCAGAGCCAATTATTATCCAAGTTTCTCTACAGCTTGACCTACCTAAATTCTGTACTGGCAGCATGCAAAATGGACAAAGTGCCGCCTGACTTAAAGCAGACTTGATTCCATATATAACGCTGGTGAATATGTAGATCTCTTTTACTTAATTTCAATGAGCTGTTGATAAATTTCAAATTTTTGCATTTAGTGTAATTTATTGATAATTAATTTTTGTGTAGTTGTGAAAAATTGCATTAGCCTACAGCGAGATTTCAGACAAGTAGACCATAATCGATAGAAATACTATTTGTATGGGCACCCATGGGAGGGCTAAAAGTCATTGTTACCGCTTTCAGCAAGAGCTTGAAAAAATGCAAGGCAAAAAATTAAGAGCTTCCTCATTTCTAAAGAGATTTCACTACTTAAATTTCTGACTTTCACTGAAGTGTATTATTCGTAACAGTAGTATTTTAATGGAAAGAAATTTCTTAAACCCCAAAAGTAGTAGTTAGAAAAATAGGTTTCAATTTTCCAGGGGGGCAAGTGCCCCTTGCCCCTATGTGCGGGCGCCCATGGAGGCTGCCATGGAATGGGGAGTAGAGATTAGGAAATGACCACTGAAGTCAACTGCATGCAGATAGGCTACCTATCTGATCAAGTCAAAGAAGTCGACAAAATTAGAAGATGGTATACGGTAGGAGGAGTGTGTCGAGAAATGACTCGTGAATGCAGAACTCGCTAATTGTTGCTATATTTAACGACAATGTATACGACATGCACTGTGCAATAACAAAGATGATTAGCGTCACCCTCCTCCTTCATACAGAATTGGGACTGGCACTGTTAGAGTGCGAACAGTGGCGGTATTTGAATGCAGAACAGAAGGATGTGTATATATATATATAATTTATATATATATAGGCTGTGTATAATGATTCGACGTATACTGTGCTGCTTATGAAAGGAAACATGCAGTAAAAGCATGCATGCTGAGTGCGTGCACCTATATTATAGACAACATGATTCAAGTGCCAACTCCTGCTGCAATGCATGTACAAAGGCATAAATGCATACTACATAATTATTATAGCCTCACTATGTATAGCCAAATTAAAACTACCAATCAAAAGGAAAGAGAAGGGATTAACTTGGATCACAGAGGAGACATTGGATTTAGTTGACAAGAAAAGGGAATGCAAGATGCGAGGAGATAAGGTAGAACATTATGCTGCTTTGAAAACTAAGGTACAGAAATCAATAAGACGTGATAAAGATCAGAATATAAACAAGCTATGTCAACGGATAGAGGATGGAGACAAGAATCACAACATGAAGCAAGTATTTGAAACGGTGAGGAAGATTACTGGGAAGTATACTGCACCACTGCTGGTAATTGAAAACAAAAAGGGAGAATTGCTCACGGAGCAAGAAAAGGTGGTGGAAAGGTTGAAAGAATACTGTGAAGAACTGTATGAAGAAAAAGAAAATGAAGTGGATGGAGTTGGGGTGGAGGAGGATTTGTTACAATTGGAACACATGATGCAAGAACCTCCACCATTAAGGTCTGAAATAAAGTGAGCATTATAGGAAAGACAGCTAACGGAAAGGCGGCTGGCTCAGATGGAATAACTGTGGACTTATTGAAAGTTAGCGGTGAAGATGTAGTGGATAGGTTACACGAAATTTGTACGGAGGTGTGGAGAACGGGAAAATGGCCACAGGAATGGACAGTCAGTGTTTATCACTATACCGAAGAAGGGAGACAAGAAAGAATGTTCTAACTATCGAACAATCGCACTGGTGTCGCATGCAAGTAAGGTGCTTCTGAAGATTATACTAGGCAGAATCAAGACAAAAGTAGAGGAGGAAATAGCGGAGGAACAAGCAGGGTTTAGAACGGGTAGAGGGACAAGAGATCAGATTACAAATTTGAGAATTGTGATGCAAAAGGCGGAACAACATCAGCAGCCCCTATATACATGTATGTGTTTTGTGGATTTCCACAAGGCTTTTGATTGCATAAAGCATGGACGGCTTTGGATAACCATGTTGGAGATGGGCTTTCCACCGCATCTGGTTGCAATCATCAACAGATTATACAAAGGACAGAGAGCAGCAGTGAGAATAGCAGGTGTACTATCAGAGTGGTTTAAAATTGGCAGGGGGTAAGACAGGGATGTGTACTATCCCCCTATCTATTTAACTTGGTGGCGGAAATGGCAATGCGAGAGGCTCTGGAACAATATACGAGAGGATTCAAAATAGGGGGAAGAAGAGTGTCAAATCTCAGATATGCGGATGATATTGTGTTGGTTGCCACATCATCGGAGGAGCTTCAAGAACTGATACAGAGGGTGGTGGATGCGGGGGAAAAATATGGATTGATATTTAAAAAAGGAAAAACGAAAGTGATGACTACAGATAGCAGGGAGATTGAAATTTATGTAGAGGGAGAGGTGTTGCAACAGGTGGATAAGATGCAATATCTAGGAGCCCAAATAACTGTAGTTGGAAGATGTGATGAGGATATAAGGGCAAGACTGGGAATGGCGAAGGGAGTGTTGTCAGGCTTGAGTACGGTATGGAAAAACAGAGGCATCACCATACCAACCAAACTGCGAATGTTGAGGACACTAATATGGCCAATTGCAACATATGGACCTATGGATGTGGACATACAGGAAGAGTGAAGTGAGTAGAATAAAGGCTTTTGAAACGACATCATACAGAAGAGTACTAAGAATACCGTGGACGGCTAAGAGAAGGAATGAGGAGGTGCTACAGAAGGTGGGTGGCGAACGGCTTTGGGGAGAGGTCGTTGGGAGAAAGTTAAGTTACTTTGGTCACATCATGAGGAAGGAAAACTGTCTGGAGAAGGATATAATCACTGGAGAAACGGAGGGAAAGAGAAGACGCAGAAGACCACGTAGGGCGTGGGTCGACGACGTGAGAGAGTGGACTGGGATGACGTTGGAGCAGGCAATTCGAGCAACGCAGCAGAGGTCTTCTTGGACACAGATCGTCCTTTGTGCCGCCAAAGTTCGGGCGTACGAATAAGGCACCGACGACGACGACGACGATGTATAGCCAGGCTATAGACCTACAGAACACACATTCTATACGAATATATATATATATATATATATATATATATATATATATATATATATATATATATATATTGTAAGGATCCTGGGGGTGGCCCATGTTCCGAGGGACGCTGCGGCGATTTGGGTGCCCCGGAGAGATGCCGCTCTAGGCCATGTTCCATAGGCCACGCCCCTTAGCTCTTACTCCCTAGGCCATGTTCTGGTAGGCCACGCCTCCTAGCCCATGTTCCATAGCCCATGTTCCATAGGCCACGCCCCTTAGCTCTTACTCCCTAGGCCATGTTCTGGTAGGCCACGCCTCCTAGGCCATGTTCCGTAGCCCATGTTCTCCCTAGCCCATGTTCCATAGCCCATGTTCCATAGGCCACGCCCCTTAGCTCTTACTCCCTAGGCCATGTTCTGGTAGGCCACGCCTCCTAGGCCATGTTCCGTAGCCCATGTTCTCCCTAGCCCATGTTCCATAGCCCATGTTCCATAGGCCACGCCCCTTAGCTCTTACTCCCTAGGCCATGTTCTGGTAGGCCACGCCTCCTAGGCCATGTTCCGTAGCCCATGTTCTCCCTAGCCCATGTTCCATAGCCCATGTTCCATAGGCCACGCCCCTTAGCTCTTACTCCCTAGGCCATGTTCTGGTAGGCCACGCCTCCTAGGCCATGTTCCGTAGCCCATGTTCTCCCTAGCCCATGTTCCATAGCCCATGTTCCATAGGCCACGCCCCCTTAGCCCTTGTTCTCTAGGCCATGTTCCTGGGCGGTTATAAATAGCTCAGCCCGCGCAGTAGGAAGAAGAGTAACAGACGTCCGTTGAGAGCTCACAAGACGCAGTAATAGAGGGGGGAGCTCGGTGAAGTTTAGCGAGTAGATGTAGTTAAGAGCCGGTGCATGTCGCCTGTGTCGTTTGGCGGTCTTTTGTACAGTGATTGCGACGAATTAATAAACTCTGCTGAAGAAGAAGAATTCGTGTCGTTTGTCAAGTTCTATTGTCGTCGGGGAAACTCAACGTTTAAGCCCTTCGATAGACCACGAAGGCCGAACTGTCACGTGTCCTGGTCACCGGTGCATCCTGGTCCTTTGCTTTGGTGAGACGCGCACAGGGTTCGAGTTCGACGTTTAAGCCGGCGAAGAGGCTTATTTTCACCACACTGGACGCAGAAGTGGGGTCTACAGCTTTCCTGCAGAACGACGACAACTAGAATCAACCGAGAATGTTGACCGGAGACGACGAGATCACGATCCAGTATTCGGCGACTGGGGACGCCAACACGCCTCCCGACCGCGAAACACCAGCAGCCCGGAGAGCAACGATGGAAAGATCGCCGCTGCGGAACGTGGAATTCGGATCGGAAGACGACGAGACACAGGTGAGACAAAGCTACCGAGAGAGGACGAACCGACCGGTACGGACGACGGATCTGCTGGAGACCGTCGACGGCTTGCTGCGAAGGCGATCGGCGCCAATGAAACCCGGTCGTTTTGATGGAACAGGTTCCTGGGAGTCTTTCTACGCACAGTTTGAAGTGTGCGCCCGCCATAACCGATGGACTCCGGCGGACAAGGTCGACCATTTGCGCTGCGCGTTGGAAAAAGCGGCGACACAACTCCTTTGGGACTTCGGCGCGCAAGCAGACGTGAGTTATGAGGAACTGGTGGAACGCCTCCGACAGAGATACGGGTCGGAAGGTCAAGCAGAAACCTTCCGGGCCCAGTTATATTACAGACGGCAACGAGCGGAAGAAAGTCTCGGCGACTTGTTGCACGAGATTCGGCGTCTCGTAGTCCTGGCGTATCCCGTCCCATCCAATGAGACGACCCAGATCATCGCGAAAGACTCATTCCTGGAAGCCCTACGAGACCGTGAACTCTCACTGAAAGTACGAGAACGAGAGCCACAGACTCTCGACGAAGCATACCGCACAGCCCTGCGTCTGGAGGCCTATCAACGAGCATCCGAGAGCGACGACCGAAGGAGACCGACGAATCGGGTTCGTGGGACTCAGGAGATCGACCCGAGTGCCCAGCTCCAAGCGACGCTGGACCGGTTCCTGACGGCGCAACGGGACGACCAGCGCCAGTGGCAGCGCGAGATAGAGGATCGGATTGACCGACAACTGCGGGAGCTGCGGAGCCAAGCTTCGAACGATAACGATCGGGGACGAAACGATCGTCCCGGAAATCGCAACGACGGTGACCGACAGCAAGAGACTACGAGACGGGCGGTCACGTGTTTCAACTGTGACCGAACCGGTCACGTGGCTCGTGACTGCCGCCAAGCACGCCGTTTCCGGAACCGCGGGAACGACGCCGGAACGACTGGAACCGAGGAACCGATGCAGCCGGAACCAGTAGCCATGAACCACACTACGCGATCGACGTTGCCGGACAGAGCCAGCAACAACGCCATCTACATCAGAGGGACGATCAATGGACAACAGCAGCTGTGCCTGATCGACACTGGATCGGAGGTCAGCTTGGTGCCATCCTCCGTCATCGAAGGGTTAGAACTTCGTTCATGTAATCGTACTTTGATGGCTGCTAATGGGTCAGAAATTAGGGTCCTTGGGGAGGTCCTAGTGTCCATTAAGATTGGGAGAGGTTTTGAAATCCCGACCACGTTTCTGGTGTCTGACCAAATAGTAGAACCTATGTTGGGCATGGATTGGCTCAGAGAGCACCGTTGTAGACTGGGATTTGGTGCAGGGGCATTATTTGTGGGAAAGAGACGCATTTCTCTTCTGCGGGGCAATGGCTCTAATTGGTGCCGGCGCGTTATCGTTGCCGAGGAGGTCGTAGTATTGCCTAAGTGCCAAAGGGAGGTTCCGGTTGAAGAAAGTCCGCCTTTGGAGGCGTTAATAGCAGAGTTACCAGAGGAGGTCCCCCCTGAGAATCGAGGACGACAGAGGAATTTATTGGCTGAGCATAGTGATGTATTTTCTGTGACTGATCGAAACGTCAGAAGGATGTCGATGTGTAAGCGCAAGAATGAGACTGGAGAAAAGCTAATTGGGGAATCGCCCAGAAGGCGAACATCGCTGCAGCAGAGAAATTCTGTGCATAAGGACTTTGCTTGCGTGGTTGTATTAGGAGCTTTGCTTATGGCTTTTCTCAGCGTTAATTGCAGTAGCGCTAAATGCGTAGAAGCCGCTCCTATGGCTAATCGGGGGGCTACCTTGGTTGCCAGAATCCCCGTGGAAAATGTTATTGTTGGCCATGGGGTCCCCCCTCAAATTTGGACAGACCATGAATGCCATGCTGGGGAAGGTAATAGACAGCCATCAGAGGAATTGGGACGAGGTTCTGCCGCATGTCCTCGCCGCCTATCGGGCTTCGTTGCACGACGCAACGGGGTTTACTCCGAACTTCTTGATGTTCGGACGGGAGACCAGGGCGCCCATTGACCTTGTCTACGGCCGACCCCCCGATGAAGGTCAATCCCCGACGTCCTACAGCGTCTACGCCCAGGAATTCGCCGAGCGTATGGAGGACGCATATCGCTTGGTGCGTGAACACTTAAAGGTCTCCGCTGAAAGAAGGAAGCATACATATGATTTACGCGTCCGTCCACAGCAATTCTCTCCCGGCGACCGGGTCTGGTATTACACCCCACGACGTTACCAGGGTCGGAGCCCGAAATGGACTCGTATGTACACCGGGCCCTTTGTGGTGTTGGAACATTGTGGTGCCGTCAATTATCGTCTCCGAAAAACGAGGAATTCCCGTCCATTCGTCGCACATGTGGACAAATTGCGCCCATGTTTTGGAGAAGAAGGAATAGCGAACAACTCTTCGCGTGCGGAGGCCGACAATGTAGTCGCTCCCCACCTCGCTGTGGGAACCGATCGCCCCAAACGGACGACTCGCCGCCCCGCACGTTATTGCTAGGCGTGCCGACGCCGTTCTGAACGTTGAATATGCGGAAAAAGACTTTCTGAATGAACAGTTAATTTGGACTTTTCAAACAACATTTGAAATGGTAATTGTTACGTTAGGCCCGTTGGCCGATGAAGCCCGTTGGCCACTTTTATGTAGAGTTTTGGGACTCTTGTGTAACGGCTTACGTTAGGCCCGTTGGCCATAATTATGTGTAATGGCCCGTTGGCCACTTTTATGAGGTAAAGGCTGTGCGAACTTTGAGTAGATTGGTCCGACCCGTTGGTCGTGTTATTTGAAGCGTATGGTCAAGTCGACCTGAGACTTTGATAGGCGATGGACTCGGCTCGTTGGCCACAGTTGTTTTAAAGCCACGTTTGGCTTTTTGCTTATTGTTGAGCCATGTGGCTCTGCCACCCATGTTCCGTAGCCCATGCTTTATCAGTTCAGAGGATAGGGACACCCTCTAGCGTAGCGGGGGGAGCATTGTAAGGATCCTGGGGGTGGCCCATGTTCCGAGGGACGCTGCGGCGATTTGGGTGCCCCGGAGAGATGCCGCTCTAGGCCATGTTCCATAGGCCACGCCCCTTAGCTCTTACTCCCTAGGCCATGTTCTGGTAGGCCACGCCTCCTAGCCCATGTTCCATAGCCCATGTTCCATAGGCCACGCCCCTTAGCTCTTACTCCTTAGGCCATGTTCTGGTAGGCCACGCCTCCTAGGCCATGTTCCGTAGCCCATGTTCTCCCTAGCCCATGTTCCATAGCCCATGTTCCATAGGCCACGCCCCTTAGCTCTTACTCCCTAGGCCATGTTCTGGTAGGCCACGCCTCCTAGGCCATGTTCCGTAGCCCATGTTCTCCCTAGCCCATGTTCCATAGCCCATGTTCCATAGGCCACGCCCCTTAGCTCTTACTCCCTAGGCCATGTTCTGGTAGGCCACGCCTCCTAGGCCATGTTCCGTAGCCCATGTTCTCCCTAGCCCATGTTCCATAGCCCATGTTCCATAGGCCACGCCCCTTAGCTCTTACTCCCTAGGCCATGTTCTGGTAGGCCACGCCTCCTAGGCCATGTTCCGTAGCCCATGTTCTCCCTAGCCCATGTTCCATAGCCCATGTTCCATAGGCCACGCCCCCTTAGCCCTTGTTCTCTAGGCCATGTTCCTGGGCGGTTATAAATAGCTCAGCCCGCGCAGTAGGAAGAAGAGTAACAGACGTCCGTTGAGAGCTCACAAGACGCAGTAATAGAGGGGGGAGCTCGGTGAAGTTTAGCGAGTAGATGTAGTTAAGAGCCGGTGCATGTCGCCTGTGTCGTTTGGCGGTCTTTTGTACAGTGATTGCGACGAATTAATAAACTCTGCTGAAGAAGAAGAATTCGTGTCGTTTGTCAAGTTCTATTGTCGTCGGGGAAACTCAACGTTTAAGCCCTTCGATAGACCACGAAGGCCGAACTGTCACGTGTCCTGGTCACCGGTGCATCCTGGTCCTTTGCTTTGGTGAGACGCGCACAGGGTTCGAGTTCGACGTTTAAGCCGGCGAAGAGGCTTATTTTCACCACAATATATATATATATATATATATATATATATATATATATATATATATATATATATATATATAAGAACAGACCTATAAACATACGCATATGAGCTTACGAGTGCCTGACCTGCGTAGACCTATGGATGTGGATTAAACGAGAAGTTCGATTGCGCATAAGGCTCTGCAGCACTTCTCCAGTTTACGACGGTGCCTTTTATTTTGTTCTGCTTATATTAAGCCATACGTAGGCTACGGATGCTGCTGCCATCAGCCACCGGTGCAGTACAGTCGATTTCCCACATTGAGGACCAACCATAAAAGATCTTACTTCATCTGGCTGTCTGTCCTACGCTTACGCAAGGACCCTTCTACAATGGCAGATATAATGTTCAACGAAGTAGAACATGAACCCACCCGCTACAAAGGGGAAGTTCTGAGGAAGACGCGTTTTATTCGTGCATTCGAATGCGATCGTAAATCGCCGTGGAGAGGTAATGACGTGAAGCTCCTTATCGTACGCTGCTGCAGAGTACGGATAATGACAGTATACTTAGTGGGTGTGTTGAGTACTCGTAAGCGTTTAATGGTAAGCCTATAATACTGCGTGCACTTTCGACAGTTGTTGTAACTTCCGACATATTAATGTCGTTTTGTCGGTATGACAATTTTCTCATAATTTCGTTTAACTCGATGACAACGTGATCATACGAGACATGCTGAATTTTATAGGCCGCTATGGTACAGCGGTTTTCAACCTTTTTAATGCGGCGACCCCTTGGCAGCCGTTCGAAAGTTACGACGACCCCCAACAACAACTGCACTTTTTACCATTGTCCATTGTCATGCATTTTCGTCCTCATAACTCGAGAACTGCTTCTGGCAATTGAGTTTTACTGGCTGGGGTATTTTTTTATTTTTTACCCACCCTGTATATGTTAAAATCGATGGCAGATCGAGCGTTCTGACCTTCTCCATGTCTCAGAGAGGCTGACACGACAGCTGCACGAGAGGAGACAATGCGGAGACAACGTGGAGACAAGGTTGCGGAGACAATACTGTAGACAATGCGGCGTCGCTTCAACAAACAACCGAAACACGAGAAGAGGCTTTTGTGGATTAATAGCTTTTGAACTGCAGGCAAACGCGCTTTTACTTCAGTCGATCGAAAGCCATGAAAGAACTCCGTCTGCACTCTGCATGCGTTTACAAAGTATATATCTGCTGTCTCAATATATAGGGCTACATACATTTACATGTAGCCCTATATTATATATATATATAATTATATATATATATCTGTGGCATCCACTGGCATGATTATACCGATTGCTGTGCCAGCAAGCGTCCATAATATATATATATACTGATAATATATATATATACAGGGTGGCTCAATAAAAAATGTACCACCGGATAAAATGCGATATCTTCGCAACCGACTGACATTTTTCTGTGAAAATTTTCCAATTTACAGGGGAATGAATTTCCAACAATCCCAGAAAATTTCATTTGAAAATTTTCATTTTTGCAAAAGTTACAGCTGTTGAAACTTTCAATTCCGTTTTTTCAAATATCCTGAGAATCATGCTTCAATACATGTGATTTCATTTAGATTTTTTTGCAAATGACAACACAAAAAATGATGCTGATGTCATACGACCTTACTATGAACTGTAAAGAAGCTGTTTATGAAGCAAACTGCTGGTATTTGGTGATATTTTATAAATTAAGGTTTCACTTCGTGAATCCATTACTGAACGTCATGAGCAAAGTTTCTGCGGAAGATAAAATGGGAACTCGGACGTTGCGTGAACAGAGACTGCAGTACGGGACATCGCGTAATCATAGCAAAATACCCAGTGAAAAGTGGAGCCTGAGCACATTGAAGGCTATCTGTAAACGTGTTTATGTAACGAAGATCAGATGTCGGAAGAGAGGCAGGAAGTGGTCGTTTGGTCTGACGGAAAAAGCGCGATTTTCACGAAATTCGCTTGGTAGGCCTAATCGAAAGGGTAAAGTTTGTAAAGCACATCATGGTTTCGGCATCAGATATGCTGGCGTGTGTTACGGCTGCAAGAAAAGACTGCATTTAATCCCATTCAGTAAGTTAGATGTCAAACTCATCTTTGAACTCTCTTACCCAGACTCATTGAGGACCAGGACCTGGTATGCTCTAACATTTTTTTTCAGCAGGACGGTGCGCCTGCTTGCTCGCACGGCAAGGTTGATTATGATGGCGCTACCTTATTACCATCAACTGAAGTAAATGTATTGGCACAAAAGACTAACAAACTCGCCAGACCTTAGCCCTCTTGCTTATCACGTCTGGGGAGCTATGCTGGAACACTGCAAGACATTTCATCCCAAGTTGGAGAACATTGGCCAGCTAAAGCGGGTCTTGCTGCTAATGTGGGATCAGCTGCCGCAAGACCCGACCAACAAGGCCATACTGAGCTTCACAAAAAGAATTCGAGCTCGTGTTAAGGCAGGGAGTGGACACTCTCATCATACCTTACAATAAACTGCAAAACGGAATTATGAGGTCGTAGTGAAAAGTGATATCATTTGACTTGAAAATCTACAAGTGACGTTCATTTCCGCGGAAATTTGAAAAAACGAAATTGAAAGTTTAAACAGCTGTAACTTTTGCCAACATGAAGAGTTTCAAATGAAACTTTCAGGGATTGTTGGAAATTCATTCCCCTGCAAATTGGGAAATTTTCGCAGAAAAAGTTCAATCGGTTGCGAAGTTATAGCATTTTATCCGGTGGTACATTTTTTATTGAGCCACCCTGTATATATATATATATATATATATATATATATATATATATATATATATATATATATATATGAACATGCAGACTGATGAGCAAGAAGGCTTCCAAATATATTGTATAAA
This sequence comes from Lumbricus terrestris, assembly GCA_949752735.1. Taxonomy (NCBI): domain Eukaryota; kingdom Metazoa; phylum Annelida; class Clitellata; order Crassiclitellata; family Lumbricidae; genus Lumbricus; species Lumbricus terrestris. The sequence continues at coordinate 27,665,787 of OX457038.1, read as the reverse complement.
ATACATGGACGCCTTCCTGCACATCAGTCGGTGGTATAATCGGATTGCTTTGCGGTTATGCCTCCGCTATAATGTAATGAAGCACAGCGGTCACCTCTACAAAGACCAACAATTCCTCCAATTAATATCTCGCGACAACAGCCATCACTGCAGTGCAGCTCCTCACAGCTGCACCGCCACCCAGTTCAGAGATGTTTCGCACCTGATAATGCATCACCACCAAGCTGATGCTGTAAACACTCACGGGTCGTCTTCTCATCAATGATGCAGGCATGGGAGCGCTGTCAGCGGTGCACCAAGCAAGCAGTGCGCGCAGTTAGAGTACAGCACCAGGTGGATGATGTCAGGTATAATCATCGTCAAATAACGCTATGTATATATACGCCGAATGTGAAATGTCATCCCACACACCTGCGAGCACACACAGGCAATTATACGCAGGTGTCGGCGTGCAGTTGAAAAGTATAGGAATGCACAAAGGTGGATGGTGATCCGAAGCAACTGAGGTTGGTTTGTTTCATGTTGACGAGAAAACGCAGATAAAATATAGATCCTGTATTGGGTTTCTATGCAGCGATGAACCTATACTCTGATCGCTTGCACACTGCATGGTTCGGCTGATTTAATAATAATAAAATAATTACGAAAAGTCATAAAGTGCCGTGACACTTCCATGCATGCAGTTACAAAGGCGCCTTACAAAGCAGCTAACAATCGGGATAAACCCTAGAGAGAACAAGTGCATTTTTTAGAATAGATTTAAAAGAGTACACCGAACCGGTCAGTCGCATAGCGGAAGGAAACCTGTTGCAGCCTGATGCTGGAACAAACTTCCTTCCGCTATCATGGAAGCATCGAGGATCAGCGGGCGATGAAGCACATCCTCGATGTCTCATCCTTCGCACACGCAGATCGGTTCTCTCAGACGTCCGCGAAGGAATGAGACGCAGTTGGAACATGGATGGATGGATCCGATTTGACCAGGGTCTATGACAACAGAGGCCGTTACCCTGGACAGAAATTTGCTCGGCGTATTACAGCACTTAAGAGCAAGGTACTGAACCAATTTTAGTTGGAACAGTAACCGCGCAAGCAGACCAACATGTATACGTATACAAGGAATGTAGGCCTATTTGTTTATGCATGCATACGTATGCTTGCAGCGGCGCCCGCAGGATTTTTTTCTTGTACGCACAGAAATTTTCGAAGGAGGGGCGAACAGGGAAAAATTTTCGTTAGGTCGCCGAAAAAACTGATGACCCTTTTTTTTTTTTTTTTTTTAGTCGTCAACCTAGAATTTTCCAAAAACATACCTTTTGGGCCATCGCGCTGTACGCACTTACCTATGTGCGTACGTCTGCGGGCGCCGCTGCTGTACGCACTTGCGTAAGTGCGTACGCCTGCGGGCGCCGCTGTATGCTTGCATGTACAGCGGCGCCCGCAGGATTTTTTTCTTGTACGCACAGAAATTTTCGAAGGAGGGGCGAACAGGGAAAAATTTTCGTTAGGTCGCCGAAAAAACTGCTGACCTTTTTTTTTTTTTAGTCGTCAACCTAGAATTTTCCCAAAACATTCCTTTTGGGCCATCGCGCTGTACGCACTTACCTATGTGCGTACGTCTGCGGGCGCCGCTGCTGTACGCACTTGCGTAAGTGCGTACGCCTGCGGGCGCCGCTGTATGCTTGCATGTAGGCAGAATAATTTATGCATGCAAGTACTATAAGTGTATGCATACAGCATGCATGCACTTATAGTACTTGCATGCAGTGCTTAAAGTGTAGAAAAATAAGTGCCTGGACGCCCCTTACCTTTTCAGTCAGTGCTGGCCAATAAGTGGCAGGACGGCGTTCAGATTTTAAAATAAGTGCATGGACGCCGTCCATGACCGTCCAGGCACACTTTAAGCCCTGCTTGCATGCATTCCTACATGTAGGCCTATTCCTACATGTTTTCCTACATGCATGCATTTGCTTCTTGTTGACAATTTCTGGTTAGTGTAAATACTAGAAGAGTAGGCTATACGGCGGATCGTGAGCAAGTTTCATCGGATGTTGGATCATGATGCCGGTACACGATCTGTCTGCACGTTTACCGATCTACTGCGTTTTAGACCACAGTTCAGTCTTATACGTAGTTACTTACGTTTGCTCAGTTCGGTCTTATACGTATGCTCAGGCTACACGTACGTGCGCATGCGTAAGAAGTCATGATGAAAGAAGACACGAATCTCTGACTCCATCTGGGTATCGTCTAAGTGTATACAGTTGATCATCGCCACTTGCCTCCATTGAGTTCAATTATCTTTCATTGGGTCATTAGGCCTAAACCCAATGGTGATCAATGGATGGCTAGCCTGGCTACTGTGGTTGTGCGACTCAAAGTCAGCCGTACAAATTTCTTGCCATAATTTCTGTGAACTGACTTTGGTATTAGGCCGTCATATCATTAGTATTAAATTAGGAAAAGTAGAGCTTGAAATTTTTAAAAAATGCGCTACATAAATTGCACATATATTTATAAATTAGGCCTAAATTTTGGCGTTTATTCTTTTCCGAACTTGATTCCAAATGACCACTATTTATTTATTTATTTATTTATTTATTCATGTCTTCGAGTTCTGAAGCCAGAGATTTTTTAATCGAGTCTGAAATAATAAAGAGAAAACAAATCGTTCCTGTCCGTATTCTTTATTTTTATGCAAATGTTGCATAGGCCTACATCAAAGTTCGAGGGTACGTACCATACGTATTCTATTTTTTGAAAGGTACGTACGTATTTTAACGTACCCTATTTTAGGGTACGTAAACAATAAATAAAATACGTTAGCCACGTCATTGCTCATTATAAGAATGTTCAATTTAATTTAAGCAAACACTCGCCACCCAGAATACGGCGTAGGCCTAGTAAATTGCTGCAATGCTATATTGGAGGTCTATATATGTTTATCCGGCATACATTGCACTTAATGCACTTAATGTCAGTCGTCTCAGTTCTGCTGCAGCACTTCAAAGATGTGTTCTTGTGCGATTGCCTGATCCAACCCAGAACTGCTTGTCGAAAAAATTGCATTCAATCAAATAATTGTTTTTCGCATTTTTCAAAACTTTCACGTGCGTCCATTCCTTCCCAGGTTCTCTGGGCATCGCTGACTCGCTGATTGATGCGTAGGCTATATAGATATAGCCTACTGCAACTTTCGAGTTAGGCTACACCAATTTGCAAACCAGCGACGTGTACTTAGCTCTCATCAGAAAGACAGTACAATCTGCAATAAATTAATTATAACCAAAGAATTTATCGAATTAAATTTACTGCTACGCTACCGGAAGTACCGGTTTTAATTACGCATAGGCCTACAGTTGAAATCAGATTATACGTTGGCTATGGGTCGCTGAGTAGCCTAAACCATGCATAAATAAAATCTTCGTGTATGGTACGTACCATACGCGTATTCTATTTTTTGAAAGGTACATACGTATTTTAACGTATTCTATTTTAGGGTACGCGTACCCTCGAGCTTTGGCCTACATAAATACGTCAACCTATTCGATTCAAATAATTATGACGAGCATGCGTATAAATATCATCTGATGTTTGCGGCGTGCATTAGCGCACATAATTACAAATAAAGAAAAAAATTGTATGTGTGTGTGCATGTGTGCTTGTCTGCTTAACCGGGATGCATTTCCACAGTTTTTGAGGAGCGGGGCAGTTGGGGAGCCGGTGTCACGAAATAGAGTATCTCCCGTATTAATTGTATCCCCCAAATAAAAAAGTCGAAAAAACCGCTTCCGCGTGTATTTTTTTGGGCAAATTAATTTTCATCTGCTTTGTTTTGAACAATGACACTAACAGGTATGTTTATTCCTACTAGATAATTTGTTTTGCCCTGTTTTTAGAGCATTTAAAACGCTTAAGGACACTCAGAGTCACTAAAATTAATAAATTCGAGTTGCCTTTATCTGAGCATTGCTTAGGACACTTAAAATAATTAGAGTCACTTTAAATTTTGATTACAGCATAATTTTTTTTATTATGCGCAGTTTAAAAAAAATGGGATAGAATGGTATATCCCCCCCGGATAGTATAGACCGGTTAATTCCATCCGGGGGGATAGATTAATTCATCCCCCCGGATAGCTTTCAGGGGGGATACTCCGTTTCGTGTCACCGGCGGTTGGGGCGGGTTTTTGTGGGCCAAAAGCGAAATTTATCGGCCAATGCACTGTACCCAGGCAGGTGGAGGCAAGGTGGCTGGCGGGTGGGTTTGGGTGGCGGTGGCTGAATGGGATGGATGAAATAAGTGGGGATGGGGAGTAGGAGCGAGGATGTGGGATGAAGTGAAGTGAGGGGGAGAAGTAAGAAATTGTCCGTGAGCGGGGCGACGCCTAAATTTCCCGGGCAACGCCGGGTACCCCAACACACACACACCCCGCACCGCAGGGTCTGGTTCGGTGCATGGCATTGTTGGGGGGGATTTGTCGGGAAACCAAAATTTCAAAGGTGGCGTAGCGGTTAGATGCCGTCTACCATACACGTCGAGGCAAGGTGGACCGACGGGTTAGGAGGGGTCGGTCGGCGACTGGAATGGGAGAAAAAAGTGTGGTGGAGAGTAGGAGTGAGGATGGGGTGAAGTGAGGGTGTGAAAGTAGGTATTGGCCGGGAACTGGGCGAATTTTAACATTCCCGGACAACGCCGGGTACCCAGCTAGTATAGTCATAAAGAAAGACCTCTGTCGTTGATTTTCATCAGATGTCAGTATGTTTTGTTGTTGCGGTTGTGAAGGCTTAGAATAGTCAAATCAGCAGCCATTCTGTGCATCGTCCGTGACAAAAAGCCATATTGACCTGTCGCTGACCACATGGCATGTATACAGCGATGACTGCATCTTCAGCGACGTCTGCATGATGATGCCAGGTCACAAGAGATCACGAGTCTTGCACGTCAAATTAAGAACCATTGTGAGACTGACACGTAGCGCCTAGTTTGACCAATTTAAAAGAGCAACTCTGTTTAAGTCTGTCGAGACTATTCCTGAATTATTCTGGAACATTAAAGGACGAGAAGCGGATTATTTATGAGAAAATGGAAGTGTATATGTGGGTTGGAAGTACATGTATGTAGGTAAGTGCATGCTATGAGGAGTTTTGTTTGGCAAAGGAATTGACTGGGACAGCGGACAAGTGAGACGGAGAACAATAGCAGAAGAAGCCACACATAGAGGGAACCAGATCGGCAGATACACTTCAAAGACGAATTCAGAATAAGATTGAAGAAATTTTAAAAACTGTTAACTTGGATTAAGCGAATAATTGTATCTCAGTTCTCAAGCTGATTAGACCATAAATATTATAATTAATCGCAGAGAAAATAAACAATGGTTGATGATTATTTGAGGTGACGTGGTAAATCAATTAATTTGTCACTTGGCTATTGATTTTCACTTCGATAAATCAACCGAATGAGTCTGATCTAGTAGACGAGGGCATAATTATTATAGAAGGGGTTCAATTAGAACATAGCCTATCGATGGGGAAAGTTGAGCCACACCGAGAAAGGTTAATTTGCGGAGCTAAGAACGGATAGGCCTACACACAACTTGAATGTGACTGATACGAATGGCAACACACAATGAAACACACAATGAACACACGTACGTGTCTATTGGCTAAGTTTGGATTCCACACATGTGTCACTAAACCACGTAGAGTGCACAATAGCGACACTGCATACGGTAGAGCTGTCAAGCATACAGAAGCAAGTAAAAATTATCCACAAGACATACGAACGTTAATGCTAATGAAACGACGGACACTGACCGTGTAGAGACCTCGAAACTCAAGTTCTTCGTGTACAACTGCATTCAACGCCATCGACTCTCTCTGTTGTATGGTCGCGTGTGAAGATCTGAACTTTGGAAGCTAGGAAGTTTCAAGTAGGCTCCTAGGCCAAAGGGCGGATACAGAAATTTTCGAAGGGGGGGCGCCAAAATTTTGGGTCTTGTAACTCTTGTTGGTGGGACAGGGAAAAAATTTCGTTGTGTCGCCGAAAAACTGATGACATTTTTTTTAGTCATCGGCCAATTTTCCGGGAAAAAGAAGATACCATTTCATCCGCCAAAAAAACTGATGACCTTTTTGTTCAGGTCATCGGCCAATTTTCCGGGTAAAAGAAGATACCATTTCATCCGCCAAAAAACTGATGACTTTTTTTTAGTCGACTAATTTTTCGGGAAAAAGATACCGTCTCAACCGCCGCTAAATCGACGGGGGGGCCATGCCCCGTACGATTTTTTAATAGGGGGCCTGATGTCCTCTTTTTCTCTCCCACTACATTTATTTAATGGCTTGTTGAAACCAAATGGGGGGGGGCACGTCCCATGCAATTTTTTAATGGGGGTGAGCATGGCCGGATTGGCGCCCCCCCCTGGATCCGCCCCTGCCTAGGCCTACAATTGAATCTTTATATCCTATAGCAGACACTAAACTTGTCAAACTATCTGCAGCTAACGCAATTTTTCCACACATCGTCTTCACGTAATTAATTCTATGCAGCGCTGACGAAGGGAAATTTACTGTAAGCTTACAATTTCTTGAGAGATTTTAAAAATCTCAAGGTTAATCAAGGGAAAGGGAGTGAGAAGCAGCGTGTGGCAGTCTAAAGCATTTCATGTTGAATACGTCATGTTTGGGAACCAACATTCCAATCCATTTATTGAAAAATGACATAGGCGTATACTGAAAATTCGAACCTAGATTAGTTTAGCCAAGTTTGGGGTTGCACAAGTCAACCAAAGACATCGTGTGCATATTTTTAATTGTAGTCTATAAGCCACTGAGCTTTGATGGCAAATGAGAAAACAAATATCGATAGCCTATAATATATAATTTATATATTATATAAACGTATAGCCTAACTGTATTCACAGCCTCAGCATTTAAAGTGTATGATGAAATAGTATCTTGTGTACGTAAAATGCAAGTTTTATACCGAAATGAAATCAGAAATATTTTTATCTTGTCAGCATTGAAGTGTGACTGTTTTCGAACAGGCAGCGGCACAGTAGACCTATACTGTCCAGAGCTGTCAACAATGCCATGTTGTTTGATTGAGGCACTATATACTAATATAATATAAACTATACTTTGTCTGATCTTTATCATTTGAAAGGATTGAGTTGTAATCCTGGATAAACTTTACAACCCCCGGTGTAGTTGAAAGGACTCACAAGCAAGTTCCGAACTACGTGGCTTAGAGATAAAAGGAATGGCAGCCAAAAGATGTGGCGCTTCGGTCTGCGACTTCGGTATAACTTATACGATCAAAAGCTGCAGATATATCTGCTTAATAACAAAGAGTATCTTGATGAGCCGTCCATTAGATGGCTGTTGCTGTTTTTTTAAATCTTCTTTGATAGACTATACCACAATCCGAATCACTGTCTTCTTCGGATGCGTTTTCATCAATGCTGCCGACTCCAAATCCACTGTGCCTGTGAGACCTTCACAGGGGTGTCTATCTCTATACTGAACCCAGTGAAAAACAGAGGCAATCCGAATTGGGCCTAAAATCAAGCCGGGAGGGGAAGGCCGCACCGGTAGACTAAAGAAAGGAGGCTAAGTTCGGATGTTTATGGAGTAGAAGCCCCTGGAACTTCCCTGTAATTTTTTGAGCTCTCAAACACGTCGCTTTTATTCAGCTTTTGATTTAATTTATTTCTTTTCCGTTTTGTGAATCAAAACTCTATCCTCCCTCTTGCTCTAGTTAAATTCCTAAACCTTCTCATTGAGCAACTTGAATAGCTCGCAGGCATATACTTCTGCAATGTTGATAAGACTTCGGGCGTTCTAATGAGTTAGGCTATGTCAAAATTCTGTCCTAATAATTTTATGGAAAATACTTCCTCAGTTTTCTGCGAGTTACAGTTCGACAGTCAAATTCCTTCTTTAGTCCATGCCACATCACCAGACGGTACACAACATTATGGAAGTGAGCATTCGGTATGCCGGTGTCACGATATAAAGTCCCCTCTGATACAAAGTCCCCCCTCCCCAAATAGTGTCTTCCCCTGGCTGAAACTCTGTATTGGAAGAAACTTCTGATGCAAATGCATACATATTTTCTTGCCAAATAATTTAGCAAAGTAAAATAACTGTTTAAACTGCTCATCTATTATGTTTTATGCGACAGTAGACCACTTCACGCTGAACGGGGGAGACTTTATTTCGTGGACAGAGGAAATATTCTCTCCCCGGAGACTTTATTTCAGAACATACTCTCCGGGGGGCTAATTCATTCTGGAACAGATTCGCTGGGGGAGAATCTGACTTTCTCGGAACCTTCATTGCTTAGAACAGTGCAACTCTGTTTCAGCGTTTTCTTCAGTTCCGTGTGCTGTTAAAAATTCAAACATTTCATGACGCAGTGGCGGTAAATTATTGCATTAAACAACTTACCAAACATAAATAAATTGTTGAAAGAAAGAAAAATCGACGAAATAGACCGAAATACAACTATTATCTGTGAAGACGTCAACGACTATTGCAGTCAAAAAGATGTCGTTAATTAAACTATTGATTTTATAATAAAAAAATGATGATAATAATAATAATAATAGTAATAATAATAATAATAATAAGGTGATAGTGGTGACAGGGGCTGCAACCGGTCAGAGTTTAATCTGAGAACACCGGCAGACCATGATCACAATGAGTCATTGTGACTATGGCCAACTAAATGACCATGATCACAATGAATCATTGCGATTATGGCCAACTAAATGGCCATGATCACAATGAATTATTGTGATTATGGCCAACTAAATGGCCATGATCAGGATGATTACATCCTCCATCTGTGATGTTATCAAACTAAATGTCATAAAATTTAATACAGAAACCACTCCTATTACTCGAATGTTATCTGTAGTAAGCACATATAGGCTATTTACTGATCACAGCATTTGCACAATCATTTTCACGAATAACAACCTACAGAATATAAAAGTAGTAGGCCTAAGTTAATCTTTCGGCCAAATGAAATTTGTTTTGTGAATTATGTTATTCAGTAACATGTTGACTGAATGACATATTTTTTACATTGCATTGCTTTAAAAAATAACACCATGTTTACTATTATTGAATTTAGGCCGACATGTGGTACCGTGTATAAAGAATACCAATGATGATAATATCATAGAACGCTTAGTCAGAAAAATTTCAGTGTAGGCTACCTTAACAAAAGGCGGATACAGATATTTTCGAAAGGGGGCCCAAAACTTTCGGTCTTGGGATAGGGAAAAATGTTCGTCTTGATCGCCGAGAAAACTGATGACCTTTTTTCAGCCGTACGGACCTCGTATACGGACCTCGTGGACGTGGGGAGGGGGCCTACGGAACTACTCTTGGGGGGCACGTGAACTTTCCAAGCCAGAAAGGCTGATCAAAAATAAAGAAATTTCTAAATGGGGGGCATGGCCGGATTGGCCCCTGCATCCGCCCCTGACCTTAAACATCAACCATAACAGATATTAAACTCCCTATAACGTGCTTTATCACCAATGCATTATGGTCTGCACTACTGACTAAAATTGAATGCAAGTAAGTAAAAATTATTAGAAATCAGTATACTTAAAGTAAGCACTGATCCTATGGTAACTCGACCCCGACCACCATGGCCTATTCTTATGGACAATCCTTTTGACTCAAAGCAGCGCTCGTGAATAAGCTGGTGCCCCGCGCTTGGCTTTCGAGTAGCGCTCTAGAAATTTGCAGATTACGATTACGATTACAGATAAATACATGAGCACATACAAGCAGGATCAAATTTGCAGAATATTTCAGGTGGACAATCTAATTGAGTGCATTAGTCTTACCCCTTTTTGCGCAAGCCCTAAATATTTTAAAATTTCTATCACATTGCGTACTTGTCATCTTTTGCATGGTGGACTGATTTTGCTGCACATTCCAGTATTCAGAATCTAATTCGCTATTCTTGGCCATTCTAGAGTTGTTTAGTCGTTCGCCATCATCATCCTACTGAATAGTTGGACCAGTGTGTGAAGAGATCCTGAATCCCATTAATCCAGCGCCAATAGACTGCAGATTACTCGGAATGCATTGATGTCTGCAGGGCTAAATTGACCGATGCCAGACTCGATGACAGAGAGATAGACAGACTGACTGACAGACGGACAGACCGACGGACAGAGAGAGAGACGGACAGACAGACGGACAGAGAGAGACGGACAGACAGACATAGACAGAAACAGAAACAGAGACAGATATATAATATTATAGAGGCATCATGGAAAATTGAAAAACAACTGAGCGATAGACAGAATGAAGAAAAAAAAAGATGCAAACATTTTCAGCAGACGAATAAATAAAAACAGAAAGAAAAAAATGTTTCATCAATTGCGACCAGCGACTAACGATTACTTGATTCGTCTTTAATACAATAATCTGGGAGAACTTGTTAACTGCGCAGTCTACACTTCGTTGCTGATTAGCTGTTCGACAAATCAATGCCGACTCAGAATCTAATAAATATAATATATTAATATTATTAATAGCCTATCCAATATAAAAAGTTAGCTAATAAAGCTGTGATCCGAATAAATCAGTATGAAGAACAAAGCAAAGAATTTCGGCCTGTTTATGGCTGCCGTTACTTTATTTTTAACTTGATTACCACTATACTTTATTATTATTTCTGTGTTTTATTTTACATGTTTGACATGTATCCGAGCGTGGTGTGTCACCAGGAATTGTCTGATTTTAAATTAAACGAATAGGCCTATACATATATACATATATACATAAATAAACAAACAAACAGCATACGCTTGTTAGAGATAGTCTTGCAAACAATATTTAATAAACACGACGAACTCTATCGAACTGTCTGTAAATTGGCAAAATAGAACAATGTCAACTGTTCTATCAATAGGCATAATAGAAAAAATGTCAGCAATTAAATATTTACAGATACGTCTACCGTTGATGAACCTAAGAAAACCGAGAAATTCCAGTTCTGCATGTAAGGAGATTATGGAGATTACGGAGAAGATCTAGACGTGACTTTCGGTCAATACTAGTTACCCTTGACCCTGACAGTTTCAATGTCATTGCGTCATGAATAATCTGAAATCAGTTTGTCGTCCCAGTACATAATTGGTCAGCTTCTGCAGTTGATAGCCATTGAGGATTTTTAGTTCGTATAGTTCATCTTGACTTTATCAACATGGACAGTTCCTATAATTATGACTTTACATAACTTTTCCACCTCTGGTAATGGTCGTCCATGAAGTGGCGGCGGTATTTGACCGTTTTTGATACTGTATCTCACCCAGTTCGTATACGTCATTGTGGAGGTCGAGGTTGAACGTTGACCTTTAGACATCGGCAAGGTTATAGGTCATTGTGGGGTTCGGGGTCGGATGTTGTGACATTTCGACCGCGGCCAGTTCATAGGTCAAGGTGGAGGTCGAGGTCAAACGTTGACCTTTAGACCTCTGCCAGTTCATAGGTCATGGTGGAGGTCGAGGTCAAACGTTGACCTCTAGACCTCGGACAGTTCATAGGTCATGTTAGAGGTCGAGGTCAAACGTTGACCTTTAGACCTCGGACAGTTCATAGGTCATGGTAGAGGTCGAGGTCAAACGTTGACCTTTAGACCTCGGCAAGTTCATAGGTCATGGTGGAGGTCGAGGTCAAACGTTGACCTTTAAACCTCGACCAATTCGTAGAGCATGGTGGTGATCATTGTGGGGAGGTTGCAAAACTTAAACCTCGGCCAGTTCGTAGGTCTTCGCCGAGGCACAGTGGGAGACGTTGAGCCGAACGTCGCTGTTGTTCGTGATGCTGCGACGGAGGCAGATACGGAGGAGGATGCGCCGGAACTTCTTTCCGATGAGGCAGTAGATGAGAAAGTTGACGGACGAGTTGATCGTCAGCATCATGTTCGTCACGGGGTTGACGACCAGGTAGGTGACGTAGATGTCCAGCTCGATCGACGGGACCCACTCCCACAGCGTGACGGCCAGACGCAGGCAGACGTCGGGCAGTTCGCAGACGATGAAGACGCTGACGACGACGACGAGGGCCAGGGTGACGTTCTCGCGCTGTCGGCTGCTGCTGCTCAGCGAGCGATGACGGCGACGCATGACGCCGAGCGCACGGATGAGCTTGACGTTGAGGGTGACGAGAGCGACGAGGGGACCGATGGAGCGGAACACGAAGAAGCAGACGGACTTGTAGACGAGGAAGTAGAAGACCCGGATGCGGGTCATGCGAGCCTCTGGCGGCGACGCGATCGGGTGCCCGCCGTGGTCCATCGTAACCGGAAGTTCCTCGACGCTGATACCGCCCTCCATCATCAGCGGGATGTTGTAGACGATGGCCAGCACGACGACGAAGACGACGGCGGCACGCGCCCTTCCGATGGTGCGGATCCGGCTCTTCAGCGGGTGGCAGATGGCTATGTAGCGGTCGACGGTGACGAGGAGGACCATCCAGACCGTGGCCATCTGAGCCATCGACGCCAAGGCCCAGATGTACGGCTGGAGGAGGGTGAAGCTTTTGCGGAAGTCGGCGCTCAGCCAGTCTGTGACGTCCCAGGCCGTCTTCAGTGGCTGGATGAAGAGACAGGCGACGAGGTAGACCATGTCGACGACGGCCAGCGTCTGAAGCAACCAGTTCGTCGTGCTCTTCTTGTCGTGGTCGCTCCAGAGGATGGCGATCGTCAGACCGTTGCCAAGGAAACCGAGCAGGCAGATGATGCTGGCCAGGTAGACGTCGAGGATTATGCGGAACGAACGGTAGCCGGCGAACGGCGCCGGTCGAGTGGAGTTGGCGCCGAGTAAGAAGTGCTCGGAGCTGAGGTTCGGATCGACCATGCCCTCGAGGACATGGGTGATGTTCAGGTGGTGAGACTTCTGAAGACCAGGATCGTAGCGAGGAATGAAGTCCATCATGGAGGACATGCAACACTATCGTCGTCTCGACAACAATCAATCTGTCAAATGCAACAACAACAACAGACATGATTCAGACGACGACGTCGAAGACGACTATGTTGATTATGACAGGCAATCAATGAATCAATCAATCAATCAGTCAATCAATCAACCAACCAACCAACTAATCAATCAATCAATCAATTAATCAATCAATCAATCAATCAATCGATCGATCGATCGATCGATCAACCAATCAATCAATCATCCAATCAATCAATCATACAATCAATCAACCAATCAATCAATCGATCATCCAATCAATCGATCAATCAATTCGCTTATTGAAAGTACTATGCTGACAAATATGCAACTTAAACCGATCGCATCGCTATGATCATTAGGTATCAGTGAAATAATTCGTACGACCACAAATATTGAAATTATGTAAATTATGTAAATTATATAAATTATGTAAATTATATAAATTATGTAAATTATATAAAATATGTAAATTATGTAAATTATGTAGCGCCTCGCTGTGCGACTTCAGCGACGGCATCACTGCTTCTTCACTATAATTATCCTAACAATAATTTTTATTGTTAAAATAGGGAAATGGTTTGCGTTTGAAATCAAGAAACACTAGCAACCAAACAAGTGCAAATAATTAGACAACGAAAACTGTGGAAATAGTAACGAAAGCTACAGACAAAGTGATAGTGGGGACTTTGCACAATTGCTGCCGTTATTGCCGTACTTCTTGTTAATGTCTGCTGCGACAAAAGAAGGATTGGGCAAGCGTGATAAAATTGTTGACCAGAGAGGCAAGAGACAGCAACAAGGACAGGCAAGCAGATAGAGTACTAAAAGTTACTAAGCTGACATATAAATACGCAACTTAAACAGATCATATTGCTATATATGTTGATCATGTTGCATCAGTGAAATCATTCATACGCCCACAAATATTGAAATTACGTAAATTATATAAATTATGTAAATTGTGTAAATTATGTAAATTATATAAATTATGTAACTTATGTAAATTATGTAAATTATGTAGCGCCTCTGCGAGCGACTTCAACGACGGTTTCACTGTTTCTTCCTCTTCACATCGTGGAGGTCTGTTAAGGCGTCGTGCAAATTAGATGTGTGTGTGTATTCGTTTAATAAGCAAAAACAGGTTGACAAACCGCAACCTGGTACATTGAGATAGACAAAAATTACATTGAAGTAAAAATATAAATGTTATAGGGAGTAATCATCTATTGGAATTAAGATACATTGAGATGGAATTAAGATACATTGAGATAGACAAAAATTACATTGAAGTAAAATATTAATGTTATAGATGGTGCAACACACTTTCTTCGTTTCATTCAGCTTTCCAGTTTAGCACAAGGCAACACTTCATGCTAAAACTGAGACAGACAGACAGACAGACAGACAGACAGGCAGAGGTAGAGACAGACAGAGCAGAGAGCTTAGACGAATTATATGATAACAAAAAGAATGACGGACTGGAACTTGAAAGAAGCGATAAAAGTCAGTTTCGCAGGAAACAAGCTGCACGCAGAAATGGAAAGATTCATGAAGGAAAAGGACAGAGCGAAAAAAACTGGAAAGGGAAGAGATGTCGCTAATGAGAAGTGGTCAGAGATCATCGTTCGATGGGAGAGGGTATTGGAGATGGCGAGAAAGCAACGCAGCAGCAGCAGCAGCAGCCGCCAGCGGAGGGATTAGCGCAGGAGGAAAGCGAACGAGAAGTCAATCGCATCACTTTGTTTCCGAGGAAATGATGGCGCTCGTCAAAGACGGAAGTGACGTCACCAGAGCGTCATATGACATCATTAGAGGACACCGTTGCGACCGACAGGTGGCGTGATACATATATCCAATGCACGCTTCGATAGTCACACGCATTACAATGACAGTCGCAGACAATGGCATGCAGGCACCAGAACAACCCAGCAGTCAACGGTCGACGCCATGGAAACGATGGCCAGCAAATAGCCAGCAAATCATCCGTATCAACGTCAATATCCGTTGCTAAAAGCAGTCATCATCGTCTCCCGCTGCTGATGCAGTCAGACCACGACGATTATAATGCCCTCATAAATATGCAAGACGCAGAAAATGGATAAAAACAAACACATTGTCATCACTAATTCGTTTATTAAGCTTCAAATTAATATATATTATGTATATAGCCTATAATATATTATTAAATGTAGCATTATATGTAGAGAGCGAGAGACCCATTGTAATTTGAAAAAGTCTTGCATTGTCTGAATGACGCTCATTCATAAATGCATGACATGAATGATATCTGATAAATGAGCTGTCGCGGTGTTTTGTGTGGCTTTTTCTCGTAGTCTCGGCATTAGCCTACATGCAGGAATAGCACTGTTGAAATATTAGTCACATTTTGCATAACAGGACAATGAGATCATCATACTAGTTGATAATTAATTAATTATAATGCATTCGAGTATCATTTTGCTATTTCTTGTAGCCTAAGCAAGTAGCTTTTAGAAATGCTAGCCAGACGCTCACATTTTACATTGTAGACAAGTGATGTTAAATTCTATTGTCGCAGGGCTTTTTAAAAGAAATTTACAGAACTGCACAACCAGTTATATTTTTCTACTGTGGGTTTGTTGGCGAAAATTTCTCACGACCTTCTTCAGTCGTGAGATTTCCTCCCCAAGAAATATCGCAAGTCGCATGGAGGGAAAATCTGATGACCTTTTCTGAGTCATTTGTCAGAAAATCGGTCCAAGTTTTTCCCAGAAATGTCGCAAGTCACCGCATATGAAGGTTGATGACCTTTTTAAATTATTCATCGTCCACTCTCCATATTTATTGTTTACTGCACAGGTCCTACGTTCCCATTCGCTCTTCCGTGGCGAACTGGCGGCAATTGCCTTTTCTAATGATTATCACTGCACAACGTTGCTTTTAGCTACAACTGAACCGCACATTGTGTGTAGAAATTCATTTTAAAAGGCCCTGTGTTGTCGGTAAATCAGGAAGACCCAAATGCTATGATAGAAGGCGCTAGACCTACTTACGCTCGCTTCATGATGTGAGAATTCTTCTCCAAATGGCGAGGAGTTCATTGGTCGCCAATGCTTCAAAGTCTACATATTATTCGAAGTAGGCTACAATACCGGATAAGACTGCAACCACGATATTGTTTGTATGTGCACTTGTTATATTCTTAAAAACAGATATTGTGCCGCTGGAATTCAGTCATTCATTTAAGAATTTATATAGCATCTCTTCAAGGGGACTATGCAGAAGCGCTCCAGACTCTAGCACAGAAAAACAGTTCTGCATGAGTTCAATAAGGAAGAGCATGGAAATTCGGATCCCGACTGCTCGTGTTAGCTGACACACGCATGGCGACTGATATATACATATATAATATATATATATATATATACAGGTCAACTTGGCCTGCCTATTTTTGCTCTTGACCTGCCTTATAACCTGCATAATGCTCTTGGAAATTTTTAATAACTTCTTTGCATTCAATTTTTTCAACATATAGCCTACTGAACAACCTCCGTGACCCTGACGTGACCTCCTGCTAACATTAATTGAACAGCTGGCGTCACTACTCGTCCAGAACAGGAATAGGATGTTTCAATCAACTGCGATCGGATGACATGACACGGATCACATGCAGAAGCGAACTCGAAGGAGGCGATAAACCCACGAGGAGGAGGAGGAGGAGGAGGAGGAGGAGGAGGAGGAGGAGGAGACGAGATTATTTGCAAGCAAAATGATAAAAAAAGACAATTATGGTGAATTTTTTCAAGGCGAAATTTGTTGGGCGACCGGAAGTTTCGCCAGAGAGATCTCGAATGGCCACCAGGCAGTTTCAGACACTGGAGTTGATATATATATATATATATATATATATAGAGAGAGAGAGAGAGAGAGAGAGAGAGAGAGTGAGTGAGAGTGAGAGAGAGTGAGAGAAACAGATAGAGAGCCAGAGAGAGAGAGACAGAGTGAGTGAGACAGAGAGAGAAAGAAAGGACAGAGACAGAGACGGAGACAGAACGTGGGGCACACAGAGAGCGAGCGAGAGAGAGAGACCTTAATCATCTAAGGTAGACCTACTGTACATAGCAGAACATCAGACACGAAGAGTAGAGCTTGCCTGCTGGTCCTCGGTACTTCAAGAGCAAGACTCGAGAGCTGTGGCTTCTATAGGTTGAATGCGTACAATACTTTTTATCCATGGTCGCCTTCTTCACGTTTTACCGTCGCAATTACCATACCTCTGCAGGCTCTGGGTGCTTATACCTTAGCTGCTTGCCTTTTAGACCTGTTAGTAATACCAAAGATATAGTAATACCATAGACTATCGGTCTAGGCTATAACTGTAGATTGTTCGCAAGCAACATGCTTTCTATATATAATTAATTCCAAGTCATTGGCGCCCATTGGATGTGTCTCTGAGTGTGTCTGAGTTTGGCTGCATGTCTGCCTGCGCGGCCCTAGGGTCGTTTTCATTCATTCATTTATTCGTTCATTCATTCATTCATACTTTGTCGCATTGTCTGCATGGGTCATTGTCTGTTTCATTGTCTGTTTCCCTAGCGACTGTTGTATTGGGTTAAATTGTTCGCTGCAGGTTACTTGATCTCATTTTATTGTCGTTCTCTCTGAATTTTAAAGTAAAATAGGTAACATTGACCAGCATAATGGAAACATGTGTAGCAAGACGACAATTGATTGGGCAAGTTTCGTTGCTAGTTGAGATTGCCTTTATTATTATTGTAGAATTTATTTGAACCATAGCAAACAGCCATGCTATTGCTCTTAGAGATTTTTGTTACGATTTGATCTATTGCTATAAGCTAAAGTATGCCACGTACACGCTCTACATTTAGACGATCCTGCATAGAAATACGTTTTATAAGCCGAGATACAATAGACATGTCGCATTGTGCTCTTATCAAACAGCGTGTCGGTCTTTCACGCGTATTGATCTGTGCCAGATTATAAATCCTACAAACAGTTGGTTTGTGCCTACTCTGTATGCATGATGCAGGTCATCTGAATAAATCACAACTGCCGCCCTCTACTGTCGCTGAGTGTTAACGACAGCACGACCAAAGTACAGCCACGGGATTTTGACTCAACGTTAATCATCGGCTCACGCTGCAAACCCAAATTGCCCACAAATCTATTCCCAATGAGACCTCGCATGTATGGGAAAGCTTGTGGCGATTAGGTTATTAAAGGCAACCCACCCGATCTAGCCTAGCCTAGTCGATTGCCCAAAGGCTTTCACCAATTTACAATGCAGAGGCACACACTTTGTGTTAACGTGTACACGGATTTGGCTTTTAAACGGAACATGTGTTTTAGGAAGAATCATTTTCAAGTTGGCGTAAAAATAAAACTTAAGACTGTGAACAATTTTCAGATATTTAATTTGCAAATATTATTTTTATTTATCTATTTGTATTTATCGCATTTGCTAAAGCGCCTCTTCAAGCTCGTTACTCAGAGGCGCTCCCGACTACAACACGGACACTGCATCGGAGTTCCACGCCGAAACGCACGAGCAATTGCGAGTAAAGAGCTTGCTCAAGGTGCCTACGCGGCGGTGAATTAGAACCTGCAGCCCTCCGGCTCCAATACACCGAACCCACCACTGCACCATCGCGCCCCACAATATTAGAACAATCATGAATAATGACTCCTGTTGCGGCAGTGTTCAATATAGAAGACACTAACCTATTGCATACCAAAACTAAGCCGCTGCCATGGCAATATCCAGTAGCTCAGTTCCCAAGACAGAAAGTTACCTATGAGTAAGCAGTTTGAAGGAGATTAGTTTAACGATGACTGAACAGAGTCGCAAAGACATGGAGAGGAGAGGGATACGCGGTGTTGGTTCAGTGATCTTAAAAGCTCTTAGGCTAAAGTATGGCCACACAAAGCTATACACAGATAACTTCGTTGAATAAAGTTAAAACTGTGGGATAGACACTCGTCTTACATTTAAGCAATGGGGGTTGGCAACACTTTAAAGTTTTATTAATTACGAGCCCCCGATTTAAAACGATTTAAATTTAACATTCTCTACTGAATAGGAAGCCAATGCAAAAATTTAAGCACGATGGTTATACATTAAAATTTGGATGCATTGGTCATGGATCCAAGGGTTCTTAAACTATCTCTACAGCTCTGGCAGTCTGGCATGTTTGACTTAACGATACGAGTAAGAAACGAGTTGCAGCAATGTACGGTGAAAAACGTAAAATGTCTGACCATGCTTAATTAGGTACGTTGGATCGTTGACAAAGGTCAAATTTTGAGCAGCATTTGAAATTCCAATGCAGTGCAGATAGGCGACTATAATATAGCAGACACGTAAATATATCATGATGCTATAAGCATGCCATGCACTGAGCGGATACTTGCCTGCTGTTAGAAAATGCACGAAAATGATCATCTTCCATTAAGCATAGTGCATCATTTAGAATGGTTGGTCTATTGAGATTATAATGCAGAGCGTTGCCGTCCTTCAACTGTCGTACAGTCGATTCTCTCTTATCCACATCATTCCCTCCTTCTCTCCCGTATTTATATGTTCTTTCCCCTTTCCACTCCCATCTTTGTCTCAACTGCTTTCCCTGTTTATTCATATCAATTGCAATAGGCTTAACAGACGTCAGTTGGGTGAACTACTTCTCCAACAGAGAACGAATAAAAACAATTTTGGTGACGTTGTCAGCCTATTTCCTCCAAAATATGATCTCTTAGAAATAGACAATTAAATTTAAACGCAAAGTGTTGATGGCTTCTACAATTCAAGAGATTTGTGTTGTAGCAAACAAGGCGTCTTTTCTATGCTGGGAATGTCTAACGTCTCTGCATTGGCTTCCTATTCAATTGAATGACTAACTGGCAATAAAACAGCATCAAATAGACGGAGATTGACATTAGTGGACTTGTAAATTACTCTTACAGGGTACAGTGATAATTATATGCCACTCATGATCTGTCATCGACTGAAGTCTACAGCATAGGCCTATTAGAAAGGTTGAGGCCTAAGTACAGTCGAAGAAAAACCTAATTCCATCATCCGTTTCAGTTTCATCAGAAAAGTGGAAGCTATAGGCCTATGTATAATATATATGAATATTAATATAGACAAAACAAATGACAGTTTCCAAGTTTCAGCGACAGAAATAATTGGAAATTTATTTAGAAACTGGGTCGTGAAATTCGGTATGAATGCTACATGTAGGTCTGCTAAGAATATGTATACCGCAAGCTTCTATAGAACAGAGACATAGCGGATTATCAAATGGGGAATAGTCTACAATGTCTACATAATATAGGCTACCTGTATAACAGTGTATATAGGCCTACACTATACAGGTCTTATACCTGCAGACGTATAGGCCTATATATTTAAAAAGCAAAACTCACACAGGTGGTCATTATAGTGCCTATCATAATTAGGTTAGTCATTATTTTGAACCATTTATAGCTGAGACGTAGGCCTACGTTCATGCAGTTTCTGCACATCACTGCAGGTGTGTAATAATAGCCACTGATTGAGCCTAGAACATTCAGCAGCATGTGAGATATGAAATACGACTGTAGGAGTGTAGGTGAATGGAGCTCGCAGCAATTTTCCAAAGATAATGACAAAAAACGTGAGCTTATTCAAATACTGCCATTCGCTGCACATGTCGCAGGCGGCAAATTAATTACATTCTGGCGAAAGCTCGTAATAACGTCTCGGTGTAGGCCTAATGTTCCGCCAATGTTCTTATACATTTTGCTGATATTAATATTTTTAAAACACAACGCTAAGAAAATTGGTCGATAATCAAGCACTGGGATATAATTTCTATACTGAAGATGCTTGTCGGTGACGCTGTATGTTGTGCACTGTCTTTCAAAAACTGCAGTCTTCAATGGCGGCTAATAAACTCATTTATATAATATAATCCATCATTGGTTGAGTTTATAAAGTCCTCATTTCACAGAAGAATCAAAGTTGAAGCAGGTCGTTGTCTGGCCGTTACTTAAGACCAAAGTTCTTCGTGTGGACCAAGATTCTTCTGTGGCTGGACCTAGATTTTGGACCTCTGTACGATTACAACTAGTAGTTTCGTCGGGTGAAGAATTCCAGCCTCTGGGGGCATCACATTTAAACTGTAATTAGAACTTGCTATAGTAGTCTAAAGACGCCAAACTACAGAATGGATTCGTAGGCCTGTGTTAGTTTATGCATCCATTAAAGTTTTCCACCACTCTGTACCCGTATTATAGGCCTAGACAGACTACATAGGCCTACAGGAGCATACGTCTGTGCAATATTAGCATGGGCGGAGTTTGGTTGCAGTTCTTGGGAGGGTTAAATATAACTTTGACTTTGCAATGGGGCGGAGACTTGGTCCAGAACGAGCGGCGCCGACAATATTTTCATCTACCAAATTTCTGATGACCATTTTTAGTCATTCGGTCGAAAATTCGTTAAAATATACCCTTTTCCCCGGCAAAAAGGTGATGACCTTTTTTCAGTCCTTGAGGGTTTAGCCCCCCCCGCCCCTGATAAACTCCGCCCATGAATATTAAAACTCAACTATGTACACTCCTAAAATGTCCACTCAACCTTCCATCCAGCATAATGGATAATGGCGTAGGTAGCCTAAATCGAGCAGTAGAACTTGGTGAACGCTTTGCATGGCTGTCCTTGCATGACACCTGCATTATACATGATGATATATTTTGACTTTTTCATCAGCCGACATCCGCCTTGTTTTAACCAAGGCTATTGGTAAACGCATCAATATGCCTCAATAAAATATAAAATTGGGAAAATTTTATTGCACAGGTTTAAGTACAATTCTGCAATAACTGATCCTGCGCTGCACATTGCAGACATTTGATTGCTGTATAGGCAATTATAATTTATTAGCATCAGTAGCCATGACCGCAATAGCGGCAGTATACCATAAATTATAATGTCATTTGGACAAAGCGCGTCTGCGATATTCGGGAATTATGAAAATATTTATCGCTCAGGGTAATCGTTCTTCCCCTTAAATGCTGCTTCGGTTTGACAGCTGTTAGAGCGTAGGCAATGGGTGTCATTCGCCTTTGTGAGCATATATAAGAGAGCGTGCGAATTGCGTTTCGCCTCCATAAGATGGCTAATTTAAGAGATTTTTAAATCCTGGGCTATTATAATAGTAGCAGCGTCCAGGGCCGTCTTATGGTCATTGTAGGCCCTAGGCACTTTTGCATATTAATCTATTCGTAGGCCCCTAGGGCCTATCCAACTCAACTCTGCATTAATTCAAATTGCGACACATTTACAATATTTCTTAAAAATATGCTGAACCTTGTTTTGTGAACGCATTCAGTTTTGATTTTAAATCTCAATCTACTTTTTTAATATTTATTTTCGATATCCGCTAAATGTAATATTTCCGGTTTCCGATTTTCGACTTTTTGTTAGCGGCGTTTCGGTCTAAATTCTAATGAAAAATCGCCGCCGCTTTTTAAATCTTAATTTGTTAAATTATAAATATGAATTTCTAAAAAAAATCATGTCTGATGGTTATAAGAGGAAACACGAGTCTGGATTTGAGAAACAAAAGAAAAAGGATCAGAAAAATGAAGCACTAAAAAGCTCAAGGGTGCGTTAAACAAATTTATAAATAAAAATTGTAACAAAGACATGTCAGTGACATCACTCGCTTCTTCTATCGCAACCCATCTCTCAGTACCGGAAATAATCCCGATCGACTGACACTGGCCATCCAGAGCCAAGTGAAATAGGCCTATATGGGTGATATAAATGAACAGATATGCCACAGTAGCGTCGGTAGGGCTATGCTGCCTATGCAAAGTTAACATAAGCTTAGCCAATTGATGTTACTGTTTCACTAGCAAACTCTAGCCTTAAAAAGTTAGCTGGTTACAATTAAATTTGCAAGTTTTCAATCACGGCATTTATTTTTTTAATAGGCCTATATTTTTTCAGGACTTCGTAGGCCCCTGTTAAGTTCGTAGGCCCTAGGCACAGTGCCTACTGTGCCTAATGGATAAGACGGCCCTGGCAGCGTCCATTTACGGGGACGACCTTAAGTGACGTGGCGCCTGTTCAAACGAGAATCGGTTGTGGTTGGAGAGATTATATCACACAACCAATTCACTTAAAAATGAGCAGAATCGAGACCGTCCATATAAAGTCGCTATATAAAACGTTTGCATATCGGGATTTATAGACCCACATTATACATTATGAGTAGCCTACTAACATTAATAGCTTAATAACATTAGCCTAGGTAGATACATGCAGGCTATGTAGCTACAGATAGAGGTCTATATCACTGTTTACCAGCCATTAATTTTTACGGAATTAACATTGCTTTTTTCATTAGTTGTGATTTCGACAGCTTTACCGAATCTGATCCTGCATATTGAGACTTCACTTTATAATTTTATACATTATAATGTAATGTATTGTAACTGAATATTTGTTGTGAGAATCCTGCATCTATAAGAAACGATATTGACCTCTTATTTAGACGCAAATCACTCAAAATACACTTTAGACTCCTCCTACCTGCTCATGCCTCCTCCTGCCTCCTCCTGCCTCCTCCTGCCTCATACATCCTCCTGCATCCTCCTGCCTCCTCCTGCCTCCTCCTGCCTCCTCCTGCCTCCTCCTGCCTCCTCCTGCCTCCTCCTGCCTCCTCCTACCTCCTCCTGCCTCCTTCTGTCTCCTCCTGCCTCCTCCTACATCCTCCTGCCTCCTCCTGCCTCCTCATAGTCCTCCTGCGTCCTCCTACATCCTCCTACCTCTTCCTGCCTCTTCATGCCTCCTCCTGACTCCTTCTGTCTCCTCCTGCTTCCTCCTGCCTCCTCATACCTACTCATGCGCCCTACTGCCTTCTCCTGATTCATCCTGACTCTTGTCAATGGCCATCATCATCGTACACAACATCAAATTATTGTCTAATGCAATTTGTCGGAACAATCATTTCCCCTACATTCTGCACAATTTATTATCATTTTCCAATTGCCCTTGCATGCATGTAACGATTGACAAAAATCACCGCCAACTCACTATTGGCCTGCACACACATTAACCTCCACTTATAGTAATGATAAAAACTAGACATTTTATCGACAGGTGTCTACTAAAACTGACTGGGAAACGCTTACAGCTCGTCATTAAATTACTTTAAAAAAAGCGAATTCGTTTATAGCCAACAGCACAGATTTACTATCAGATTGAATCGTCCAAATATGAAATAATGAGCAATTATTCATTTAAATCATTCCGATTCATTCGCATATTCGTTTATGGAGCGTTGAATAGAACGGCCACACTAAACATATGAACTGAATAGGGTCTAAATACAACAGGCTTTTTTTAAATGCACAGCAAATGACAGTGTGAAAAAGCTAAACGAAAGTAGGCCTTGGAAAGCGTTCATTTGGCCACTGCGTAAAAAATTACGGTAGACGTTACCCAACACCCAAGGCACACGAGGTTGCCTGTAGACATATCATCGTTGGCATATTTTGCAGACTATGCATCAGTGATCAATTGCTGCATTCTACGTCACTTAACTTCCGTTGCAAGCAGTAAATCTCGTCAGATCTTTCATCGTAAACAAGAAAGAGCGGATGGTCTCAAATTAATCATTTCTTCAAGGTGAGTCCTCTGGGTCTTCGTTCTAGCACTACGCCAAATACTTAGCATACCTGTGTCTCTGTAAATATCATACGGTTTCAATTGTAATCAGCTTGTAAAGATGAATTGGGAAGAAAAGAATTTAAAATCATCCCCTTCCTGATTTTGTACAAGTGACCAAATGAAATTCAGCGTTTCGAATAACAACTGCCATGGATGAAAAAATCTGTTTGAAATCATTTATGGGCACCGCACGTCTGGAAAATTGATAATATTTCTCTAACAGCTATTTCGCAGCACATTTCTTCGCACTAAAGCACTGATGATACTAATGATACTAATGACACTGATTATGCTAAACAGTGATGATACTAATGATACTAAATTAGTATCATTAGTATCATTAGTATCATCAGTGCTTTAGTATCATTAGTATCATTAGTATTACTAATGATACTAATGATTATGACACTAAAGCACTGATGAAACTAACGATACTAATGATACAAATGATACACTAAGTGAAACTGATAAATCTACATTTAGATCTTATGAGTAAAAAACTGTTATGCGATTTATACAGATGCCTAATCACGAAGTTCTACTAACATAGATAACGACCTACATAATTATGACTTTATTCATTGTAGACTGTTAGCATTAGAACAGTCTGCGGTTTATGATATATGCCACGTTCTTAAGTCCCGCTTTGAAATTTTCAAGCTCTATTAAGATTGCTGAAATTTTTTACTATGGTCATTCAGTCGCCCCTACTGAAAAAATATCTGCGAGCGCCTATAAAATTATTAGAAAAGGTTGATAGCAAAACTCATGGTAAACACTATTAAGTTGTACATGTAGAATATACAAAATAGCTGATCCAAACTGGAGATAAATAAAAGGCATCTAGCAAGCAGTCCAGGGAACAGTAGGTTATTCACTCAATCTTTTTAAAATGGCCGTTGGAGTCGTAGGAATAAAGACAAAGTTAATAAGTCTGTAACTCTTCTTAGACTACGGGAACCATCTGAATGTAAGAATATAATATGAAGTGAATTGAAACGCATAAGTTTAAAGTTCAAGTTTAACGATACGCATGTTTAACGATAACTATACACTATCTGACCTCTCGGTGATGTCCAATATCCATGCAATTGTTCCTAAATGCGAACCATCTGAATGATTGGACCATTTTATCCATGGCAGATACTTTAGGCTATATAGCGAGCTTCTAATTGCTCTGAATCCACAGATATAATTATACGAATCCAAACATGTTGAATGTGTGTGTGTGTTCATTTTAGAAAGTCATTGAATTTTTAAATTTAGCATTAAAAGATCGTCTGATTAAAAGATTTTCTGATTGGTCAAGGACGACTAACGCAACTCACTATTGTGCAATTCATGTATGCGGAGTATTGCTGATTAGTCAAGGACGACTAACGCAACTCACTATTGTGCAATTCATGTATGCGGAGTATTGCTGATTAGTCAAGGACGACTAACGCAACTCACTATTGTGCAATTCATGTATGCGGAGTATTGCTGATTAGTCAAGGACGACTAACGCAACTCACTATTGTGCCATTCATGTATGCGGAGTATTGCTGATTAGTCAAGGACGACTAACGCAACTCACTATTGTGCAATTCATGTATGCGGAGTATTGCTGATTAGTCAAGGACGACTAACGCAACTCACTATTGTGCAATTCATGTATGCGGAGTATTGCTGATTAGTCAAGGACGACTAACGCAACTCACTATTGTGCAATTCATGTATGCGGAGTATTGCTGATTAGTCAAGGACGACTAACGCAACTCACTATTGTGCAATTCATGTATGCGGAGTATTGCTGATTAGTCAAGGACGACTAACGCAACTCACTATTGTGCAATTCATGTATGCGGAGTATTGCTGATTAGTCAAGGAAGACCAGAGCAATTCACTATTGTGCAATTCGTGCATGTTCCACCTTCATGTATGTAGTTTGATGATTCGATCATAAGATTTCAATTTATAGCCTACTTCTGCAGTCTTCAGAATAAACACTTTTGCATCTTATATAGGCTACAGTTCTGCAACTGAACACAGTTTGCAATGGAAAAATCGAAAGACGAGACGAGACAAAATAAATCATTACATACCGGATGAGTGAAGTCGCAAAAAGAACGCCCGCTTTCAACCCGAACACAACAACTGTACACGCTACGCCGTGCTATTCACTGACAGCAAAAATCCACGGCGTTGCGGCACATTCAAATGAAAACTATTCGGATGCAGAGCAGCGCACACTACGTTCGACAATTATTCACCGGCTTCGTCCACTTGAGGTCGGCGCCTTTATCGACTGGTAAGGAACTGTTTACGGCTCGGACGAAAGTTATGCCTCAGCGAAATGCACGCGAGACAACATGCTGTGCATGCGTCAACAGCAACAACCGAATAATATCAGGCGAACGTTGTGCGTTGCGTCGGCCTGTTGCCTCGAGTTGCGCTCGCGGAGTCACATCGATGCGCGCAACGACGTTTAGCAGCCCGTGCGATTTGCTTGCCTTTGCTTGGTAGGGTATCATGGACTTAGTTTATTCGTCATTAGTTGGCAAAAAATATAAGGAAATTAATGATGCAGTGTGTGAATAGAACGCCTGTGCTTGAAAGAAAGCGATGTGTTTTGCTGCTTGTGATTGTATTTTTTATCTGTTGACGATAACAATAAATGTTCTGGTGTTCTTGAAGAGAATGCACGCTTTCTTTGAGATAGCGAAGCATACCGACCTGGGTCAACTTGATGAACAGGAATGCACGTTCAACGGGGTATACCACTTATCGCATCGCCACTACCGCGGTCCGCTTGTGCCTAAAAGTATCGCCATTAATTATGCTCCAGCCAACGTATAAGACGCCACCGAAGGAGACAAATGGAACAATTCCATTTCCAAATCCATCCTTCTGACAGTCCATCTGCCGTCTCTTTCTTTCGAGAGGGACATCCACTGGTCGACAGCGAAGGCCGTCTTTTGTTTCATGCAGACACAGAAGCATTGTCACGATGGGAGAAAACTAGAACCTTGTTGTTGTTATACTGAGCATCACATGTAGATATACGCATCGGATAACTCGCCCGAAAGTTATTTTATTGGACATGAGAACACGAATCTTCTGATTATAATCTCCAATGTCAATGTTATTTTGGTTTCTGTGGTTGCAGAATAGAAATGGCATGAGAGAACGGAGAGAACAGAAGAGAAGAAGGGAGAGGATTGATGCAACTGACACTAAGTCACTGCCAGTCTTCGGAGCGACATGCATGTATTGCTCGTATAATATTGTGTTAGAGTATGAATTTCATCCTTCATTTTCTCAGAACAGCCTGACGAGCAGTGGCGTAACCTAGAATTTATGATGAGGGGGTATGGCCTGGCCGGATGCCCTTCCTGACACCAGCCAAACAGTATTACAGTAAATAAAAAGAGAATAAAGTAAGAAAAACTATTGTTACTACAAACAATTGTTACTACAAACAATTGTTACTACAAACAATTGTTACTACAAACAATTGTTACTACAAACAATTGTTACTACAAACAATTGTTACTACAAACAATTGTTACTACAAACAATTGTTTTGTTTTTCTTATTTAAGAGGATAAACAAACTTTTTTAAACTTTTCCTAAACCAATGGGGGGGGGGTTAACCCCGAACCCTCCCTTATCTACGCCACTGCTGACGATTTTTCCGAAATCATGCAATAGAGAAGGTGTTTCTTACGCGCTGTTACCGTTGTTGAGTTCTGGAACAACACACAAAACAGTTTTGCAACATCTAAAACAAAACATACAACCAACGGCTCTGCATTCAAAAAGACGTTTAGGTTCAAACTGACAACGCCATGAAAATCCAAACAAAAGACATGACTCACGACTAAAGAAGAAAAGACAATTAGGTTTGGCCTGGCATGGAATTAGTTGGTCGACTTGAGCGTAAAATGAGGGCATAGGCTATTATTATAAGACTGCAGAGTATAGGTTCCTGTAAAACGGATGAGATTGGAGGCAGCAGATTGCCACTGGGGCAATGTCTTGAGCTTATTAAGAAGCTTCTGGTTCATTTTGGAAGTCCACGGAAATGATAACAGTGATTGAATTTCATCAAGTTAAAAACTATATCATCTACAACGTTGCATTCATTTTCATATCAGAATCACAAGAATCTAATGCATTATTTTGTGATCGCATTAACAATGATAGGCTATATTGCGCTTTACCATGGGCGCCCGCGCACATAGGGTCAAGAGGGGGAGTTGCCCCCTGGAAAAGTGGTTTTCAGCTTTTTAACTGCTACCTTTTGGTTTTCAACATATAGATCTATCCTCACGCTAAAGCGCCAATGTTGCGCATGATACACGATGTGAAACTAGGAAATTTACATTTAGAAGCCTCTGTGATAAATACCCATGTTCTTAATTATCGGCTTTGCATTTTAAAGCTCTTGTAAAGATTTAAACGTGACCATTGTGTTTTGCGCCAAAATATACAACAAGACATTTGCTGGATGGAATAGAAGAGGCGGGAAGCAGACGATATACAATGTGAGACTAGGAAATTTACATTTAGAAACCTCCGTGATAAATACCCATGTTCTTAATTATCAGCTATGCATCATGTCAACCGTGACCATTGCGTTTCGCCCCCTCTTGCAAAATTCATGCGAGCGCCCATGCGCCTATATATAACCACACCAAGTTGCACGTCATTCAAAACATGTTAATTTGCACTTTGCTTGCTCATCGCCAGGATCGCATTGACCGAAAACAACTTGTTTTCGATGTCGCCGGAAAGAGTAGTTGCAGGACAAACATCTGATCGAATGACGAAACTGAGCGGAAATTAGATCTCAGAGTTTTATACGAATGAAGAGATCAGTCAGATTGTCAACATTGGACGTCGACGACAAAAGAAAATGTGCTCGTGATGGCCTGAGACGATTTCTTGCCAAGGCGTATTTGGTGCCGTTCTGCCGTTGCAACACTTGGCACTCTATCTGCAGGCCTCATTATAGCTATGTCGAGTTATGTCAAAACATCCATATTTATACACTTCAGCGATTCTGTTGATTGTATGCATTTTATGTATACAGTTATACCCGGCACTTTACAGATCTATCGGTATTAAGCGTAGGCCTATATAAGCTGTATAAGCAGCAGAAAGCAGATTAGTCGTTTGTTGTTCGCCAGGGAGTTGTAAGCCGAACAGGAGTAAAAACATGTATTTCTCATATACATGCACAGATCTATACATGTAGTTGGCTAAATATAGAAGCATGCAAGGAGACAGTTATAAATGCTTATGGATAGAGAGCGAGAGATATAGGTAAACGAACGAATAGCATGGCAAACAGATTGCGAAAAACATATAGGATACAGAGAGAGAAAAGCAGCTCAGAACAGTAACATCCTTCAAATCTCCTGTGTTATCCAGTGTTCAAAATAACTAAAAAACCATAACTGTGTAAGCACACATTTCCCCATTTATTTTTGAATTTTTTTAAAAAGGCAGCTGAGCGCAAAATATATACATACAGACAGACAGGCATGCATAACTGGGTATATAATTATGTACATGGATCTATACAGGTTGCCTATTATGTTGCCTGTAGGCATAGGCCTATACTTAGGCCTATATACGTAATTATACTATGCGTGATCTTATGCAGAAAATAATAGCTAAGCTTATAGCTAAAACGGAAAGACTGAGAGTCATCATTATATAAATGTATCTCCACAATAATAAACACGCAGTAGCGGTTGACCAAATGACCATGCACGGCTGCAGGTCATAGGTCTTCATACTTACATACATACATATATAATTACAGATGTAGTTTTCCTAATCTTCTCGAATCGACCACTGACCCGGACTTCTTGCAATATAGTAACTGAACGAAGACTTTTCAGCTTATTGGCGTCTTTGTCAGAATCATCTGTAGACATGATTCATTTTAGCCTATAATGCTTTTAACGGACGGAAAATTTCTTTAGGCCTATTACATGTATAATACAGATAACGTTTCCACAGCACTTTGAAGCTTTCTCGCTATATTTGGATTAAATCAAAAGTATAGTTTTGGACATGCATGAAACCGCATCTGTTCACATCTGCATGGTCGGTAGCCACGTTAAGCGCCTGCGTAAGACTTTTATAAGGCGCTATATAAATGACCATATACATACATACATACATATATATATACATACATACATACATACAATACATGCATACATACATACATACATACATACATACATACATACATACATACATACATACATACATACATACATACATACATACATACATACATACATACATACATACATACATACATACATACATACATACATACATACATACATACATACATACATACATACATACATACATACATACATACATACATACAAGATGTTTACGACGATGGTACATGTCTTTATCTTCTCACGAATTGACTACTGTAACTCCCTACTAATAATTGGGCTTCCTAGGGTTCGCTTGTCATCTGTGCAATCTGTCCTCAATTCTGCTGCTAGACTTATCGTACGACTTCCTCGGTATTCGAACATCTCTACATACATTACTCATGAACTTCACTGGCTTCCGATCTTTGCCCGAATCAGATACAAGGTCTTGCTCCTAGTTACTAAGTCCCTGCAGGGCTTAGCACTTAAATACCTGTGCGACTTAATGTGTAAGCCTCTTTCTGCAAGATCTTCACGCCCTCTTCGTCCTGCTGACCGCTTTGATCTATTTGTACATAGATCACGAACCTCATTAACCCAACATCGGGCTTTTGCCATTGTTGGTCCTTTAATTTGGAATCACCTTCCTTCTGAAATTCGTGGCAGGATTCTTTTAGGAAATTCACCTACGTCTTTTCGCTGCTTGAAGACATTTCTCTTTTCATGGGCCTGTCACGCTGAGAGCGCTTCTGAATAGCTCTGCTGTGAGGAGCGCTTTACAAATGCTTTATTAGATTAGATTAGATTGGATAGGCCTACTCTACCCTTTTTGAGTCAGATTGGAAGCAACATGAAAGACATGGACACAACACTGACACGGTAGACGCATAAAACACGCATCAATTCTCATCGGTGGAGAATGTTTAGCACGTGAAGATCTGCTGCCTGTGACATGCAAAGAAGCGCCACCTATCATGCTTCTTATATAACTGACTTTCTGGTGTATATTCGTTTAATAAAAATTCGATCTGACAAACCGCAGAAAGATTACAGATACAGGTTATGCGAAATACGGCCCGGTTCGCACGACACGCAGGTCGGCTACATATATCGGGTTCGGTAGCTAACACTAAAAAAAAGAAGAAAAAAAGATCTGGCAGCCAACAGCGGCGCCCATCCCTGCTCTAGTCTCCGATGTTACTGTCACTACAACGGACAAAGTCATCTGTGGCTAAACGCCACTCGAGGAGGAACGGTCCACCAGCGACGAACTCAGACGCGAACACGCCGAACAGTTCAGCCGACAGTTTCTCGTTCAATGCAGATGGTAGAGCGGCATTTGGAGTCCCTCATCCGTCGAGAGGCATCGGGAACAGAGGACTGCGACTGGCGGTGCTATACAACTCGCGAAGCACCACTTCGGCACGGTCCCCAGTGGATGACATGATGCTGCGTCCAACCTTCACAAGTCCTGTTCGTGTATTATGCAGGCACTCATTCGCAAGATGGCCCAGTTGATGGTGTTGTAAACAACCTCGCACCCCTTGCAGGTTGCAAGAGTGAACCCGTCCAATGGCGGACGTAGATGGTGATGGTCCTCGCCAACAACTTACGACGTGAGTTGCCGTGCAGTCGTTCACAAACAGGAGTTGGAGAAGTCATTGGCGCACTCCCGACGTCAGTAGAAATCCAAATGTCGGGCAATGTTCGAGTGACAATTGCCACAGACACAATAATCCATCGTAGTGACAAGAGACTTAAATCGTGCGGCCAAAATGGCCGACGACCATAGAGGTGGTGTCCATTCTGTCCATTCTATTATATGCTAAGTTCGTCGTCCTCTGCTGCTGTCGTCCTCTTCTCACGGAAGGAAGTCCGTCAACGAACGAACGTGATTTGCTATTCACGTCGTGCGGACGAAACCGAAAATTACACCTCTTACCGGCAGAAGACGATTTGATGCTACTTAACGGTCTTCATAAGTAGGCTAATCGAGTCTAACTGCCCGCTTCTCTCTGCTCTATGTCTGTGTCTCTATATCTGTCTCTGTCTCTATCTCTCTCTTCGTCACTTCATCAACTGTGTCTGTGTACCTGCTCATTCTCTTTATCTCCTCTCTATTCTTTCTCTTTCCTCATCAATGTTTCTCCCAAGCACCTTATACGATATCAGGCGGTCGCTGTGAAAATAGAAATTGTCGGCGATGATGTCATAGTAGGCCTTTATAGTTATACGGCGCTCCAATTAATGGCATATTTGTAAACCTGGCTTGTTTACTTGAACATTTAAGTGCAATATAATGTTCTAGACCGAGTGACTAAGGTAAGGAGGAAGAAAGAACGAGAGAGAGGGTGAGAAGGAGTGAGAGATTGAGAGAGAAAAAAACAGGGACAGAGGCAGAGGCAGAGGCAGAGAGACAAAGAGAGACACAGACACACACACAGAGAAATAGAGACAGAGATATGAAGAGAGACAGAGAGAGATACAGAGAGAGAGAGAGAATGAGAGAGAGAATGTGAGAGAGAGAGAGAGAGAGAGAGAGAGAGAGAGAGAGAGAGAGAGAGAGAGAGAGAGAGAGAAAGAAAAAACGAGAAAGAATGAGAAAAAGATAGATAGAGATAGAGATAGAGACAGAGACAGAGTCAGACAGAGAGGGAGAGAGATGCGAAGGCAGAATAACAATCGTATTCAGCAGCGTGCTCCGAAGTTCAGAGGCGGATGATTGACAGGTGGAAGGAAGGAGGTTAAGAAGGAAGGAAGTAGGATATTCGCGACGAAGTAGCGGTCAGTCAGATCGCCTATATACAGTGGATGGAAGAGCAAACAACAAAGCTCTACCTTGCGTCATTCATCACTTCAGGCCGTCAGCGAATCAAGGACTCCTCTGTGTCCAGTTCGTAAATGCCGTGTATATACTTAATTAATAATTATATTTAATTAAAAACGCATGGCATGGACATACGGAGAGCGGTGGATAAGACCAGAGATAGAGCAATAGAGTTGGAGACGTCGTGTAAGGGCCTCATCGTCAGCATGCGCTTGACGGAGGAGAAATTGGATATTTAATTATAGCCATCAGAAAGATTATAACTCATTCATTCATTCATTCATTCATTCATTCATTCATTCATTCATTTCATTCGTATAACTATACATCAAAGATGTCTGATATAGGCCTATCAGTGAGGTAGATCTATATGACAACCCACGTGCTAAGAGAAACTTAAAAGTCTCCCGAATATTCAGCCAATGAACTAATCACCGTTCACCACCAAAAACTGGAGAGCTTCGACAGTCATTGTTGTTTTTTCTTCTTCTAGTATACAACGATTTATGCAATTCTGTAGAACGACCGAGATAAAAGAAATGTCGTCGCTGGCTACATGATGAGCTAGAAAAAACCCAATGACAGTCGTGTTAACTGTGACATATGCGCGGCGAGTAATCTTCAGAGTGTATGCCAAAAGATCGTGACGATAGGCAAAGATCGTCGCGACACGTACATGTATGCATGCAGTCAGTGAAAACAAAGACGATTTATCGACGGATTCCGTCTTTGCTTTGGAATCACAACTGCAGACACGACGATGCAGCGCTTTGTTTGCACTTCGGAATCGCCGATTTACGAGACGCTGTTGAGAAACACGAGGCAGGTTATTCATACATTCCACGTCGCCTTGTCATACACCTGTCAGTGTTTCAATTGAATCTGGTCGGACTCGTGGGTTATTCAGGATCTCGTGCAAGAATAGTCATGGGTTGTATTTGGGATCCATGTGGACGAGCTGTATGGTTGGGATCATATATAAAACGTCTTTACTCAAATCTAAACTGGGTTGCAGCGATCTCAGCAAATGGAGAAAAGTGAATTGTGCTGAAGACAGAAAATAAGACTGACTCATTGTTAGGTATTGTGTTGTATTGTTAGGTGTCTATAATTAATCAACACGACAATAATTGTCACGACGAAGAAACAAAACTGAGGTTGTTCAAATCACCGGTGAAATACAACGTTAGCAGCATGCAATCGCGCATGCATGGATGTAATTCGCCTGCATAGCATATACACGATTGAAAGCGTGGCTTCACCGCATTGGCCAGTCATCCAACATGGCCACCTATAACTGTAGATGGGGAATGACTGGCATAAACGCGGTGAAGCCAAGACGGAAATGCTATGGAAGCAGATATTAACTGCATGCGCATAGATCTATAGTCCCCTAGTGTTTAATAATAATAATAATAATAATAATAATAATAACGACAATTTATATGGCGCCGTAACGCGGCCATACCGCTACAAGGGCGCCTCAAATGTTTCCATGTTCCTATTTGAATTTCTAAGAACACCTTTGACAAAATTTGGTCTACGACGCTTGAACTGTGATATTATATCTGCTAGCAATGATACGAATATTATCCTGGCTTGCAGTGGCCATTAATGAATTACAAGTTTAATTACGCAGCTCGGGCCTGGTACTGGGATAAATGGCCTATAGGTCTATATAGTGCCTGCAGACAGATTGCATGGAACATGATGGGCACATGTATTATGCAAACGACTGGATATCATCGCATCCAAGATCTTGGACCGGTGCTCTCGACGCTGAAGAAGTTGACCTTTGTAAAGTTAGATCGTGAAGTCAATTATTGACCTTCCAAATTTACGCGTAGCAGCTCCCAGCTTCTTGTCAGGCAAACGGGTCGTATACATTTTCTCATAATCACGGGGGGGGGAAGGTCTTGTTTACTCTAATACCGTTATGGATGCGGCGGCAGCGGCGCCCATGGTATCAGCAATCAACAGAGACAATAATTCTCAATCAGTGGAAAATGTTTGGAGCGGCATCGTTTCATAGACGAGAGAGAAGACAAAAGTCGTTCATAAAACGGTCTTCAATTAATTATTTATTGCAGCAGATTCGGAAAACGAGTTTGACATTCATTAAATGCGAGCCATTCAGATAAAAGTTATTCTGTTCAAACTGACAGCAACTGTAAGTAATGCCGACTCTGGCAAGATTCACGCTCGACAGCGAAAATAAAATACAGATAAAAATAGAAGATCAACAAACATGACTAATATCTTTGGACATGTAATACGATACGAAGTATACAAGTCATTATGCAGCACAATGTTTAGAATTAGCTGAAAACCGATCAAAGCAATGTTCAGAAACAATGTTCAGAGACAATGTTCAGAAACAATGTTCAGAGACAATGTTCAGAAACAATGTTCAGAAACAATGTTCAGAAACAATGTTCAGAAACAATGTTCAGAAACAATGTTCAGAAACAATGTTCAGAAACAATGTTCAGAAACAATGTTCAGAAACAATGTTCAGAAACAATGTTCAGAAACAATGTTCAGAAACAATGTTCAGAAACAATATGTTCAGAAACAATGTTCAGAAATAATGTTCAGAAACAATGTTCAGAAAATATGTTCAGAAACAATGTTCAGAAACAATGTTCAGAAACAATGTTCAGAAACAATATGTTCAGAAACAATGTTCAGAAATAATGTTCAGAAACAATGTTCAGAAAATATGTTCAGAAACAATGTTCAGAAACAATGTTCAGAAACAATGTTCAGAAACAATGTTCATAAACAATGTTCAGAAATTTCTCGGACCTATTTGGACAAGGGCTGCAGATGTCCTGTATTAAAACGGCGGTGAAACAAAGACTGGCAGAAATACAGTATCAATGTATAGGCTTATAATATATACATGTATATATATATTTAGTGGGGCGCGGCGATGCTGGGGTATGTTTTGTGCCTTGGAGCCGAAAGATTGCGAGTTCGAATTCACCTCAAGCCGCCGCGTGGGGACCCAGAGCAAGTCCTTCACTCGCAATTGCTCATGCGTCTCAGCGTGAAATTCCGATACAGTGTACGCGCTGTAGTCGGGAGCACCTCTGACTCGCCACTGAGTATACATATCTTGAAGGGGCTCTTATAACAAGTGCTCATACATGTACATGCATACATAAAGACAATGCTATAGGCTCCCTTAGACAGACATAATAGATTCTGCATATTAACGTTAGAACATGCAGTGCCAATATTGTGCAACTGCTGCGAGCTGTAATAATAGATGAAGTAAAAGTTGCATGGGTAGTCGGTCTGTTTTCCACTCGCCTCTCTCTCTCTCTCTCTCTCTATATATATATATATATAAATATATATATATATATATATATATATATATATATATATATATATATACATACATCCAGCGGATGGATGGATGATCACTTAATCATCGGTTGCATAATAAATCGCTTTGGCGACTTATTTCAGTCCCTGGTAATTGTCACCGAAGAATGAGTCGATGCCGCTTCGAATGATAGATTATTATTATTATTATGATTGTATATTTGTGTCGTATACGTCTGTGTTATTGCAAAGCATGGATGAATTCCTATATATAAGCTTACGGCGTGTTTCAGGAGATAAATTCACATAGAAACAGTCATCAGTCATTTTTAATCGAATATAACTCAAAAACCTTCATAGAAAAATTCTCTCATATTCGTCAATAAAGAGCAATTTATTATAACTGGATGAATTGCTGCGGCTCGTCAAGAATTACGATGCGCTGTGTGGGTGAGGAATCACTGAGGACGACTTCAGTGCAAGTGGGTTAATTCTTAGCAACACCAACACAGAATCATTCGTGACGTTCACATCATAATCATTGATGGCAGCAGCGCCTAAAGTGTAGAAAATTAAGGGCCTGGACGCCCCTTATCTTTCCAGTCTGTGCTCGCCAATAAGCGGCTGGACGGCGTTCAGAATTTAAAACAAGTGCATGGACGCCGTCCATGACCGTCCAGGCACACTTTAAGCCCTGGATGGCAGCAAGCCCAAAACATTTCTGAAACGCCAGTGGATGCTATCTCTAAGGCACTAATAATATTTAATGCGATAGAACAGACGGCTTCAGAATAACCGCATGAAGAACCTCACCATTGCCAAAGTTATATAGGAGTTATATAGTTGCTCCAATCAAATGCATGCGTCCCCAGGTCATCAGGTCTGGCGGCATTAGGCAATAACAAGTAGGCTGGGGCAAGTGTGCTGCCGTATTTTCAAACAGCAGTTTCACGTTGTCGATTCGTACTGCGCTCAGTGCGTTCCTGCTAAGTTCACTAATAAGGTCCATAATTATTGTCGCGGCAGTTTCAGAGCGAGAGAGATTGGGAGATTGGCAAACAGAGAGAGAGAGAGAGAGAGAGAGAGAGAGAGAGAGAGAGAGAGAGAGAGAGAGAGAGAGAGAGAGAGAGAGAGAGAGAGAGAGAGAGAGAGAGAGAGAGAGAGAGAGAGAGAGAGAGAGAGAGAGAGAGAGAGAGAGAGAGAGAGAGAGACAAACAGACAGACAGACAGACAGACAGAGACAGAGACAGAGACAGAGACAAGTAGATAGATTAAGACTATTCTGGGACATTTGACCTTAACCATGGTTCAACTTTTCCAAATCACCCATAACCATGGTTCAAAAATATATCCACCCATAACCATGGTTCAAAAAATTTGCTGACTCATCAAAAAATGTGTCGACCCATAACCATGGTTCAAAAATATATCATCCATAACCATGGTTGAAAAATGTGTCGACCCATAACCATGGTTCAAAAAATATGTCGACTCATCAAAAAATATATCGACCCATAACCATGCTTCAAAAAATTTGCTGACTCATCAAAAAATCAGCCACCCCATAACCACCCCAGCACGCGCCTATGACTCATCATGCAGGGAATTTCCAGTAGTTTCGAATTTAGGGTGAGTGGGAAAATACTCATCATCACATGGTCACTAAGTCTTCATTATTTACCCATGAATTAAAAGACTCTGGATATCCAAGCCACTTCACGAGTGATTTCTTCCCAAGTTTCCTGATAATCTTTTCTATTCTAAATATTTCTTGAGTCGTTTTCTGTAGCTCCTCTTCATAAAAACTACCTTGTATTTCCTCACCATTTGAATCAGTAATCTTATAAGTTGGAGGAACCGTGTATTGAACTCCAGACACGGTAAAAACTTCTTCCGTCCACCTAGGTGTATAACCCTTGTCAAAAATATTCTTCTTCTTAGTTATTCTGACTTTATAACCAATCGAGAATCTAGGCATAATTGGTTCAGAAATCTCTTTGCCATATAAATTCATAAATACAGTTTTTTCATTCACTTTCATACTAGCCTTAACGGGTGTCATTTTAATGGAAGAATGCCTTGTGTTGTTATAACTACCCACCATTTTGTCTAATATATCGATATATCTTCTCGTTGAATTAGCGGTAAAGTACTTGAACATTTTATCTTTCATCGTTCTGTTCCATCTCTCAACGACGCAAGATTTTTCCTCGTTTTCAGTAGAGTACAATTCAACCAAATTCTTTACATCCTTGTTATAAAATTCTTTTCCTTTGTCCACCCATAATTTTCCGGTTTTCGTCCACCCTCGAGTATCTTCACGAAACCACTAGCTGTAGATTTTCCACTCTTATCATTCAATGGCACAATCCAGCCGAACTTTGAAAACACATCTATAACGGTTAATAGGTATTTCACCCCATTATTATCTTTAGCAAATGCCTGCATATCTACAAGATCAGCGGCCCATATCTCATCTATCCCATTAACAATCACCTTTCTCTTTCTAAAATGTTTAACCACTGGTCTATGCAGTTCATTCGCCAACGTATCCGTCCACTTTAGCGTTTTTTCTTCCTCCCCGCGACTTTGCCGTTTTTTGAAGGTAAACCCAAACCAAGGCTCGTTTTAGCTGACAAGATTGGTTTAACGATTGCCCTCTCTACACGCTCCCGGATAGTAGGATTAGGAATGTTGTTCAAATCATTAATCATCACTCTATCTGCGATATTCCTAGAAGCCGTATCGGTGTGTTGATCGTAAGCCAAATCGTGGTGATAAGCCGCGTTATCTACCCTATCCACAGGTTTACTCCACTCTTTGAAAGTCCCGTCAGGATTCAGTCTCTTGTCTAGCCTTGTACCTGGGCCTGTAAAATGGTGACCTGGCAAATGCATCTCACCGGGAAACTCAGCCCAAGGTAGCTTAATGTTACTAGTAGCTGCATTCAACGAACTAACCAGGTCTCCCCCTTTCGTAGCGGAAGCTTTTACGAATTGAGTTTTTGTTTTACCACATACAACGCAAACGCCCCTAAGCATGGATCTTCCGTTATTAGCGACGGCGTTCTGCACATCTCTCGTTTCAGTCTGTTTTTTACACTTTACGCAATACATCTCGCTTTTTTAATATATAAATAAAATGGAAATCAAAGATCTGAGTTGGGGATCTGCGCTATCGGAAAGATTTAATAATCCTTTGCTACCCAAAAGTATACGGGGGCTGATAATCGGAAAGTCAGGCTGTGGCAAAACGACGCTTCTTCTGAATCTATTACTCAGGTCGGGCTGGTTGGACTATAATAACCTCCAGGTATTCGGCAAATCTCTGTTTCAACCTGAATATCGTATTATTAAAAAAGCCTTCGAAGAAAAATTACCAAAAGAATCGATCGTTGGATTATTCGAGCTTCAAGAGGAAATCATGAAACTAAACGCGCCGCCAGCCCTCGTTATGGAAGAAATGGCTAAAGAATCAAAAGCCAAATCCGATATAATTGCCAAGTTCTTTGAAAAAGCCGATGATGTGCCAGACCCGAGTGCCTTAAGTAGCGAAAAGAAGAATCTGATGATTTTTGATGATTTACAATTGGAAAAACAAAACAAGTGCGAAGATTATTATATTCGGGGGAGGCATAGTAATGTGGACTGTTTTTACCTAGCACAGAATTATTTCAAACTACCGCGACAAACGATCAGAGAGAATGCAAACTTTATTTGCCTGTTCAAGCAGGACCCGAAAACCCTTAACCATATTTACTGCGACCATGTTAGTACAGACATGCATAAAGACGAATTTAGAAAACTATGCAAAACGGTGTGGAAACAACCGCACGGATTCCTTGTTATTGATCTAACTAGTAAAAATAATGATGGTAAATATCGCTGCGGTTTCGACCTATTTTATGAAATCGAAAATCCTCTGTAGTAAAAAATTATTCTTGACCTAATAACAAATGGAATCATCGCTTCTCAAACAGATAGCTGATAATACGGAAAAGACGGCTCGTAACACAGAACCAAAAAAGTCATTTTACATTTTCCTGAGCGAAAAGAGCTCACGAATCAGAACAGATTTTAATCCGTCAATTGAACTGGACACAAATAAAAACTATGAAATGGCTCTTCTAAATCTCGAAACGTACTATTCTTTTCCAAATATCGACGCGACAAACAACAACTTCACATATTCACCAGATGATGACACAGACTGGATTACCATAAAAGTCCCTGAAGGATGCTATGAAATAACTGAAATCAACGAATGCATACAGAAAATAATGAAGAGGAGAGGGCATTACGATGAGATAAATTCAGAGTACTATATCTCAATACAACCAAACACCAATACGTTGAAGTCTGTATTAAATATAGCACCAGGCTATCGGGTTAACTTTGACCTCAAGAATTCAATCGGATCAGTTCTAGGTTTTGAAAGATTACTCTATCGGAGCGGATATAACGAATCGCAGAACTTGGTAAATATAATGAGTATTAGCACCTTGCGAGT
Organism: Lumbricus terrestris; assembly: GCA_949752735.1. NCBI lineage: Eukaryota > Metazoa > Annelida > Clitellata > Crassiclitellata > Lumbricidae > Lumbricus > Lumbricus terrestris. Next base: position 27,624,214 of record OX457038.1, on the reverse strand, counting down.
GACTAACGACATTATCGGGTCTTCGTATATTAATGGATCAACGGCGAACGTGATACATTCTTTTTTCCCAAACGTAGGGCCGGGTTACAAGATTTTCGAAGTGCCACACAATTTAAAATATCTTCCCATTACACTATCTACAATTTCAACGATGACGACGGCGCTCACGGACCAAAATGGGAAACAGGTAAATCTTAGAGGAGAAGACTTGACGATTCGTTTTCACATCAGAGAAGTTTGAAAGTTTTTTGTTAATTTATAAAATGAGTCATTACACGTGCGTAAAAGTTAATATTTCAGAAGCGCAACAAGACAAAATTAAAAAATCTCTTCAAGCGGGAACTGGTGTGAGTATCAAACTAAGCCATAGCGATATAAACGGAGAGCATGCTTTGGCTTTCACGCGGGCACAGGTTAATAAATTAGCCAAAGCGTATGAAAAAGGAACAGGTGTGATCATCAAAATGAGTAAAACGCAATTGGAGAACAATAAGAAAGTCCAAGGGGGATTTATAGGTGCTATACTTCCGTTTCTAGCAACAGCGGGTAAATTCCTTGTGTCTAAATTAATACCTAGTTTAGCGATGGGGGCTATGAGCGGCTTAGGTTCCACAGCCACGTCGAAGATTGTTGATAAATTCAGCGGATCTGGGGTAGTGTATGTTAAGGACGATGATAAGTGGTTTAAGATAAGAGCAGCCGGGTCTGGTTTGTTCCTGTCCCCATGGCAGAAAGGCGCCTCGATAACAGCATCCGGGCTATACATGAAAACGGGGTCGGGGTATGTGCCTATAGGTAAAGGACTTTTGTTTGGTCCCAATTCTCCGTTTCAAAACATTCCGATTCTCGGTCAGATATTATAAACTATTCTATAAAAAAATATCGCGTAAATAAAACGAATGGAATACGACGGCATTAAAATAACACAATCACTCTATCCGAAGCTACCGTCAGCACCGGAAGGAGAAATACATATCGTCACAGGGTCGGCGCAAACGTATCGACTTCAAAAGATTGGTGAAATTAAGAAGGAAATCGAGCAAGAACGCGACAAAAGAGCGGCGTTGAGTAAAAAGTATCACAGAAGTGTAAGCGTAATCAGCACAGTAGGCAGCGCCCTCGTAGTGGTTGGGACGGGGCTCGGCGCTGCAGGAATCGGAGTATTATCCACTATAATCGCAGCACCCATCGTTATTGCTATGGAAGGAGTGGGAATAGGCATGGGGTTGCTAGGTTTAATCGGTGTCTATATCAGTAAGAAGCTTGCGTTGAAGGGTGAGAAGCATGAAAAGATCAAAACGCTAGCCGACGCGAAACTCAACACGATCAGCGACCATATTTCAAAAGCTCTCATGGATGATAACATTTCAGACCAGGAATATTCCCTGATTCTGAGCGAGATTGAAAAATTCAACGGCATGAAAGAAGAAATTAGGAGTAATATCAAAGTTGCGATCGACGCGATGGATGAGGTGACGAAACAATCACTCATCGATCGTGGAAAAGATGAAGCCCGGCAGTACTTTCAATCTATGTTTGAGAAAAAAAAAGACTAACGCGAACATACGTGAAAACATGTAAACGTGTGTCGTTACGTCTGGAAATACGTCTAACATACGCAAACATACATGAAAACATGTAGACGTATGTTGTTACGTTGGGAAATACGTCTAACATTCGCAAACATACGTGAAAACATGTAGACGTATGTTGTTACGTTGGGAAATACGTCCAACTTATGTTTTGAAACATGTCGAAAAACACGTCTGAAAACATTATATTTTTTTACTTACTTAAAATGTCGTTTCAAAAAATAACCGATCCCGCGAAAAGAGCCGATTTCGTTGTAGAAAATCTGAAAATAATCGATGAACATAATCAACAAATTTTATGGGGTTTAATAGGTGATTCGGAGATGGGAAGTTTAATCGACAGCTATAAAAATCAGATGATGAAAGCTGAGATGTATGAAGAAATCAAAACGCAAGCTGCTGCGAAACTCAACACGATCAGCGACCATATTATAAAAGCTCTCGTGGATGATATCATTTCAGTTGAGGAATATTATCTGATTCTAAGCGATATTAAAGAAATTTGGGGCAATAAGATTACAACCATAGCGGAATCGTTACGCAATCAAGTAATAAGTCAGGAGGTACTTGCAATCTATGTTTGAGAAAAATAACGAATCTGTCTGGAAACACGTCTGAAAACATAATATTTCTAATTTAAAAATGCCGTTTGTAAAAATAACCGACCCCGCGAAAAGAGACGCTTTAGTTGCAGAATATCTGAAAACAAAGAAGAATATCCAACAAAACTTTTTATCGGAGAAATTAGGAGATTCGGGGCTTCAGCAAGATTTAACCAAGTTCTTCAAACCTATCGTCGATTCCCAATCCGCAATTTCCAAAGAGCAAAATGTCTTATTGTCCACGATCAACCAAAATTCGGTAGCTACTTCAAATGCGCTACAAGCACTTCCTTCGTTACAGGGCCTTCAATTTCCTCAGTATCCCTCGATAGAAGCGAATAGCTCCGATCCGACTGAGGATATCAAAACCCTGTATTTTGGAGATATGGCGACTAAGTACCTTCGTCAATACCTCTCCGATAAAAAAATCGCCGACACAACGTTTGGAATAAAAGAAAAAAATAACCAATTCTACATCGGCAACACTCCGATTTCGATTCAAGGAGACGATGTGACGGTTGTAAATAAGACTTACACAGGAACACCAGGACTTTGGGAGTTGTTGACGCTGGAACAACCGAACGCCACGATATACGATGATAATGACATGGCTGATTACGCCGAGATTCTCACCACAACGAATGCTATAAGACAGGAAAAAAATCCAAACAGACCTAGATCATCTAAGAGCTTCAAATACAAACAAATTGTCCAACCGATATGGGAAAATAGGCCCCGCAGTACGGTAGGTAAAGGTGTCGACGTAATAGTCATCTCTGAAGACCCAAATGTATTAGCGAAACGGCTAGATTTTTTAGTTAACAGCTTCAACGTGGGTAACACCGGAGTAAGAAACGAGCTCGTATCGATATGCGACGCGCTACTTCGACAAGGAGTGATGAGTAGGGATGTTTACAAAAATTTAATGTCGATATTATAAAATGATGATCAATAATAGAATGAGTTACAGGAGGCGATACGTTATCGGTGGATCTGGTATAGTTGATGCTATTTCAGGATTTTTCAAAAGACTAGTCACATCGAATGCCGCTAACCAGCTAGCAGCGAGAGCTCTTAGTGCTAGCAAAGACGTGGTGACAGAAATTGGGAAAAAGGCTATCGATGTTGGAAAATCAGCCGCGACCGACGCCGGTAAAAGATTAGTAGAGAAAGCGGCGGCAAAACTGTTGGCTGCTCCAAAGAAAAATATTATTCCGGTTACGCAGGAAACTCGAGATATTATTGCTCGATATAGTAGCGTTGGAGCGAATCCGGAGAGCGCTAATATCAATAATCTGATGATGGGGAATGGCATATTGATCCAAGATTTAGTGCGTAAGCGAAACGGTGCGGGAATGAAGGTCGTGTAATAAAAAAAATATTATTCTACAATAAAATGATGTCTGATATTCTAAGATTAACCGATGAACCTCTGATTGATGTGTCTATCGAGAGCTACGAATGGCAACAGTATAACCCGATATCGGGATCGCAAATAAACACCCCGTCGAATATTACAATTACCATCGAAAGTCAAAGTATTTACTGCCATCCAGCGGAATCTTATCTATTATTCGAGGGTAGATTGACGAAGGCGGACAACCTCAACACCGCGTACGCTAATGACGATGCTGTAACCCTTACGAATAATGGACTTATGCATCTATTCCAACAAATTTCGTACAGAATGTCGAACCAAGAAATTGAAACGATATCTAACCCAGGCCAGGCAACGACGATGTTCGGTTTACTCAAATACCCAAATGATTTTCAACTGGCACAAGGGTTAAATCAGCTGTGGTACAAGGACAGTGGCAGGACGGCTGTTATCGCGGATAACCAAGGTTTCAGCATTCGACAGTCATATCTAATTCAAAAACCGGGGGTAAAAGGCACGTTTAGCTTTATCGTTCCGTTGAAACATATTTTTGGATTTTGCGAAGATTACAACAAGGTTGTTTATGGTGTGAGACATGAGCTAATTCTTACTCGTAAAACCGACGATGACGCAATTTTTAGACACGCTGATGCGGATGCTGGGAAAGTCGTACTTGATAAAATCTCGTGGTTTATGCCTCATGTTATACCATCTCTTATGGAGGACCACCAATTGAACAAAATGATCGCATCGAAAGCAACGTTCCTAGTTGGATACAGGGCTCGCCAATGCGATGTTACAGTCGTCCATTCGTCGACTAGTTTTGAATGGAAACTTGGCGTCAAGTCATCTCCTGAACAACCTAGGTACGTCATAATTGGATTTCAAACCAATCGAGATGGCAACCAGGAACGTAACCCATCGATTTTCGATCATTGCAATCTGACTAACATGTACGTGATGATGAATACAACCCGATACCCAGCCTGCGACTACTACCTATCATTCCCGAATCAGCAATTCTCACGAGCGTACAGAGCAGCGGCTACGTTTAGCGAAAAATTCTACGGAATGGACGAAAAGTTAACGCAAAGCAATATCACACCGGTAGATTTCAAAGAGCTGTACCCGATTATGGTGTTTGATTTGAGCAGGCAACCCGAGCGTCTGAAGTCCTCGACAGTCGATATCCAGATCAGAGGTACTTTTAGTGCGGCGCCGCCTGTTGGGACGAAAGCGTACGCGGTGCAGATTTATGACAAGTTATTCAATTTTCAATCGGATGGTGACAAAATAGGTAGTATCTACTAAATTGTGTAAATTCAAAACTAAATGTGGTTTCGAATTTTAAGGTCGTAAGTACGCCGCTGAAAAATCCCTGCCTAATATGACTACAGGGGCGTTCGCTTCAGCAAATATCTCGAGGTATTCGGTATTTGTTAAGTAAACTACGGTATTGCCCGTTGCGTTAATATACAATCCAATAACGCCTCCCCCACCAGCAATCTGCATGTACAAGGTTCCATTTTTGTATAGGAAAACGTTACCGTAATTTTTTGTTATGTCGTCCTGAAATTCAACATAAGCGGAAACGATGTAATATCCAGCTTTCTGGGGGAAGAAACGGCTCGAACTGGTGATGAAACAATTATCAGTATCAAATCTTGTTGTATTAAATAATACTTTTGTGTGAATTATACCAGGAATACCTTGAAATTTAGGATCGGAATTGTAAGCACTAAACGCTGGACCAAATGCAGTTGAATGTATGTAATTCTTTGTAGCCGCGTCTTGAAGATCGGAAGGATCTGCCACATTAATCAGCTTCTTGGAACCCAAGTCGATATTTTCCACCGCTGCGTTCGCTCCATCTCGTCTTAGAAAAGTATTGTTGACTTGGGTTAATGTAGCGCCACCCCCTTCAACCCGTGACGCTGATCTATCCTCCATTTGTCCAAAAATGTTAACAGGCATTTTATTATACGATGATATTTTTTACTTTCCCGTCGATTTGGTAGAATTTAGGGTCGTAAGTACGCAGCTGAAAAGTCAACAGCCTCAATGTTTGAGTCAGCGTCTGCCATTACAATTATCTCGAGGTAGTCGGTATTAGTTAATTGAACTAGGCAAGTACCCGATACATTATTATTCGCGTCGGCTGTACCTCCACCACCCCAATCACCGCCACCACCAGGCATCTTCATGTACAAACCCCCATTTTTGAGTAAGGAAACATTACCGTAAGTTCTTGCACTATTGGCGCGAAATGCTACATACACCGAAACCATATAACATCCGGCTTTCTGAGGGAAGAATCGTTTCGAATTGATGAAACAATTATCCGGATCAAATCTTTCTCTTTCAAATTTTACTGTCGTGATGGTGTTAGCGGGGATAGCCTGAACGGTGTGGGAGAAGGCACAAAACACCGGGCCAAAGTTGGTCTTTGTGAGTCTAGATACTACCGAAGCAATTCGTTCGTCGACATATTTTTTATTAGTCAAATGATTATCGTTGGATGGAACGCCAGGGTGATTCGTTATCAAATCCATACCTTGTCCGTAACTTAGAGCCTCATCCATTCCGCAATCCGGATTATTCGTTATAGGTAGGCCTATGATGCAGTAGCCATTCATATTTAGTTCTCCAGTAGCCGGACTCGTTCCATCTCGTCTTAGAAAAGTATTGCCGGCTGTGGAAAATGTGGTACCGCCCGCTGCTACCCGTGGTGTTGATTTAACGTCCATTCTTCCAAATATATCGATAGGCATTTTATATAATTAAGATTATTTTTTTTCAGTCGCTATGGTCGTAAAAATGCGATGGAAAAGTCTCTCGCCATTATGTTTGTTTTGATGGTTGAATAAACACCTATCTCGAGATAATCGGTTTCGGTTAGAAAAACTAAGGTACTACCTGTTGCCACCAAATCCCCTCCACCCGAAATTTGCATGTACACCCCGTCATTTTTATACAGGTAGAAGAAACTACCGGCAATAATACCGGGGTCTCGGTTAACAAAATCTACATACATCGAAACGATATAACAACCGGCTTTACCAGGGGTGAAACGAGTCAGCCTCGTACTGTTGACACCACCTCTTTTGAATCTTACTATATCGAAAGAAACTCTTGTGAAAGTACTAGCGTCTATGCTTTGCGTAGCTGAAGAGTAAGCGCTAATCGTGGGCCCTATTGCATCGATGTATTTCGTTATTAAATCCATAACCTGTCCTCGACTTAGAGCCTCATCCATTCCCGCTTCCGAAGTATTCGTTGTAGGTAGACCTTTTATCACGCGGCCATTCATATCTAGATCTCCTGTAACAGGGTTCGCCCCATTTCGTCTTATAAAAGTATTGTCGGCTTGGGATGATGTGATGCCGCCTGATATTACTCGTGGCGCTGATTCGCTAACCATTTGTCCAAATATGTTTACAGGCATTTTATTAGTATAAATTATTTATAACGTCTTGAAATTTACAACCGTCTGACACAGTCTTTTTTAGGACGTATAGGCATAGATGACCGCAAAAGACTTCGCCATCGGGTTGAACACGTTCGCTGTTGTAGTAGACGGGGCTGCGTAAATACTTTAACAATTCGGTAGGAGGAGGTAGGCCGTAGCTGTCGAAATATATTTTATGGTTGCCCTTCTTTAAAAAAGCGACCCAGTGTGTTCCGGATCCCTTCGAGTCATCTAGATTCAGTATCCCACACTCATTCGTTCTTGGCTTCTTTGGCAATTCATCTCGTAAAAAGACCCCCCTGAAGTTTAGGATATTTAATTTCTTCGCAGCATCAATCAACTGTATGTTTGAGAGAGGGATATTTGGAAGAACTACGCCTTCGACATTTATCTCTTTGTTTGTCTTAAAGCTCATTTTTATTTGTTTCTTCTAAATATTTTATAAAGTCATACGCTTTTTCCACCCGATCTATTTTGTTCGCTTTTTGCATATTTTTTCCCAATAGCACTGGGCGTATATTCAGCCAATTCACAGCTTTATCAAGTTCTTTTTCATCGAACGATGATATTGGCAAAACAAAATCGAGATGCCAAACCGAGCCGTTATTGTCCATATTCATACCCTCTTCAAATTGGAACTCGATCCATTTCGTAAATGTTTTAAGACCGATACCGAGTTTACTTTTGAGACACTCTGGGATTTCCATTTCACATTTTGAGTCTGTCATTTTATCACGCCGTTGAGCTTCTATGTGGGCTAGATAATATTTATGTCTACAATTTTTGCAAACATTAGCATATCCGTCTTTTTGGAATCGATTTTTATCGTATTCAGATATGTTCTTCTCTATTTTGCACCCGCTGCAAACTTTTCTTTCCTTTGTTTCTCTGTTCTCTAGCATTGCATATTTATGTGCACGTTCCTTTGCTTTGGTATTATGACACGTTTTACAGCTCGTATAAATTCCGTTCCTTTTTGTTTTATCTTTATGAAATTCGTTAAAACTTTTTTCAATCTTACAGCAGCAGCAAACTTTTTTGTTTTTTGTTTCCCCCACTTCAAGCTCTGAGTTTTTTTGTCTAAGTTCCTTCGTTTTGATAATGACACACTTTTTACAAGAAGCAAAATAGCCGCTCTTATTACGTTTGTTTTTGTAAAATTCAGTTAAGCTTTTCTCCATTTTGCAATTGGTACATAATTTTAAGTCTGCCATTTTATATTAGGATATTTTTTTTCTTAAGTAGATTTCAATAAATAGTGTCCATATGCTAACGTGCTTATACCATCGTTCATTATTACTCTTTTATCGTCTGCAGCGGATAGTGCGACTTTGTTTACCTCTTCTGTATAGATATCGTGAAGATGGGATCGAATCACATTCATTTTTCTCGATTGTTCTCTTCTCGTAAACAAGCAGTTCTTATAATCTTCATGGCTTATGGATTTCTTAACGACATTTTTCTTAACACCCTTGCATTTTTTATGGTCTACGCCGGCCATCTTATACGAATACAACTTGGATCTAAGTCCCACAAATTCTTCTATTTGTTTACCTGAAGCTTCGTCCTTGAACAAACCGATCACTTTCTTGTTCACTCCGGTTTCAATTCCGGATGGGTGGTCCTTTGGATAGTCTGACGTGTCAAACATATTTCGAACATCGGGAGCTATATCGGCATAGAAATCAACGGTTCTTATTTCATAGGCTAACGAATCCGTATCGGTGAATAATAGCTTTGCCCTATCTCCGTACTTGTTCTTGATGTAATTATAGTGAAAATCATACATGAGTGTTTTACTCAAGTCTAGGATGCACATTCCTAGATATATAGGCTTGTTATAGAGCAACGAAGTCTTTTTCATGTGAATGGCAATTAAATTTTGATCAAAAATAGTCCGACTGCCGTAACTCGTTTTAGCCGCTAGTTTTATGGCTTGCTTCTCGCTTGAAACTAATTTTATATCTACGCGAGACTCTATATTTTCACAAGTCTTACCAAACACACTGTTGTTCATAAGTTTGAAAAAGTCTTTCTCGAAATCATTGGTGGCTTTGGTCCTCAGGTTAGTATTTAGGTCGATATATTTTTTCAACCAGGTGCTTTCTTCAAATTTAATTCCTCGATGAATTTTAGTAATCTTCAAACCTAGGCTTTCATACTGCTTCAAATTTTCGTAATGGGTTATGTACTTTACTTTATCATTCAGATTTGGGATGAGTTTAGGTATAGTCGAAGATTCGGGTGTAATATTCTCAGGGGCGAGAGGGTAGTCGTTGTGAAGATCGTGTAAATCTTTAGGGTATTCCAAGTCCACCTCCAATATACACGGTATCGATCTCCATGCGTTTAGCTCATCATCAGTCATCCACTTAAACCCGTGAGTCGGAAGATTCTTACACATTGCCCACCCATACAAGTTGTTAGCGTCCAAATAGGTTATAAATGATGAAGGTTTGCTATTGTCAAACGTGGACATGTACTTATTGTTTGCTTGCCCATAACGATGTGAAATTGTGCTAACACCACCTCTTATCCCATGCTTGACCATTAGTATCATATCGTAGTCGCTTAATAATTCCAACTTTACTCCAGTCAACTTTAATGAGGCATCCCATGCTAGTCCAGGAGAAGTGTAATACCAGGCGGGATCCAGGTTGTAGTTCTTCATACAAACGTCTCTGAAATTCTCAAAGACATCGGCTAGTAGGAGAACATCACTCACGTTATATAAATCGTGATATTCTCTGAATGTTTTGAAACCGAATTCTTTCCATACCTCCTGTGCATGGTTGTAGTCTTCGTCACTGATGCCCGAGTCGTTTAGTTTTGAATAGAATGCTGACTTTAGCGGTAGTTCTGTTTCATTCAATTGATCGATGGAACTAACGTGGTCGTATGGATAAACCCCTTTTCTAAGCAAGAGATCGAGTCGATTACCGGAGTAGTACTTGCTTACATTTTTACACTGGTCTTTACTTAGATTCTTCGATAAAGCGTCGAGACCCGCTGGCATGAATCTAAAACTATCGATGAAACGTAATTCTCGTTTGACCGCTTTCTCTTTCCCTTCTTTGTTTATAAACTTATCGACTACGATCTCTCTGCTAAATGAGATATACTTTTCTTCGTTGCAGGGTATGCATTTAATCTGTTCATTATTACCACCCCTTAATTTCTTCACGAATAGATGGCTATCGTAGCCGGTTAGATTATGGAATACTACTGGGAAAAACTTGGGGACTTTATACTTTAGATTACAAATCTTATGAGCAGCGCCTCTGAATTTACCAGTAAGATGACAGTGGTCCCTTACTCGCATGTCATTATCATCATCACCATCAGAGAACTCGCCCCCGCATATATGACAAACAGTAGCCGAGTCGTATAGCTCCTTGTCGTCCTTTCCAAATATCATTTTCTTTGGGAATTTAAATCGATTATAAATATCTTTTATATCCACTATAAGACTATCAATAAATATCTGCGCTACATCATCGTCTTCGCTCTTCGCTGTGAATGTTACGGGGGCTTGTGAATATAGGTCATCGTCGAAACATTTTATGTGGTAACAAAACGAGCTAGGAGTATGTTTCTGGTATTTATTGGTGTAAGACGTGCTGGGATCGGGTTGGCATGTATCGATCGGTTTAATGAAGGATTCGAAATCCGCATAGATAATAAAAGGTACTCGCATTTTTCGATAATAATTTTTAAAACTCAACATAGTTCCTGGGCTTGGGAGTTCTATTCGTTGAGCGTCATGTTGCGAACAGTACTCGATGTGTTTTTCAAGCGAGTCTTTCGTTCTGTAACCGATTAAACATCTTCTACAATAGTGCATCGAATTTACAGATTTTTCTGTTCGTGCCGCCATCAATCTATTAAAGTTCTTGATCCAACAGTAATGTTTCTTTTCATCGTCGGAAATAAGCAGTAGATCTACGCAGGTATCGCTTTCATGCTTCGATATGTATAATGGGTATACGCTCTTTTCAAAACCAAATACGCTAACGCTAATGTTATTACAGCGCTCAAACTTATTTATAATATTAGCATCAGCAGCAACTGGGAACACGATACCGCTCCAATCGAGTTTCTTAGATTGTTCTATCAGGTCTTTAGTGATTCTTTCAGGGTGCTCATCAACTGGATTCAACGCTCTAGTAATACACCATTTGAAACATTCGTCGTCTTCGTTTTTCATATTAATAATAGCCTTTTTATTAGCTAAATACTCGGGAAGCTGAATATATGAACTACCTTTCAATGGCTTGTATACCACCGTATCGATATCCAACTTCAAAACGGCCTTGAATCGCCAATTACTACCCCGCATCTGATAACTCGCCATGCTCTCCTTAATTTTATCCACTGCGTTGGTATATATTTCCTTCACATCGGTTGCTTCTAAAATAATATCAGTCTTTGATTTGAAATTAGGCTCAGCCGTTGCTATTTCACCGGATTTTATGTCTACTTTCTCCATTACACACATGAGATTGAGTTGAACTTTTACTCCTCGATTTTTCGCTAACAGTCTAACTACCTGCGATTTTACAGCCTTGAGAAAAGATTCAACATCGATACCGCTGGTTCCTTCGATCGTGTATCTTTTTGTAAATCCTTTGATGGCCGTCGCAGTCTCTCGAAGTTTGAACCTATGAATGGGTGGTTTTATTTGAGGTGGTAACTGGCTAATCTCACTACTCAACCAATCTGGGAAAGATTGATTTTTCTTTTTCGTAAATTTCCAAATAGTAGACACGAAATTCGTAAGTTCCGCTTTTCCTAGTCTCGAGTATCCTATTGTACCTTTTCGCCTCGCAATTTCTCGCAATTCTTGAAGAGTGCCGGGAGTGCGCGTGCCTAGCTGATCTCCCTGTGATATGAATGCGGCAAGTTCCGCTTTTCGTAGTCTCGAGTATCCTTTTTGGCCTCTCTGTTTTGCAATTTCTCGCAATTCTCGTACAGTGCCTGGAGTGCGCGTTGGAGCCTTGATGTCTACGTGTCGAGCGCCGCGCCGATCTCCTTGCAATATGACTGCGATAAGTTCCGCTTTTCGTAGTCTCGAGTATCCTATTTGTCCTCTTTGTTTAGGAATTTGTCGCAATTGTTTCAGATTATACGCTGTGTAGTCCATTTTATATTGGGATTTTTTGTCTTTAAGTCGAGATGCATATTCCATTTCTCAGTTATTTTATATACACAAGAGAAAAAAAATATTTTGATCGAGTGACTCATCATCGAAACTACTGGAAATTCCCTGCATGATGAGTCATAGGCGCGTGCTGGGGTGGTTATGGGGTGGCTGATTTTTTGATGAGTCAGCAAATTTTTTGAAGCATGGTTATGGGTCGATATATTTTTTGATGAGTCGACATATTTTTTGAACCATGGTTATGGGTCGACACATTTTTCAACCATGGTTATGGATGATATATTTTTGAACCATGGTTATGGGTCGACACATTTTTTGATGAGTCAGCAAATTTTTTGAACCATGGTTATGGGTGGATATATTTTTGAACCATGGTTATGGGTGATTTGGAAAAGTTGAACCATGGTTAAGGTAAAATGGCAGAATAGTCTTAATCTATCTACTGAGACAGAAAGAGAAGTGAGAGATAGAGACTACAGCGCGTACACTGACAGACAGACAGAGAGAGACAGAGAGAGACAGACAGGTTGGCAAAGAGACAGAGTGAGAAAAACAGAGAGACAGAGAGACAGTGTCTCTCTGTCTCTCTGACAGACTGACAGATAGACAGACAGACAGATAGACAGAGAGAGAGACAGACATGTTGGCAAAGAGACAGAGTGAGACAGACAGACAGACAGACAGAGACAGAGACAGAGACAGAAAGAGAAGTGAGAGATAGAGACTACAGCGCGTACACTGACAGACAGACAGAGAGAGACAGAGAGAGACAGACAGGTTGGCAAAGAGACAGAGTGAGAAAAACACAGAGACAGAGAGACAGTGTCTCTCTGTCTCTCTGACAGTCTGACAGATAGACAGACAGACAGATAGACAGAGAGAGAGACAGACAGGTTGGCAAAGAGACAGAGTGAGAAAAACAGAGAGACAGATAGACACTCTCTGTCTCTCTGTCTCTCTGACAGACAGACAGAGACAGACAGATTGGCAAAGAGAAAGAGTGAAAAAACAGAGACGGCTGGAGGGACGAGCAATTTGAGGAAAGCTTTACAGTCTATAATATCACACGTCGCCTTCAGATCTACGTAATCCACTGTGGCTTTGAATAACATAATTCACATTTAATAACACGTCAAAGAGCTACAAAACTAAGTCCGCCTTCTCGATTCCATGAGATTTATATAGCGCATATATAATATTGCCTACGTTGTTGTTGTTCTGAAAACACTCCTACAATAACAGTTTTTGGAGTCGAAAGCAAACGGGATTTCATCGATTTTTCCATGGATACACGAAGCAGTAGGAGTTATAGGTCATGGAAAACAATTGAAGCCTTCGCTGTATGAGATCGGATCAGACAGGAAAGTCGTGCTTTCTCAATATCCCAACAAAGCCATTTTGCTGCATGAGATCAAAGATGCAATCTCTGTCCTCTATAGACGTATCTGATAGTGCCAGCCACGATAATTAGCAGAGAAGAAGTTCCGATGCGATAAAGGCAACACTATACATCGCGTCTCGAAGTAAGATAGAATCAGCAATCAATCTTTAAGTATAAAACTCAAAGTTTGTCCTTCTGTGTGTGGGATGCACCAATTTTGCCCGGAGGCCTACTCGGAAATTACAGCGATTCGTTTAAAAAAATTTTTTGCAATCGATTCTTACCCACATTTGGAGTTAAACGCCACTATTTTCGGCTGCCAATTCACTTTATAAGTCCCGAGATGTCAACATTTAAACTTGCACGCGATAAGCGATTCAAAATCCATTCACGTTGATCGCCTCCACAAGGCCTCCATTGACTACCAGAGAACTACAGCCAATGGCATGACGGTTTGAGGTCACGTGATATTTACTTCTATCGACAATATTTGCGAGGATTATTCTCGGCTTTTTTCTTCTGATCCACACGAGAAAATCATAAAGATCGCCATCCAAAAATCTTTCCATATTTTAAATTTCTCTGTTATAAAAACGATATATTAGACACGGCATAATTATGTTCACTAAACTCATGACGTCATTATTTTGAGCTCAAATCTTAACGTCACATCTCGCCAAACCGCGTAGCAAAAATGTTGTGGACGTAAATAATGCGAATATAACTGCAAATAATCGGAATAAAAAAGCGTAGATTTAAAAAACTTCCTTTATCTAAGTGGCAAAGAACAATTTATGAAAAAAGCACGTTGCGCTGAATGGTAGTATCTTTTCAGAAAAAGTCGTTTTTCTCAGTTACGTGTCGAATGGACTTAATGGGTTTTGCTCTTCGATTATAATCGCAACGTGCTTTTTTCATAAATTGTTCTTTGCCACTTAGATAAAGGAAGTTTTTTAAATCTACGCTTTTTTATTCCGATTATAATCGAAGAGCAAAACCCATTAAGTCCATTCGACACGTAACTGAGAAAAACGACTTTTTCTGAAAAGATACTACCATTCAGCGCAACGTGCTTTTTTCATAAATTGTTCTTTGCCACTTAGATAAAGGAAGTTTTTTAAATCTACGCTTTTTTATTCCGATTATTTGCAGTTATATTCGCATTATTTACGTCCACAACATTTTTGCTACGCGGTTTGGCGAGATGTGACGTTAAGATTTGAGCTCAAAATAATGACGTCATGAGTTTAGTGAACATAATTATGCCGTGTCTAATATATCGTTTTTATAACAGAGAAATTTAAAATATGGAAAGATTTTTGGATGGCGATCTTTATGATTTTCTCGTGTGGATCAGAAGAAAAAAGCCGAGAATAATCCTCGCAAATATTGTCGATAGAAGTAAATATCACGTGACCTCAAACCGTCATGCCATTGGCTGTAGTTCTCTGGTAGTCAATGGAGGCCTTGTGGAGGCGATCAACGTGAATGGATTTTGAATCGCTTATCGCGTGCAAGTTTAAATGTTGACATCTCGGGACTTATAAAGTGAATTGGCAGCCGAAAATAGTGGCGTTTAACTCCAAATGTGGGTAAGAATCGATTGCAAAATTTTTTTTTAAACGAATCGCTGTAATTTCCGAGTAGGCCTCCGGGCAAAATTGGTGCATCCCACACACAGAAGGACAAACTTTGAGTTTTATACTTAAAGATGCATATAATGGGTTTAAAGTTGCTTAATGGATAAGAATCATAAGGTCCGTTTGGAAAGGTCAAGCAGGAACCATAGATTAATTAGCTATGTTCATCTCCTTCTCGCCTATTCTATTCCATCCAGCAAATGCCTTGTTGTATCTGTTGTCGCTTATTTTGCGTAATATTAGACATGCTTTTGAGCGTGAGAATGATCTATATCATTCTTGATCCGTTGAAACTCATCAGCTGTAAAGTGTATAGACAGTATAGTGTATAGTGTATAGTGTATAGTGTATAGTGTATAGTGTATAGTGAATAGGAAGAGATTTGCTGAGAAACTACGCGTTGTAGCCTACGTCTTAAGACCCATGGCCGTAAATCCTTGGTGTGCAATTGACCTCTGTATACATGATATATATTATAGCGAAAATTTTAAGGGAAATATATAGGTCTATACACTTCCGGGGGTGTTTTCCTCTCCACAGTAGGACACAGATTTACGACTCTGATAAGAACTAAATGCGATTCTTGTGCATGATGTACAACGAACAACGAACAACGATCCTCGGCAGCAGCACAGAAGGAGTCGATTTAAGACAGCAATCGAAGGAGGTTGCCACAGAGTGGTAGGATTAGTGTAACAGAACGAGAGAGAGAGGGGGAGGAGAAAGAAAGGGATACTTTCGAGCAGAGACACCCTGGTGTGATGGTTTTGTACAACAGGAAATAGACTGCTGTAGTCCGCCTTAAAAATCACCAACACACCAACTATTAGAAACACCATGCACGGCATGCATGGTATAGGCCTAGTAGTACCGGTAGCAGTTTATCGTCACTGTGTGATTACAAAGATCATTAGCGACGCCCTCCTCCTTTGTCCATGATTTAGACCATGGGCGCCCGCACATAGGGGCAAGGGGGGGCACTTGCCCCCCTGGAAAATTGACACCTATGTTTTTAACTACTACTTTTGGGTTTTTAACAAATTTCTTTGCATTAATGAACCAATGGTATGAATGATACAGACAGTGAAAGTCATAAATCTACGTTTAGAGATCTCTATAGAAATAAACATGCTCTTATAACTTTCTGCCTTGCATGTTCAAGCTCTTTCTAAGTACTGTAACAATGACCATTGGCGGCTTTCAATCCTCCTGCGGGCGCCCATGCAAACAGCGGGCCTATACATTACATGGCCTACTTGAATGGAATGTAGCTGTAGTGCAAATTATCACAACTGCAAAAAAATTAAATACTAATGCAAAATTTGTTTAATTTCTCAGAGTACACTGAAATTACACCAGGGAGATATGCTTATTCACCAGCATTGCAATTACATAAACCAAGTCTGCTATAGGCCAGACTCCATTTGATCCGTTTTGCAAGCTGCCAGTACAGAATCCAGGAGGTAAAACTGTACCAGGTAGATAAACTTGTCTCTGGTTATCGTGCCTCGGGATTTGCACCCAGCACTGACAAAGATATCTGTTCAAAAGAATTGATACCATACTCACACTCATCTGATCCTTGGATCCTTCACCTTCCTAAACGACGCCCGCATTAACAGCTACTCTGGCCATCTGGCTACCAGACTCGGACCTCTTTCTGACTACTCTTTGGAATAGGCTTCTGACTCGATGCAGCACATGTGAAAAAGCTTGTGCCCTGCGATTGACTTTTGAGTGACGCTTTAGAAGCAGCTAGAGGAGCCCTTACCCCTTGAAAACTGACACCTATTTTTCATTCATTTATTCATTCGTTCATTCTATGGACTTATATAGCGCAGCTTTAGAAAACTCATTTTTAACATCTACTTTTTGATTTTTAACAAATTTCTAAGGAAACTATTCGTACTAAAAATTATTTTTAAAATTAAACTGAGAGATTTGCATAAGAAACCTCTTTGAAAAATGCCCGTGTTCTTAATTTCCAGCTTTGAATTTTTCAAGCTCATGCTACTAAAAAAATTATTCGTGAGCAAAAATTTTGCCCCCCTGCAAAAACTTTTGCGGGCGCCCATGATTGGGACTGGCACTGGCAGAGTGCAACCAGTGGCGGAGTATACCAGAGTATGAATTAATGTAAGCTTGCATAGACTAATCAGCCTCACACTGTGTGCCTTCAACAACTATCGAAATAAAATATTGACCAAACGGTGGATGAAGAATAGCGCAATATGTTTCATTGTTTACTTCACGCATTCATCAGATACACGCAGACGTTGATTATAAGCACAAACGATCCAATATAAAAATCAAGAGAGACTGTTGAATATCAGGACAAGATTTAACATGTTTTGCCTGGATTAGCTGGATGAAAAGTAATTGGTAATGTCCGCATCTACATGTATTTATCCGGCTACTGCAGTAAAACGTTCTTAAGAAGCTTAGAAATCGCTTGGTCCACTAATACATGTACATAATTATATAATGGCGGCCATCAACAAACTCAGCAGGTGAGCCGTAATCTGGTTTGAGCTCCTGTTGCCAAATATTGCACATATGTAATCGTTACAAGGAAGTGCACGGTCCGGTGCTAGAGAAATACGATGTGCCTGCATCGATCGTGGTGTGCAAGTGCGAAATCAAGCTAAAAGAAGGGACAAAAAGATACTACGGGTAGTTTGGTTATCAAAGGAACCTTTATAGTGAGTAGAAATAAATAAACTGAAAGAAGACACGAGTCAATGTGCCTATTGTTGAAATGCAACTGTCTTATAGAACTAAGTATAGGCCTACCCTATAAGCGTGTCTTGTTGTCTTACGCTCTCACCCTTCTATGTTGAGATTACTATTTGCTGTGCGTGACTGTTATGCTGACTTCGCGTTGTGTCCAATAAAAAATCTATCTCTAACAATGGCGTGTATATATATATATATATATATATATATATATATATATATATATATTACGATTGGAACTTGAGCCAGTGATGTGCTATAGCGACCTGTAATGTGCCTTGTTTGCTATCTGCAGCTCTTTGTGTGCCAGTTGCTTAGGTTTATGCCTCGTGTAAGTTTAATAGGAGAATCAACTTCAATAGTCATTTTATGTGCAACAGCATCTCCATTACACATCAACAACAGCAGTAGCAGCAACAGCAACAGCAGCAGCAGCAACAGCAGCATTAGCGGCAGCAGTCGTATATAGCCTATATCGAACGCAGTCTAGAACGGGGTCTCCTGTCATTGTCGACATCTCACTCGCTAGTCTTACATGAATACATGTACATGCGCCCCTAACAAATCTTCGGGTCAGTCAATCAACTTCCTTTCTTTGCAATAATTCTCAAATGGTTTTATGCAGTCTTCATAATATTTCTCTTTTCCCCTTTCCACTCCTTCGTTTGTTGGCCTTGAATCGTAATATTCGTCTGGAAAATCAACTCCCAGAGGCGTCTTCCACTTTGACCGATTGCAGACACGGTCGAAAGGGAAAAGGGGAAAGACTTGCGCTATATAATCAAGTCTGGCAAAAGGAAATAGAGCAGAGTACGTTGAACAATACTGCGCCAAATAGATTACATGTGCTGCGCCCTCTAGTCACCGACTGTGAACTTGGGTTCCTGCGCAATCTTAATGATTGAGGAGTGACAAGCAGGGAGAACTGATGTGATCCCGTGCGATTGGCCGTTATATCCCGACGTAATGTGGTTTATTCTAATGACTTCTTAACTCCGTCAATTCAAACCCCTAAAACCTGTGGGCCTAATTATACGCCGATCAAACCTGCATGTAAAGCATGCACACTCAATATTTTGGAGGGATTTGAGCCGGAATGTCCAAACAACCAGTTTGGTATGTGCTCTGATTAGCTTGTTACGAATATTTTTACTCTTTGCAGTCTTTGGCCGGAAGTAGTTGTTGTACTGACGTATTATCGTATAAACCTTATTATGTCATGGTCTACACAGACGTGTTTAAAATTTATTATCTTTTTGTTAAAAATATGAAATTTATAACAGATAACTGCATATCCTAGGCCATTTACTTGGAAATTGTAGGCTATATTTTTAAATTCTCGTACGGAACTCTCTTTCTTTCCAAGTTATGTCTAAGTCTTATATAAGTGACGCTGCTTAAGCGTCAAGCACGAGAAGACCGAGTAAAGAAGATCGCCAAAATGCAAGAAAATATCCTCATTTATGATACCTGCGGAGAGCAAGCTTGCACCGATGACTACATCAGACATGGGGGAAGTGGCGTAGCAACAGGTCTTGCAACCTGTGCAGTGCACAGGGGCCCCCGGCTGCAGAGGGGCCTCCGCAGTCACAATCAAATATTTTACTTTAAGAATATTCAGAATGTATTCAAATCATCGAAATCACATATAGACATACAACGGTGGCGCAGGAATGGATTGTGCAGACTGTGCAGACTGCACGAAACCCCGATGACTTCATCAAGCCTGGTGACAGAATTGAATTCAGTTTGATCAATGCTGAGGTGGTGGTGTCTTTAGATATCGACACCGAGCAGAGAGGCACTTTGGAAACTATGGTGGTATGCCAGTTACTTCACAAAAGAATTCTGTAACGAAGGCATCTCAATTATTTTTACGCAAGGGAATTCGACCAAAGGTATTCGCCCAAGCGAACATTTCAGCATTTCCGATTTTTGTAATTCTTCTTTTAGACTTAACGTAGTAACCCAAACTTGAGTTAAAATAAGTTAATTTTAAAATTTAATTTCGAGTGTGAGCTAGCTAGGCCTATGCAAATAGTCTATCGCAAAAGCCATGCGCTTTTGCACAGCGTTATTGTTTGAAATTTTGGGGTTCAAGCACTGAAGGGGCCCGCCACGAAAGCCCTGCACAAGGGCCCCCAAAAACCTTGCTACGCCACTGAGACTGCCACGTAATATACAGACAAAATGTAAATCGTTAAAGATCAAAGCGTGTAGAGCTGATCATGCGATTGTGGAATCGACTTATACGTTTGCCATAGAAAAATTATTTAAGGTAAATGCAAATTTAGGAAGTTCCTCGGCTTCACACGAGGTTAGTGAGATCAGTTTATCAAGTCCACTATAATAGCCAAGCTGCTTTGTTCGTTCGGTGCAATATCATAAGTCATGTGGAGTTCAAGTTGAGAAGATAGCTTCCATAGTGCTACGGTGGCAGTCGGTAATGATGGTGGTTATGTGACGACGTAGACAGGAGTAGATTCAATCATAATATGGAACAGATTGAAGAGTTCGGAAGTTTTCAGGCTTAATGCTCTAACTATAGTAGCACTAAAACTTGACTGAAGATGTGAGACAATGATCACGCCTGGGTTGGGAGCGCCTCTGAGTGGAGATCTTGAAGGGGCGCTATATAAATTTATGCGATTGGTTGCTTGATTGATGACGTTCAATGCTCAGCTATTAGTCAAGCGATTAGAGAGTAGTTAGAGAAGAAGCAAACGTGGCGTGTGACACAGTGACGGGCGAATGGTTTCTTTCGCAACGGATTGATAAAACGCACACCT